>JAOPSE010000687.1:0-344485 GCA_029449295.1 Zea luxurians | reverse complement strand
CATCTGGAGCTTGATGGGAAGCTGTTCGTCAGCACGCAGCAGGCCCCTACCTGGCGCGCCAACTGTCGGTGTTTCGAAACCCGGGGGGTCCCTGGACTGACGAGTGAATTGTCGCCGCGTGCCCCAGCCCAGATGGGTCAACGCGAGGCGGAACGCGAAGGGGGGAAGATAGCAGCCGGAGGGAGACAGGCGTGGGAGAGTGGAACCCGCGGCCTTCGTGTTAGCCCCGCGCCCAGGTCGGGTGCGCTTGCAGTAGGGGGTTACAAGCGTCCACGCGGGAGGGTGCGAGCGGCCTTGCGCGAGCGCCGTCCCGTCCTTCCCCGCGTGGCCAACCCTCTGTAAGAGGGCCCTGGTCCTCCCTTTTATAGGCGTAAGGAGAGAATCCAGGTGTACAACGGGAGTGTAGCAATGTGCTAACGTGTCTAGCGGTGGAGAGCTAGCGCCCTAAGTACATGCCATCGTGGCAGCCGGAGAGGTCTTGGCACCTAGATCGCGTGGTGTCGGCCGTTGGAGGAGCGCTGGAGCCTAGCGGAAGGACAGCTGTCCGGGCTGTCGAGTCCTTGTTGACATCCTCTTGCTTCCGTAAGGGGGCTGAGAGCCGCCGTCGTCACAAGGCATGCGGGGCGCCATCATTACTCGTATGGTGGAGCGAGCCTGATGGGACGCCGGTCTTGTTCCCCGTAGCCTGAGTCAGCTCGGGGTAGGGTAATGATGACGCTTCCTGTTGACGTGGTCGGTCCGTGCCCTAGGTTGGGCGAGGTGGAGGCTCCTCCGAGGTCGAGGTCGAGTCTGTCTTCCAAGGTCGAGGTCGAGTCCGAGCCCCCGGGTCGGACGAGGCGGAGACCGTCGGCTTAGGCCATGGTTGAGTCCGAGCCCTGGGGTCGGGCGAAGCGGGGTCCGTCGTCCTTCGGGGCCAAGCCGGGTTCGAGCCCTGGGGTCGGGCGAGGCGGAGTTCGTCGTCTTCCGGGGCTGAGCCCGAGTCCGAGCCCTGGGGTCGGCGGAGCGGAGTTCGCCGTCTTCCGGGGCTGAGCCTGAGTCCGAGCCCTGGGGTCGGGTGGAGCAGAGTTCGCCGTCTTCCGGGGCTGAGCCCGAGTCCGAGCCCTGGGGTCGGGCGGAGCGGAGTTCGCCGTCTTCTGAGGCTGAGCCCGAGTCCGAGCCCTGGGTCGGGCGAGGCGGTGTTCGTCGTCTTCCGGGGCTGTGCCCGAGTCCGAGCCCTGGGTCGGGCGAGGCGGAGTTTCCTATGACGCCTGAGGCCGGACTTGGCCGCTGTCAGCCTCGCTCTGTCGAGTGGCTCAGCAGTCGGAGCGGCGCAGGCGGCGCTGTCTTCCTGTCAGACTGGTCAGTGGAGCGGCGAAGTGACGGCGATCACTTCGGCTCTGTCGACTGGAGGGCGTGCGCCAGGATAAAGGTGTCAGGCCACCTTTGCATTAAATGCCCCTGCGATTTGGTCGGTCGGTGGCGATTTAGCCAAGGTTGCTTCTTGGTGAAGACTGGGCCTCGGGCGAGCCGAAGGTGTGTCCGTTGCTGGAGGGGGGCCTCGGGCGAGACGTAAGTCCTCCGGGGTCGGCTGCCCTTGCCCGCTGAGCTCGGGCGAGGCGCGATCGCGTCCCTCGAATGGACCGATCCTTGACTTAATCGCACCCATCAGGCCTTTGCAGCTTTGTGCTGATGGGGTTACCACTGAGATTTAGGAGCCTTGAGGGTACCCCTAATTATGGTCCCCGACATGCATATTCTTGTATGAGGTCACTAGATGGTGCAAAAGCAACAAACATATTTATTTAGGGCGAGAGCAGCAAACTTTGCATGAGATGGAATGCATAAGCAAGAGCAGAGCAATGCAAGGTAGTGAGCACCGTGCGTGACCAGCGTAGCGACAAACATGGGTATGCGATGGAATGGCGAAGGCGCTAAGGTGAATAGAGAGTGCCATTGACTTTAGTCTGGTGAATCGCATTGAAAGCACTGCCATAATAAATGGGTCTGCGACATTCTACCTCCATCGTAGTTGACGTACCACCGATACCAAGGCCATGAGCAACAAAGTCAACACCCATGCTAGATGCATTGTTATGGGGTTGCTACTGCTAGATAGATGGCTTGTGCATCAGTAAAAGGAACTGGCAATATGTACATAGATAATCATTATTAATTATGACAATGATGTGTGATTCTCATAAAAACTTATTTTTTAGGCTATTGTTAATAAACTTGGATATGCTAGTTTTTATGTTACCTACGTATTAGCTAGTTTATGCAAAAGTTATTATGTATATATTTTGATAAATTTGGTAAACCACACATTGATAAAAGTAGGTAGTATAGATTTGTTTCTTTATTTTATAGACAAATCATTCTACACTGGAACAAAGACATAACCTTATTAATCGAAAATTACATCGCTGGGTGATGGGCCAACTAGCCTTGAAACGATGTTTCCTATCTCTGCTACCCTCCTCCCTCCCTATTTTCTCTAGTCAATGACCCTGTTTTCAATAAAAATTGCTTTGGTAAAAACCTTCCAAAATTAACATTAACGTAGAAACGGTCCAATCGTCACAACAGTAGGAATCTGTTGCTTTTTAAATCCTAAACCCTTTGGATCACTAGATCCTGAATCCTTTGAACCACTTCATATTTCTCTACACGTAATCCCTGATACTTAATTTTTTTTCATAGTCAAAATTCCCACGGCTAGATTCTAAAAAAAATGATAAAAAACCCTAAACCAAACAGATCCAATATAGTTTGGATCGACCTGTGCAGCTGCAGAGCTGCTGGCCGCAGTGTTTGTCAATATAGTTTGGATTGGAGTGTCGAGACATTCACCACAGAATAGAAGCGTAGAGACAAATATGGATACTACGAGTTTATAAAAGCGGGAGATTCGTATCGACCTGTGCAGCTGCTGGCCGCAGTGCCGTAACTGCCGTAAAACCCCGGCGGACCCTACCGAACCCCTGCCCAAGATTCGTTGCCGCCCACCGAATTCGGGTCCAACAATCGACCCTGCTCTGCCAGCCGTCCGATCCGCGAGGCGCGCCATCACTTCCTGCCACCCGCGAGGCGGGCGCAGAAGCGGAAGGCCTTCAACGGCCGCGGCCCGCGGGGACGAATCGGCAGGCGAATAGGCACGCGCGAGGCGACAGGTGGCGTACTGCGTGCCCGCCACCGCCAGTCCCGAGCTTCGGCCCGCCAGTGGCCCCAACCTCGGTGCGAGCTGAAAAACACGTGCCGGGCTTGCCGGCTGGCCGTGGCCCGTGGCCCGCCCTGGCGGTGAAATGCATCGAACGCGCAACGCGCGCCAGGGAGATCCCTACGACTGCACGAATGGAGGGTCCACCAGGCAGTGAGAGGTTCATTCCTGTACAGCTTGTACCGCTACTAGTACCCAGTACCCACTCTCTCTGTGCCCCCTCTCCTTTCTCTCTCTAGATAGACTGTGGTGCCTCTCACCCAGAGTCGCAGCGACCCAACCACCTCCCCCCACGTCCCTCTCTCTCCCTTCTGCTGGTATAGTTTTGGTTTCCCTCTCGCTTTCCTTCGCTCCTCGGCGCGGCTCCGGCGGGCGGAAGAGGAGGGAGAGGCAGGCGGCGGCCCCGGCAGTTCCTCCGTCCCCGGAGCCCAGAGGGAGGAGGGGGAGGCCTGGTCTGGGGCTGTCCGCTGAATCTGCTTCTCCGAAGATCGGGTGGACCACGGGACTCGGCGGGCGCGCCCGATCTGCTCCGCCGTCGAGGTGAGCTTCTGGAGGGTATGTGTTGGTCTGCGTTCGCCTTCCGCTCCCTGCGTGCCGAAATGTGGGTCGTGTTGCGGGGAGCCTCGCGGGTAATTTCGCCTGTGGAGGAGAGAGGAGCTCACTCTGTTTTTCCTTTTTTTTCCTCTCTGGGTCGCTGAACAGGTTTTGGTTCGTTCGGGAGGTGTTCTGGGTGGGCGAATCGCGTTTTTGTCCGCCTCGATTTCTATTTTGGGCTCGGCTTCCCAAAGTTCCGCAGTAGGAATGGTTTAGAGGCGAGATAACAGAGGAGGCGTCGGGTTTAGAGATGGGGCGAAGGCTCTTGGATTTCCTATAGAATGCTGCTCCGCCGTGCTGCTGCCTAGGCATTTTTCTGATGAATTACTCTTCTAATAATTGCGTGAAAGAGTGTCCCGATGTCAATATAGTTTCGATTTGGAGTATCGAGGCATTCTTAGTCGTTGCCTCATTGGAGAATCAAAATCTGCGGGCCACTTCTAAAAAAAGAGAGAATTGTGGGCCAAGGTGCACATGTCCGGAAAAACTGTGGGAGCTAGATTGAGTTTCCTTAGTTTGCATTGGTGATAAAATGCTGAGTTTGCTGCTATTGCTTATGTGTCATTGTACTATACTATGATATGCATGTTGTTTGACATCATTTGTGGTCTCCTTCTCATAGTTGGGAGTTATAAAAATAGAAAATGTTGGCGCCGATTTGGTCACCAAACACTATAATGAACCGTCTGACGGTACTTGGCACCTTTAGATGATGTAGGGTCGAATAAAGTTGAAGATCTTTAGAGCACTGAGTCACCACCACTTATTTGGGACGAAACAACAATGAACCCTAGGACCTTCTCGTGATGAGCAATATCTTGAGTTTCGGCCCTACGAGGTGAACGGTGGCGGTGATCCACGACTAGTCGCCGGGTCGCCTGGCGGTGCTCGCTGTGGCGACGCGGACGGTCCGTGGCTCTGGGCCGGGTGGTCCGCGACCTGGCGACAGAAGTGGCTTATTCAATGCGCACTGTCCGGACGGTCCGTAATGGCGCAGGGTCATCTTCTTCTCCTCATAGAACCTAGATCCTGCCCCTTGGGGGAGAGACCTTAGGGTGCCCCGGGTCAGTAGGTCACCCGGGCGTCCCCAGACGACGTAAAGTCGTCTTGGAATTAAGAGATCAATTTGAGGAAGGGATCTTGATTGAAGTAGACGAAGTAGATCTTGCCCCTCAGGAGGGGTAAGATCCTAGGGTCATCTTGGGGTCGGCAGGCCACCCCAGGACGGATCTAGACGATGTAGAGTCGAATAGGGTGGAGGTGGATATGCGGAAGTCTACAACTAAAGCTACGTTACATCTACTCCTAGGGCAGGAAAGGTAAATAAAGTAGATAGGTTCGATTGGAATGTGTTCGGGGGTTCTCAATTGGTCCTACCCCTTCATATATATAGGGGGAGGTCTGGACCCATTCCTAGGTGATAGCCAACAAATCCCACGTGATTAGATAGATAACCATGCACGAGATAAGTATAATCACCTGAGTCAATTTGATCGCGGGGGCGCGGACCATCCGTCACTTTTGGTGTTCAACAGAAACAAAACTAAAGCTTAGTTCCAATGCTAATGACTAAATCCTCCATGTACACGACTGGCGTTGTTGGAGTTGGATAACCGCTTCCACACGTTATCACAACCCACAACCATTGCTGAGCAAAGTTTGGCTCTATAGTCTATAGTCTATAGATCATAGTATGCAGAGAAAGACATGAACACATTTTAAGCTTTGCTAAGTGAAGAACAAAATGTAGCATCCAAGGAGTTGTTCAGGTATCCAGAACATGCATCTGAAGCCCTATATGCATGCTGTTGGTGGTGCTGGTTTAATATTGGGACCAAGGAGCGTGGGTCATTCTGCACATTGCCAAATAGTTCAATATAAGGTTAGTTTCAAACCGTCGCAACAGTTGGAGTTCTTCATTTGGAAGTGTGACCTGGGAACACATGCAGTTGCATTGGCTGCAAAGCCTTTGGTGCATTTATAAGGAGAGTGGGCCCAATGAGGCCATGTGTAATATATAGATTACCACAAATTCTTATAATGTAGACATGACATTGATAGGAGAGTTGGGTGTTGGGGAGGCCGAGTAGGACCCTGACCATCGGCCTAGTCGATATCGTCTAACCAATCATCGGACTTCATCCCAAGGATGCAGGGTTCGCCGAGGGCCACAAAGGCTACAATGAGGACTTTGCTCTGTGGGAAGCAGACCTATTGATACGACCGATTAGGACCTTGTCCGCTCGGTCCATCGAAGACCCCAAAGACTACGACGAGGCCTTTGTTCGAACGACAAGGCGAGGGAAGGCTCTGAGAGGTGGGCTTCACTATCTGTGTCGAGGACATAGAGCCTGACTGAATGTGGCGGTCGTACTACCGAGGACTTTGCCAATCCAAGGACATCCTAGAAAGGTGCTAGGGACTTAGGACCTGTCACTCGGACGGTGCGTATGGTCCTTGACGAAGACCTTGAAGACGGCCCAAGGAGATCGCAAGGGATCGAGGCTACTGCACAAATGTGGGTCCCCTTAGTTGGAGGGAGGCTCAGCTAGTCAGGAACATGCGCAAACTAGTGCTGGTGCGGGTATGTAATTGGGTGTTTACAATATGGGGACTCTAATTGTCCTAAAGACATTGCTGTACTGGATATTTACAGGATGTAGCAGGTAACCAAGGGTAAGCCCGTACTTTAGAGGGCTATCCCTTGGTTACCCTTTAAATACCCCTGCCTGGATGGGGCGAGGGGGCAACCGAAATGATATTTGAGAACTACTATTTTGCATTTGTCGTTTCTCTCATTTGAACCCCATTGTCAGGTTCCAACATTGGGTTTAGGCATGGTTTTTGTATGATGATGGTCCATGAGAGAGGTTTGTGTAGAAGCTTAATTCTGATGCACATGGGTGACACTTTTGAAGTTTGAGGAGTTTAGTCTTATCGAATACCATAGGCACTGTGTATTTACAACAGTTTTTGAACAAGATTAGCTTTAAATTGAAGATGTGAGTATCCATGTTAAGTCTACTATTGGAATAAGAGCTTTGGTTGTGCCGTGCTTAATTTACTTTTAGAACTTAATTTTGAATCCAGACATTTATGCAGGCCGCATTACCTAATGTGGTAGGAGGTTTGTGACATGGCAAGGGGCCAGCATGGACTCCATGGTTCGTTAGGACAACTTAATCCTGCACCAATGGCCACAATCACAACAAAACCATGATGTTCTGGTATGCTTCTTGAAATATGTTAAGGAAAACCACTATTATAAATATGTGGTTTCCTATTTTGTTATTTCTTCATTAATTGTTCAAAATTAAGAAAGGGTAGGTCTGGTACAGTGGTGAGAGCTGTCTCACTAAGTCACCAGGTCGAGGCTTGCCTCAGTTAATCTCTTCCCCACCCCACTAATGTGGGAGCCTCTGGCAGTGGGTCTGTCCTTTTTTTTAATTGTTCAACTTAATGCAAATTGCATTTGCCTTTGATTATAAACAAGATCTTCACATATTTTATCAGATTTAAGTGTATTTAGTACAATATTGATGTATCTTTTAAATACTAACATGCACATTTGGTTGCCTTCAGCACTAGGTCTGTCCTTTTTTTTTAATTGTTTAAAATCATTGTAAATCGCACTGACCCTTTGATTAAAACAAGATCTTCACATATTTTATCAGATTTATGTGTATTTTAGTACAATATTGATATTTTTAAATGCTAACATGCACATTTTGTTGCCTCCGACACTGGGGTCTGTCTTTTTTTGTTCAAAATTAATGCAGATGTATCTTTTAAATACTAACATGCACATTTGGTTTGATGTGATATCATTTTTCATTGTACTAAATAAAAATTGGGAAAATAAGGTGTTTTTATTCAACTCACATTTGACTAATTTGTTTATGTAATTGACACATTTTTTCCTGCAAAAATCACAGAATTAATCTATCATTGAGAAGAATGACAGATTTGTGCTTTGACACTCAAAATGTCATGCATAACTGTGAAATAAATTAAATGTAGCCTTTATAGGTGAAAAGGGCTTACACAATACACTGAAAACTCAAGTTACATCCATACAAAAAAATTCTGAAGAACAACTGGAGAAGCCTTCCTTTGCTTCACCCCCCTTAAATCTGGTGGGTAAGGCAGCAAGGAACCTTTTCCTACCTGCCTTTGGATAAGGCACACCGCACACTGCATCTGGTTAGAAGCTTAGGCTATGCCTCACTTTGGCTGGGTTCATCTGCTTGTCTCATGCGTCTTTGCCAGGGTTTTCTGGTATAAAGCTAAGAAAGTTTGGTATGCACTCCTTAGCTCCTCAGCCAGGTGTTACCTCCCTTTTGGATTGGTGGGAAAATACGTCAGAAATAGTTAATGGGCTCTCTAAGAAGGGTCTCAATTCCCTTATCATCTTGGGAGCAAGGTTTTAAAGTCGACTAGTCGACTCTAGTCGCTTGAGCACCGATAAGGTGACTAATCGCGATTAGTCGTCGATTTGCTCGATTAGTCGAGCCTAATCGACTCCTAGTCGTCCTATATCGTCCACCTATAACAGGACCAGTGCATGAATTGTAGCAGTGCCACTGCCATCGTTCTGGGGCTAGGGCAACACAGATTCTAGGGAAATGGCTTCAACTTTATTAGGCTGCCTCCTATTCTCATCTGCAATGGCACAACAATCAAGTGAAGCGCAACTCAAGAGGAGGCCAAGGAGAGCACAATACTGCTCAATAAGTGAACAGAGAACACTAAACAACCAAAATATCAGAGCAATTACAGTTTGAAGAGGTGCTCGTCTCGGTCTCTAAATTCTAAACAGATGATGAGTGGTTGCCAACTCGCCTATTCAACCACTGAACAGACAACAGAGGAGGATGAGAGCGCGCTGGAGGGGGTATCTGCAGACTACAGCCGTCGCGCGATGGAGGGGGCACAGTTGCTGCTCGAACAGAGGGCTACCAGAGCACAACAGGACGACGGGAGAGGAGGGCGCGGCGATGGAGAAGGGCCGCGACGCTGAAGAAGGGGTGGCGGGCTAGGTAAGGGCGCCCGTGAGACAGTGCGTACCGTATTGTTATAGGTAGAAACGTAGGGCAAAACAGTGTTTGTGCTGTGTACATGGGTCGACCCACATAATAGAGGCCGGATTAGTGGCCCAAAACAGACATAACTAGTCGACCATAACCCCTAGTCGGACGACTAATCGCGATTAGTCAGGGACTAGGACGACTAATCACTACCTAGTCGCTCTAGTCGAGTCGGAGACCCTAATCGAGCTCGGACTAGCGATAAGGCCGACTAATCGCGACTAATCGCGATTAGTCAAACGACTTTAAAACCTTGCTTGGGAGCTTGGCTGATCTGGCTTCATCGCAATAGATGTGTTTTTGACAATGGGTCTCCTAGCCTTCCTTTAGTCCTCAAGCAGTTTGAAGACGAGAAGAGCAGGTGGGTGGCTGCTGGTGCCAAGGGATTATCCTACCTGGCAGCACCTCTCCCAGCTAATTGAGGGATGGAGGCATCTTTGTCTCTCCTGGTTGGTGGCTGTGTTCCTATGGGCCAGTTTATGTATGCTCGTTTATGGCCTCCGTAAGGAGTCCTTAGTTATTTCTTTTGTATTTTTTCTTTTGCAATTTTGGTCTTGTCATGACCATGTATCCTCTCTTCTTAAGTTATAAAATGGTGCAGTCCTCCTGCGCATTCGAGAAAAATTTAGGTTCATCAGTTTCACTTTTGAGGAAACAAATCTGAGTTTTCTCCACTGATTTTTGGTTGATTTGATTTGCTTGTTGGGGTTTGAAATTGAGTAATCATGGTTAATTTTCTCTTTGATACGTACAACTAAACTTTCAGTTCACAATTTATATGTAAGTTCTATTTTGTGCACATATAAAATGGTTCTCAAGAAACTGGTGGTGGCACCTACTGATACCTCCTTGAGCACTGAAATGTTGTCAAAGCGATCATGTCGACACCAGACAGTTAGAGTTTGTCAGCAAGCTGAACAAAATCCAAGGATCATCGATATTATTTAGTCTCTTACATTGATATTTCAAGTTCGTAACGAGTGCAACTGACTCACTGTTCTGTTTTTTTTCATAATTTACACTGTGACCTTTTGAATATTATGTGACTATTGTGTCTTCATGACTTTCACAGGTGAAGTCGGCTGATATGACGTACCTCATTTGGATAACAATTTGATCGGCACCATAAGTTACAGAAATATGCAGGAGGAGCTAGGGCAAAGGATGCATGTACCTCATGGTATCAATCTGTGTTTCTCAACTTCTTCCGAGCTCTTTCAGGTGGAATCTTCCATTGAGCTGGGTACTGCAGAAGTGAACCCTGTACCATCTGAAAAGTTATCTGCTAACTCACAAGCTGTTAGAGATGATGCTGGAGCAGTTGAAGGTATTGACATGAATGGAAAACCTGTCCAAAAACCTAAGAGGAAAAAACATAGGCCAAAGGTCATTAAAGAAGGACAATCAGCAAAGTTGCAGAAGCCTAAAACTCCAAAGCCTCCCAAAGAAAATGGGAATCAGCCTACTGGAAAGAGAAAGTATGTCAGGAAGAAGGGACTAAGCACACCAGCCAAACAAATTCCATCAGAAGGTGCTGATACACACTAGAGCTAAACCAGGAATAGCCCAAAGATGTTTGGACTTTGATGTGGAGGACCAACATGGACATTTGGATCTGGTATCACAAACCCAGGAAACGGAGATACAGACTGGTCCTGGGGACACACAGCCATCAATATCTGGAGTTGAAAGAAGTAATGCCCAGGTATCATGCCATTGGGGTTGGGGTGGTACAAGCAGTTCTATTATTTCAGCTGACCCAATAGTTGATATACAAGGATTACAGGCAGACTGCATACCTAAAAGAGTCAATTTTGATTTGAACAATTCTATGGCAAGTCAGATGCCAACCAATTATTCTAGTCGAATGGACAGCTCTGGACAATTTTTCCAGTTTGGTTTAGGAGAAAAAGTTCAAACAAATCAGTTACTGGATTATAATTGTAATCTGCCAGCTAGACATGTCTCTCATCTCAGCAGCTCGGTTGATCATATGCGACACCCCTTAGCCAATTTTGACCAATACATAAGCACATCTCAAGTTTGTACAGAAAATTCACGCAGACATTATCAGATGCCTAGTAGTTCTAGAATTCCAGAAAATAGGACAGCAGCTTCTCAGTATACTGAAAGGGTGTCAATGGGGGGCAATTTCAATCCCGGAGCTTGTATAGGAGAAGGCACGATAATCAAACAAATGGCCCAATGTTATAGACTTCCAGAAAGTCCACTTGTACCTCCCAAACATAATGAAAGGGATGTGATGAATGGAAATCTAAACGAGTTTTCTGTGTATAATGATTACTTGAATTTTTCTAGCAATAGTAACTACCAAACTGGAGCAGCTTTTGGTTTTCATGATTCTCCAGTCTATTCAGATGTTCTTGCAATGGGTAAAAAAAGAGAACACAATGCTATCAGTGGTCACCAGATTTCTTTTGACATCGACTTTGTTAACTCATATAGTACAAGGAAGTTCTGTATTGATGACCCTCTTTCCACTAGCTCTCAAACATCTTATTATCCTGAAGCATGCAAAAGGATGAGACCAGAGAATCATAGCAATCAGCTCAATGTAACTATGGGAAAGCTTTCTTCTTCATCAGCATTTTCTGGTAGTTTGAATACAAATAACGTTTCAACTATAAACCCTGGAATTGGTACCTTGGCTGATATACAAAGGTTGATGGCCCTTGAGAAATCACAAGCTTCACAACAAATGATTGACTTTATTACGTCACAAAACAACATGGCCGGTGAAAGTACTGGACTTGCTCAGCAAAATAATTCTGACAAAGGATTTGTTGCTTTACATAATAAAAAGTTCCAAAGCCTCACTGCGCAGAACATACCATTGCCTGACAGTACTGTGAACCAATCGGGAGAAAGTAATATCTTGAGGAATGGAATACATCAAACACAACCTTGGGAAATTACATCTAGGTCGCATCACTCTAGCGACGATTTTGCTTTGCCAAATAAATGGTCTGGTTACTTGACAGCAGGGAACACACAGTTATCAAGCATCACAGTAAACCCATCCACAGAAAACTATATTCAAAGTAATGCTATTTATCAATATCAATGTTTAGAAAACGTTGTGGCTAAGGTGCCAGTATTGTCTGGAACACACAATACTTCCAGTCAGGAGGGCCATAACCACAGCACTGCTGCTACTAATGAGCATATCAGAACTACAAGTGAGGAAGTTGTTAGATCCTTTACCCAACGAGCAAGTGAACCAACCACAAATGGGAACTACAATCTCAACTCTTCTAGAGTAACTGCAGAAGCAAACTCCACCGAGAAGCCAAGAAAAAGGGGCCGTCCAAGAAAAGTAGTAAAACCCAATGGGGAGCCAAAAGAAAGAGGTACTAAAGTGAAACAAAATGTTAGTCATGAAAAACCTACATTGCAAAAAGGTTCACATACTGACATTTTGAAAACTAATGGTATTTCTTATGCTTCTGAACCTTCCACCGGAATTACTCCTAGGATGGCTACTGTGGAGTCGAAAAGCTCTGATCAAGATAAGGAAATTCATGGAGGTGTCATTACTCAAGCTACAGCAATATCAGTTGATCTTTTAGATGGCATAATTCAAAAGATTAAACTCTTAAGCATAAGCAGACCAGACAATGTTGTGGCAGAGATACCAAAAGATGCTCTTGTTCCTTATGAAGGTGAATTTGGTGCACTGGTTGCATTTGAGGGGAAGACAAAGAAAAGCCGTTCTCGGGCCAAAGTGAACATCGATCCAGTCACCACTATGATGTGGAACTTATTAATGGGACCAGATATGGGTGATGGTGCTGAAGGGTTAGACAAGGATAAAGAGAAGTGGCTTGATGAAGAAAGAAAAGTGTTCAGAGGACGTGTTGATTCATTCATTGCTCGTATGCATCTAGTTCAGGGTATGAAACCACTTCAGCTTTATATTTCTAGCATTCCTTTTCTATATTCTGTACTCATTATCTCAGGTTCTTGTTTCTGTCAGTCAGACCTTTTAATCGTTGATCTATATTTCAAAAATATTCAGATTCGTCATGTGAAAAAAATCATATTAAGTTTGCACTAAATAGACTAATAGTAGCTTATATGGTTATAGAAATTTAATTGCCACAGTTGCATTTTGGAGAATCTGAAGAACATAAATCAATTTACTCTCTGATGGAAGCTTCATATCTGAATCCATTTGAACAGTGATTCAGAATGTAACATGGGACACTAATAATTTGTAAGATGTGGATCTTCTATGCATAGTGTGTGTGAGATGATGGAGGATGTGTGTTTTGTTTTCACAACAAAACTTAATGTTTTGTATAATCTAATTTGTTTACAGGGGACAGACGTTTCTCTCGATGGAAAGGATCAGTCGTGGACTCAGTCGTGGGTGTATTTCTTACCCAGAATGTTTCGGATCATCTTTCTAGGTGAAATATACACTTCTAGCCTAATTGAAGTAAGAATATTATGCAATTTAGCGTATATATACCAATTTTAGTCCTTTTCCTTTTTTTAGTTCTGCTTTCATGGCGGTTGCTGCCAAATTTCCTGCTAAGCCAGAGGTCCCTGAAAAACCTGTGGCTGAGATGTCTCATACTCCTGAACAGAAGGATAGTTGCTCTTGCTCTGGACTGTTTGGTGATTCTATCAAATTGCAGGGCAAGATGTTCATTGAAGAGATAAGTGATGTTAGATCATTAATTACTACAGAAGATCATGAAGAAAGTAATAGTAATGAATTGATTGGAAGCTCTGCCGGGTATGGAGTAAACCATGCAACTGGAGGCTGCCATGTTTCTTATAGGAAGTCACTAACTGAATCCCATGAAAATGGGCTTTCAGGATCTGTTTTTCCAACTACCGGCTTTTCAAGTGTAGTAGAAACTGAAGATGGAATAGAGGATGTTATTTCTTCTCAAAATTCTGCTGTTTCTTCCCAGAATTCCCCAGATTACCTTTTTCACAGAACGGATCCAATAGGTTCTAGTTCGTTGCAAAATTTCACCGAAGAGGGCTATATCATGAGAAATATATCCAACGGGACTGGCAGCTCAACTGACTGCTCAGGGTTTCTGCCAATTCAAGATCCAAAAGGCACGCTTGGATTGTCAGAATATTATGGACATAATCCTCTTCTAGTTTCAGGTGTGAACAAGGGTGTGTTGCTTGATCTAAACAGATCATATCAGCCATTACATACTTCTATGCCCTATGTTCAGAATAGCGAGTCTGATTTCACAGGTGTGTCATGTTTCAGCCATATGGATAAATCATTCCACACAGGCCCTAATACAGTGAATCTTTCTAGTGTTACACAATCTGAGGCCAGTCTTTACCCTACTGATCCTTTGCAACAAGACGAGTTTTCACCAGTAATTAAACAAAACTTCCAACCATTATATAGTTCAGACAAAGTGTCATTATTCAAGGAGCACTGTTCCTATGGAAATGATTTTTCGAGGAACAAAACTGAAGCTGCTATTATGGAACCACTTGTCTACTCAAATCCTCAAGAGCTGTACACTACCTCAACAGAGCAAATGGGTGTTGAACAATTTCAATCAGGATGTGGCCAACAGGACAATGATGTGAGAGTTCAGACATCATATGAAAGGCATCAGTCTTCAACCTTGTGTGGAAACCAGAACTCTCAGTTAGAGATCTTGCAAGGAATTGCTTCAGGCTCAACACAGAAGTTCATTGATACTCAAAAGAGTCAGTCAGAAGTTCAACAAAACGGATCAAAAGCTAAGAAGGTACGGGGTCGACCTAAAACGAAAACTTATGACTGGGACAGTTTACGAAAAGAAGTGCTTTCTAATGGTGGGGATAAACAAAGAAATAATGATGCAAGGGATACTGTTGATTGGGAGGCAGTTAGGCAAGCAGAAGTCCGAGAAATATCTGAAACTATCAGAGAGAGAGGAATGAATAACATGCTAGCAGAACGAATAAAGGCAAGTCTAGTACAAGACAGCTCTCCAAAAAGTTCTAGTTGTTCAAGCATGCACCCATATCTGATTTGATATCAGCTTGAACCATTTTAATGTTTTGACCACCTTTGCGCAGGAATTCCTGAACCGATTGGTGACAGACCATGGAGGTATTGATCTTGAATGGCTAAGAGATGTTCCACCGGACAAAGCAAAGTAAGTCTAGTGGAATACACTGAGAAAATTATAAGAACTGCTGACTTCATAATCTTATAAGACCCTTTGTAGCACTAATCGAATTTATGATGCTACTGCTTGTTTCACTATGATCAAGCCTAAATAGTTCAAGTGTCCAACTCGTAATTTGATTAAAATCATTAAAAATGACATTGGTTCAGGCTTCTGTAAATTTGTCATCAATGCAATCTTTAGCTGGTCTTGTCAAAGTATGAATTACAAATTGGACAGTGAAAACTAAAAACTTCATGCACATCAACTTTGTACTTGTTGCATATATTATGAATAGTGCATGTATACAATATGAGGCCCTAAGGCTAGTATATATACACAGGTAGATGAGGGTCAATATGCACTAAACCCCTTATACAATGGGAATATACAAGAAACATGAATATACATCTAACAACATAATCCAACTCCGCTTATTTGTTTCCTTAGTTGACTGATTAGTTTCCTTAGCTAATTGATATCTGATTGATTAGTTTTTTTCTTTGTTAATTGATAGTTGACTGGATAATTTTCTTTCTTAGCTAATTGATTGTTGGTTGGTACTGTGATTTATGGTTGTGAGCCTTTGTAATTGTGCATAATATCAATAGAACACACCTATTGCATCGGTGTTTTGGCAGCGCCAATAAAACTTGGTCTGTCCTTCTAATGTTCGTGTTGAGTTTTGTGAGCGTTTGAGTTAACTTGGGATAATCTTCTTTGTCTCCAGCAAGGCACGCCAACAAGTAGAAGGCTACAACTAGTATCGGAGCCGCTATCGTTGTTGGGTCGTGCTTGCAACCATGCAGCACAGACGAACTGCCTCACTACTATGTCGCCGTTAGGAGATTGGGAGCGGCTCTAGCAATGGCGATCGCAGCCTAGTGATCCATTGGGTCATGAGGGAGAGTGGCGGTAGCTGGTAGTACCTGTTGCTGACCAAGACTAACTACTACTCATGGGCGACGATCATGAAATTGAAGCTGTAGGCAAGAGACATGTGGATGGCGGTGAACATCGACACCACAACTACATCGGCGATCGCAATGCTCTGGAGGCCATCGCCCTCGGGGTACCTCCAGAGATGCAAGGGGTGATCGCGAGCAAGGCGACCACCAAGATCGCTTGGGACACACTCAAGAAAACGCACCTTGGTGTGGATCGAGTGCGCCAAGCGAAGGCGAAGACGCTATGACATGAGTTTGACTCGCTCAGGTTTAAGAGCGGTGAATCTGTTCACGACTTGGGCATGCACATCAGCGACATAGTAAACTAGCTAGAGGTCCTCTACGCCACGAACTAGAAGCTAGAGATCGTGCGCAAATTCCTACAAGCTACTCCACCAAGGTACTCGTAGATCATGATGCGATCAAAATCCTTGTCGATCTTGATACACTATCTGTGTAGGAGTTGATCAGGAGGCTCAAGGCGGCGGAAGACGGTACGATCTCGGTGGCAGTAGTGGTGTCGGAGCATTAGCTGGCCTGAACCTGACCGAGGATAAGTTGGTAGCACGTTTTGTGTCGCGACTTCAACTCTTCGATAGTGGAAGCTCGAGCGGCAGTTGGACGTCGCCGGACATGAGTTGTGGGAGTGGTGGCAGGCGTAGCAGAGAGCTAGAGACGGTGGCAGCTCGAGGCCACCACAGAACATCGACGACAATGGAAAGGGGAAGCGAATTGCTGTCGATGATAAGTATTGTGGAAAAGCTGGACATTAATAAGGCTTTTGATTCCGTTTCATGGCCTTTTTGTTAGAGGTTCTCAGGTATCTCGGGTTTGGATCAGTTTGGTGCAATATCATAGAAATGATGTTACACTCTTCCTCAACAAGGGTGCTAGTAAATGGAGAGCCAGGTGAGATTATTTATCATCGTTGGGGATTAAGGCAGGGAGATCCCTTGTCCCCGATGTTGTTCATTCTTGTCATGGATATCCTTAATTCCTTCATCCTGAGAACACAAGATCTAGGGCTATTGCAGCCCTTATTAAGAAATGGCAGTGGTCGCCATGCTTCTTTATATGCTGATGACATGGTCCTGTTTGTACAACCAAATAGAGAAGAGTTGCAGGTGGTCCATGAGATTTTAAGATTTTTTGGGGGAAGCTTTAGGTTTGGTGACAACCGCAAGCAAATGTAGCATGACACCCATTCACTGTTCGGAACAGAACATAGATGCTGCTCATGATTTTTTTTTGTAATAAGGTGGAGTTCCCATGCAAATATCTTGGGCTTCCTCTTTCTGCGAGGAGACTTCCCAAGGTGGAGTTATATCAAGTTCTAGAGGAAGTTGTTTTGCAACCGGGAGTGCCTGATTCTCACTTATGGAATTTTGCTTCCTCTAGATCTTATTCTGCGAAGTCGACTTATGGGACCTTGATGCAGGGGGCTGTTCATTTTGAGCCGGCTGCTAGAATTTGGAAAAGCTGGGCTCCTAACAAATGCCGTTTTTTCATTTGGCTGGTAGAGCATAATAGGTGCTGGACAGCGGATAAGCATGCTAGGAGGGGTTTGCCACATCCAGAATGCTGTGCCCCCTCTGTGATCAGCAGCAAGAATCTATCAACCACTTGCTTGTCTCTTGTGTGTTCTCTAGGCAAGTTTGGTTTGAGTTGCTGCAGAGAGCTAATTTACATTACTGATGCTGCAGCCTGAGGAGCAGAATTTTGATGATTGGTGGAGGAACAGCAACCTCAAAGTGCAGGGTCAGATTAGAAGAGGGTTCAATTCCCTTGTTATTCTTGGAGCCTAGTTAATTTGGAAGCATAGAAATCAATGTGTTTTCCAAGGCAAATCCCCTAATATTGCTGTTGTGCTTGTAGCTATTTAGATGAGGTTTCGGTATGGTCTTCAGCCGGGGCTAAGGACATATCCTTCCTCCAAATCTCTGGCCTCCCCGGCTAACTGGTGTATAGGTATTGTGTGGTGTGAGTGGGGTGTGATGCTGTAATGAGGTTCTTCCCCTTTTCGTCTTCTTAATATAATGATAATCAGTTCTCCTGCATGTTCGAGAAAAAAAATATTTCATTCAAGGTGTCATTGCCATTTTTTAATTTGTCATACCCGTTTTTTCTTCTATTCTTCCAGGGACTTCCTTCTAAGCATTAGAGGGCTTGGACTCAAAAGTGTTGAGTGCGTTCGTCTCTTGACGCTACATCATATGGCTTTTCCAGTATGTTCTTTGTCGCTCAACCTCCTAAAGTTTTTTCCCAAGTATATTCCTTGTTCTGAAGCTCTGCATGTTCATTCCCTAGGTGGACACAAATGTTGGTCGGATATGTGTGAGGCTTGGATGGGTGCCGCTTCAACCATTGCCAGAGTCTCTTCAGTTGCACCTATTGGAAATGTATGTATAGTTATACTCTATAGTTCTTTATGCGTGCATGACATAAGTCTGATGTTCTGCTGCTGAAGGTATCCCATGCTGGAGCACATACAGAAGTACCTTTGGCCTCGACTATGCAAGCTAGATCAACGTACATTGTAAGATTAGTCCAATCAATAATTTTCATACTATATTAGTATATTTAGCTGTCTAGATTCAATGACGCCTTCCAATATGCAGGTATGAGCTTCACTACCAAATGATTACTTTTGGAAAGGTGATAAAAATGAAACACAAAAAGATCTAACATGGCCTGGTTACTATGAACTGACTTGCCTTTTATTGATCATCCACTTTTAGGTTTTCTGCACAAAAAGTAAGCCTAATTGCAATTCATGTCCATTGAGAGCTGAATGTAAGCATTTTGCTAGTGCATTCGCAAGGTAATTCCAGGAAATGCAAGATCATTGTTATTCAGCTAATGTACATGGTGAAATATGTTCTTTAGACTTTACATATATATGCGGGGTTACTGTTCATTATTTGTGGAACTCAACTGATATGTGTTGTTATGAGAGAATATCCACTGCTCCCACCTCTTTAGGTGTTCCCGTGCTCCCCTGAATAAAAATTACATCTAAAAGTGCACGAAAGTTTTCAACAAAAATAAGGATGTATAGATCATGCAATCATTCATATTCACGCAGAATTTTAGCTTCAACAAACAGTATTTGTGAAAGGAGAAAAATAAAAAACAAATCAGCATGTCAGTTGATGCTGGTGCAGTTGTGAACTGTGCATGTGTTTTCTGCAAACCGCCTCAATTGACACGCTGATTCATCTTTTGTTTCTCTTTGCACAAATTCTTGTGTGAGCTCAAATTTTGCATGAGTATAGTTTGCATGATTTATGTGCCCATATTTTTGTTGAATATTTTCATGGACTCTCAGATGTAATTCTTACTGCGGGTGCATGGGAGCACTTAAAGGAGGACTGGATATTCTCTCACGTATTTAATAACATAACGAATGGCATGGTATTGACATTCTAGATAATCTTTTAGCTATCAAGAAAGTTATTACATTGTTATAGACAAGTTTCAATTCACTCTGAGTTTATGATCAAAGAGAGTGGGCTTCCTTTGAGGGAGAAGTCATTTGCTCTTTTTTTGCAGTCGCTAAAATTCACTTTGTATCCAGAATGTTTTGTAGCTATCGAACCATAGTTGTGACATTACCAGTGAGCCTTAGTTCTTGAGCTTTGGTCGTTGTTATAATTGGCTTTAGTGAAAAACAAAAAAGTTGTTGGCTTAATGCATTTAGTGAAAAACAAAAAGTTGTTGGCTTGTTGCATTTTCTGTGCTTTGAAAATGTCCATTTCTATTAATTGGAACACTGTTCTTTTTGTCAATTCAAATTTTACGGGCTGTAATTTAATAATGCACATTGAGAGACATTTGGTAACACTCTTTTGTGATTACAGTGCTAGGCTTGCTCTTCCCGCACCTGAAGAAAAATGTTTGGCTACATCGGAGGATCCAAATGTTGTAGAGTTTTGTCACCAAACATACATAAATTCAGGGGCTGTTGGCGAACTTGAGTGGAGTGCGCACTATCCTAAGCATGCTGTTTGTGGTAACCTGCAGCCGTTCATTGAGGAACCACTGAGCCCAGAACCTGAACCTGAAAATGTAGAGGCGAAGGACGGTGCAATAGAGGATTTCTTTAATGAAGACCCTGATGAAATTCCTACTATTAATCTTAATATTGAGGAGTTTACACAGAACTTGAAGAACTATATGCAAGCAAACCATGTTGAGATTGAGTATGCTGACATGTCAAAGGCATTGGTTGCCATCACCCCTGAAGCTGCTTCCATTCCAACTCCAAAGCTCAAGAATGTCAGTCGTCTTAGGACAGAACACCAAGTGTATGCCATTGGCCTTGACAAAATTTATGTCATTCATAATAACTTAAGTTCCTTGATTCCTTCATTGCTTGTACTATCAGTATCACTGATTAGGTTCACACCTGTCTTAGTAACTTGTTTACTCATCTGCTTGCAGTTATGAACTGCCAGATTCACACCCTCTTCTGGAAGGAGTAAGTTCCCAGTAGATATCAACTAAACCCTGTTTTTTTTGTTAAATATTCATCCTAAATTTAAGTTTGTATGTATCTTTGCAGTTTGAACAGAGAGAACCAGATGATCCCTGTCCATATCTTCTTTCCATATGGACCCCAGGCAAGATCATTTGCTTCAACCCTTTGTTCTTCTAAATTCCTCTAATGTTTTAAGAACTGAACAGGTGAAACTGCACAATCAACCAATGCGCCCAAGACATTCTGTGATTCAGGGGAGACTGGTCAACTATGTGGAAGTTTAACATGCTTTAGTTGCAACAGTTTACGAGAAATGCAGGCTCAGAAAGTCAGAGGAACACTCTTGGCAAGTTTCCTTTGAGTCTTATTAATTTTTGTGTGCTGGGTATTATATAAAACTCTAAACTAAAAGTGTTCATTGTTTGGTCAAATTTAAGCAGATACCATGCCGGACAGCAATGAGAGGAAGCTTCCCACTTAATGGGACATATTTTCAAGTTAATGAGGTGAACATTAGTTATCATATGTAATAAGTTTTGCTATACAATAGAAGAAACGGCTCTTGGTCCATCAGATTTATCAGCGGTATGAATGTCATTATGCAGGTATTTGCTGACCATTGTTCAAGCCAAAGTCCAATTGATGTTCCACGAAGTTGGATATGGGACCTCCCAAGACGAACTGTTTACTTTGGAACCTCAGTTCCTACAATATTTAGAGGTATTTTTTTCTCAAGGGTGGCATCCATAGTTTCAAAGGTGTCGCCTAGGCGACGCTTAGGTATCCCTGTCACCTAGCTAATAATCACCAAGAGAGGCAAGAGGGAAGGTGAAGAAAGGAAGGAAATCAACCAATAAGACCAGCAGAGACTTGGGGAGCGGGAGCGTTGGCGCAGAGACTCTAGGAGTGGCGGCGCAGAGCATTGTTTTCAGGTCGGACGACTTGGTGGTTGTTCTGGCTAACTGATTTTGGCGATTAATCATGATTAGTCGGACAACTTGGGCGATTAATCACGATTGGTCCAAACCGACTTGGGCGATTAATCACGATTGGTCCAAACCGACTTGGACGATTAATCGCGATTGGTCCAACCGACTTGTACGATTAATCGCGATTAATCGGACGCCTTGAAAACAATGGTGCAGAGCATGGGGGAGTAGGAGCGGTGGCGCAAACCTTGGGGAGCGGGAGTGGCGACGCAGAGCTTGGAGGAGCGGGAGCGGCGTGCAGAGACGAGAAAGGGCGAGCGGCGTGCAGAGACGAGGTTGGGGGCAACCCTAACCACCACCAAGGGGAGGATATATGGGCTGGCTGTTTCTCTGATTGGTAAGGCGTCGCCTTGCTCGCCTTTAGCAAGCGCCTAGGCGTCTAGATGGTGGTATAACGCCTTGCCTCGCCTTACTGCCTTAGGAACCATGGCTGCATCTTTGTATTGCAGAGAGGAGAAACACAATCGTCTGGGGTTGAAAAATTGCCATCAAACCAAACAACTGATTAAACAAGGCCCCCACTACAATGTAGTTCTCGAAGCTTATGGGTTCCAGCAAGTTCTCAAAGCCAGCATAAACTTTTGGTCCTCCAGAATCCAGATGATAACCAAGAGTTTTGACTTTTCCTAAACATTTTACTTTTTCCCAAAGTTTTTCTTTAGTGCTGGCTATGAGATTCTATAACATTGAACATATAGTTTAAAAATGGAAGACATACAACAAACCAAGGTTCATGGTCCTTGTTAGACTGTGTGTGTTCTCTGTGTGTGGGGGTCGGCACCACTGTTGGGCTGCCGACCCATTAGAGTTAGGGTTAAGTCTATATATGTACCCCTTCTCTATTCAATACAAGAAGACAATTCAAAATCTTACATGGTATGAGCTATGTTAGGTTTTCCTCTTCCTCTCCCCAACCCCTCAGCCGCCGGACACCCGCTCCAGCGCCGCTGCCCCCGGGGAGGTTCGTCCTTCCCTCCAGGGGCTAGCCCCTCCACAACGGCCATCTGGCACCTCGCCGTCAAGCACTGAAGCCCACCACCGCTCCACTACGCCTTAGATCTCCGAGCTCGCGTCTTGCCACCAGCCCGCGGATCTCGGGCTGGCCAGCGCGCTCGCGGGCGCCCTCCCCTCTGGTGTCGCTCGCCGCCCCCACCTCTACCCGCGTCGGCGGCTCTGGCGTCCTGCCTCGCTTCTCCCCGGCGTCGCGGCCACCCCGGCCCTGCTCTGCTCGGATCCGCGCCTCCCTCCCTCGTGTCGGGGCAGCCGTCGCCAGAGCGTCGATGCCGCTCGTCGTAGTTCAAGGACGAGCCTCGACGCTTGCGTGCTTGGACATCGCCCCTCCCTACACATTCGTGTGCGCCTCCTCCGGCACCTCATCCCAGCCAATCCTGCCTCTCCAACGTCGGCGACCACCTCCCTCTGTCCTTGCCGGCGAAGTCCGTCCAACCCCTGATCAGCGCCGCCAATGTCGTCCGGCCTTAGATCCACGCCGTCACTGTCAAACAGTGCATGCCTCTCTGCCGTCCGGATCCACACCCCTCTTTCCCTGCGCCGCCAGTGGGGCCATGGCGGCGCCCTCCTGTCCCTCCGGCGGCCGTGTCACGACCCCCTCAACCAAACGTCGCCGGGCTGCTGCAAGGCAGCAGCCACGCTCGGGTGCCTTGTCGCTGACCGGGCTAGCGAGTGGATGCTGCCGCCGCTGGCCGGGCGCTGCCCAGCATGGAGGTAGGCTAGCCCACTAGCCGCCGCCGCAGCCTCAACGACTTGCCGGCGCGCTAGCAGCCGCCATCTTGTTCATGTCCAGCGTCGGCGTGTCATCCTCCGTCTTCACCTCCTCCTTGCTCGCGCCGACGCGCAGCAGCGCCTTCCTCCCCTTTGACCTTCTCACGTTGCCGGCGTCAAGCCCCCTGCCAGGCCTGGCGCAGGCCCCTACCCGGCTAGACCCCCCTGTCGCCCTCCCCTTCATCGCCTTCGTTGATTTGTCGCTGTCGCGGCCTTCTCGACTGGATCCATCCCGCTTTCTCGACCTTCCCGGCTCGATCCGTCGTCCCTTTGAATGGATCACCGTCTTCATGGCTGCATCCGTCGTTGTTGTGGCTTTCCCGGCTTGATCTGCCGTTTCCCCTTCTATTCTGTGGCGAGCGCGGCCACTCTACCCGGCACAGACGCGTGCGCTGCCGCCGGCCTCCCTTGCGGGGCTCCACGACGACCAGACGCGGAAAGACACAAGAAGGCCCATGAGGTTGCTGCTATCCTTTTGTGTCGCCCCGCTGATTGTTGCCGCTCGAACGTCGACCCCTCCGAAGAACGAGGCCGCTGCTGCATGTCTCCCGACCACCTCGGCATCCCGGGCTATTGTCTACATGGAGTGCACACCGGTCTCTACTCCAGCCACAACGTTCGCACCTGCACCACACTGCGACTGCGGGGGATTTCAGCTCGTCGATTTCTACTCCAGTCTCATCGTGAGATGTGCCTCCGTTGTGACTGCGGGGGATGTTAGACCGTATGTGTTATGTGTGTGTGTGGGGGGGGGGCACCACTGTTGGGCTGCCGGCCCATCAGGGTTAGGGTTAAATCTCTATATATGTACCCTTTCTCTATGCAATACAAGAAGACAGTTCAAAATCTTACACTCATGATTAAACCATCATCTGAATACAATCTCTAACAGACTAACGCTGTAAGTTGTCAGATATCCTAGTTGAGCTAAAATATTCACAGCAGGATGGACTGCTTGTGGTGTATGTAGCGATCTTGTTGTGCTATTTTCTTTGGTTGTTATTGTTGTTATTTCCTTGTGTGTGTGTGTGTTTACCAAGCTCTAACTATGTATTACACGTTTTTGCAACAGGTTTCAACGACTGAAGAGATACAACAATGCTTTTGGAGAGTTACCCAATTTATCTCCTTACTTTTATAATGTATGCTTACAGTGAAGAAATCTAGAGTTGAGTCCTACATTTTTTTTTGTAAGGGAAGGATTTTTATTTATTCAAGAACAGTACATCGAGTTGATACAAGTCCTTAAAAGTCACTTCCGGCCTCTGCCCATAAGAGCAGACAGCCCGGAATCTAAAAACACACACTAGTGGCTATCAATCCAAAGACTAGACTGTCAACCATGCTCCCGAGAAACAAACTCCTTGGCCACTTGAGTCAAATGTTACGTAGCCATTACCAAAAAATTGCATGAGTCCTGCCTCTGTAGCACAGCCCATGCGCGAAGCCTCTAGGCTACAGTAAAAATGACCTGCAAAGGAGATAATATATATGCTATTGCTTGCAAGAATCCTGATATCAACACCATTTTATACGAGATGGTATTACCGCTGAACATCTGCCATCATAATAACGTTATTCAGTCATCAAGTCAAGTCACCACTAGCATCTGGCATCATTTTAAAAAAATATAAAGATACATAGCTCTCCTGCATGCTCAATAAAAAAACTACTGTCCCAACTGTTTGCCTTGACAGACTAGTACATCTGGTATTGACAAGTTATGTTTAGGCAGCGGGCTTATTAGTATGGTGCCGATCTTAGGGTGCGTTTGGTTGGAGAGTCAAATAGAATAGAATGGCTTCATTCCAGTATTTGAGTATAGAGCCATTCTATTCTGCGTTTGGCAAGAAGAACAGAGCCGCTCCATTTTTTGTTTTGGTTGAAGAGTAGAATAGAGCGAAGCCGTTCCATTCTTTGTTTGGTTTGAGAGCCGTGTGAAGTGTAGAGAGGAGAAGAGGAGGGTGAGCACTTACGTCCGGGAGAGCGCTCGCATCCGAGTCATTTTTGTGGAGCGGGAACGTTCCAATTACTTATAGTAATTTCCATATGGAGATCCAGGAGCCCGCTCTACTCTTATTTTGTTGGAAACCAAACGTCCAGAAAATTAGAATGGTGCCACTCTATTTTCCTCCACTACTCAACCAAACACACCCTTAATTCATATGAAGACCATACACTCTTGCATCTAGTTGACCACCCCTATGGCCCTAAGTTCGCACAATAATCACCATTTTTTCAGGGTCTTAGCATGGAAGATTTGGGTGTTTCATTTGTTTATGACTGTATTCATCTTTTCCCTTTAGTCATATCAAGCATCAATTGCCAGCTATTTCCTTCATGGCACAATCATTGCTAAAAATTGCTTTATTCTTGATGTGTATAAACCTACGAAAGCTAGTTATTTTCACATTCGGCTTATTTATTCATTTCTCAATGCATTTGTTTGATTTGTTGCATGAGTTTGGGAAGACTGAGTTTGGTCAAAATAAATAATAATAGGTACCCAATATCATTGAATGATCACCTCTTTGACCTCTACCCATTGCTGTCTTAGTTTGTGGAGACACTAATGACCACAACAGCTTGAATTGTATGGCATCTCTGGTGCTAGCGGGGAGGAAAGCTAAGGGGTACAAGCAGAGTGAACGTCTGACCTCCATCTGTGGAGGTTGGAAGCTAAGATTGCCCCCCTATTCCGAGCCACTGCCAGCAAATGGATAGCACTTACAGTTAAGGGCAGAATTTTGTGAAGGGATGGTCACTGATGAAAATGACCATTTTAATGTAAGGATCAACGTATTGGAAACAACCAGCTGCATATGGAACACTTCCGAATTTTAAAATGCAGCTGCTGAATCAATGGATGTTCTACTGGTTAGCTGAACTTTCCCCTCGTAAAATGCATCCGTTCATGGAGAGTGAAAACCCTAATTCATTGATAGTCGGCTGTAGTATTACCCAACTCAAATGGGTTACATGGGCTGGGATATAAGCCCATAACACTTAAACACATACAAACAGTAACAGTTCACATTAATTTTGGTTTACTACCAAATAAATTTGGGATGCTTATTGTTTTTCCATTTTCTTGGTGTTGGTATTTCTTTCATAATATAAAACTACGAAAATATTATAATATATAACAAAGAAATATGCAAAAAAGAATATGGTAATTTTGGATTCTTTTTTTTACTTTGGTTGTCCTGGACCACAATGATTGGTACTCTAGCAAGCACTTTGTTTGTCTTGCAGTTTCAACTGAGTTAAGGTTTCCATGTTCAGTTTGAGAACAGTATATTTGTACAATTGCATTCATGATTCAAATATATAGTGTATTCCCATATTTTGTGTAAAATTAGCAGGTCCTAGAGCAATTGCGCAAGCTTAATGTTTAGCAACTGCAAACTTTGTTTTATCTGCTATAACTTGCTTACGCGTAGTTTGCCTTCTGTCCTGAAATGTCAGGATTCGTTTGTGTGAGGGGCTTTGATAGGACAGTAAGGGCACCAAGGCCCCTTTATGCAAGGTTGCATTTTCCTGCCAGCAAGGTTGTTAGAGGCAAAAGGCCTGGAGCGGCAAGCGTCGAAGAATAATAGGTACATCGAAGAAATATAGAGGAGCTAACAAACGGATGGATAGCCCTAAATGAGATGCTGACCCAATAAGTCGCCGAATCACCTCCAAGTTCTAACCCAATTTTGAGGCGACATGACCTGTTAAATTAGGTTCCATCTATGGTAACAGCTTAGATGTTCTTGTGAGTCGCATATTCTTTACTCTGAAATTCAATATAGCAAATGAAAAAAAAACACAGTGCATAGTCTAGCTGTTCTAATTGTACCTCTGTGAGTGGAATCAGTTGTTGTACAACATGAAGATGGGCCTATTTGTACAATGGTCATACATGTTCTTTGATCATATACTATAAACAATGTAACCTCATCGGCCGTTATTTGATTGTTTCAAAACAAAGGAAAAGCCTTTTCAATTCATGCTGTTCTCTATAGTTAGGAATTTATATTACTTTTTATTTTTTATAAATTCTACAAGAAGCATGAACAAGAATAAAAACAAAGAAATTACCTGTGAGTCAATATATCATTTGTAATAACGAAGAATGAGTTTCTATGTTAAGTAGGTGTGGAGATATTGTCACCGTAACAATTCATTAGGCCCTGATTGGATCCTGAATTGAATTCCATTTTAATAACCATAATTTAAACATAGATCAATTAAGTTAATATAGTTTTATATAAAATATGTGTATACTACTCTTGGCTATACGTGAAAAATATTTCTGTGCTATATTTCAACGAGGCGAAATGTGTGTTATAAGTTGCAGACTGAAACATGAACTAGTGATACATAAAATCAAAATTTTCCCTCGTCCTATAAATTTGAGATAGCCTCATATCTAAACTTGGAAAGTGGTTGAATGTCGAATTTCAAACTAAATATCCTATTCTAAGGGCATGTATAACCTACATAAATGATCTATATCTTTAAGGGTCCGTTTGTTTCGTTGGAATTGAATTCCATTTTAATAATTATAATTTAGACAAAACTAATTAAGTTTATATATTTATACATGTAATATCTTGTATATTATCCTAAATCATATGAGAGAAATAGTTATATACTACATTTATGTTATAGAGGCGCAAGTAGAAGAATGTGCTATAAGTTGTACATCGAAAAAATAACATGTAAATCTATAGAATCAATTTCTATCTCTCACCCTATGAATTTGAGGTAGACTTATATGAATAACTTTAGAAAGTGGTGGAATGTCATATTCTAAAAAAAATAGTCTATTCCATTAGTAAGATTCCAATTCCTCGAAATGAAAGAAAACAAATGGGGTCTAAGGGTATTTAAGGGGATAAGTGTAAAAAAACATAAGAGATGTATCTTGACGAAGGAACGGCTCTAGCATGGTTCTCTAAGTCTAGATACTATTAAACTCATACAACCACATAAATAGTCGTATCTTAAGAGTATCAAGTGAATAAGGTATCAGGCTTTGATATATTTTGTATGGGCGAGTTTTTTATGTGTATCTAATACTAACGAACCGTAACATAGTATTTAGATTGTACATGCCTCCTAGTTTCTATTTCTTTCACAATGAAGGGATCTAAATGGCCCTTAGAAAACTTCTTTTACTGTTTATATCAAAATATTTTTGAGTTGCCGCATGTCATATCTTACTTATGGTTACGAATTTCTAGATAAGTTTATAAGGAGACAAAGGAACACTATAATCGTTCAAAATACATTGCTTAAAATTCATTTACATACCGTTCTATAGTACATCGCGATATCACGGTTGGCTAAAAAAATAAATGATTGTTTAACGGAAAAATCAACAGATGCACTCAACCTTCGATTTAGTGGAGGTTTGAATTTTATTTATTGACGGAACACAAATTTGTGGCAGTCAACTACTCAGTTTCCATAGCTAACTTATTATAAGTTTACAAACATTGTTCATGCCATATAATTTCACACTTCTACTTATAATGCTAATAAATATTGTACAGTTCTATATTACTAGTCACTGATAAAAAAACATCTTATGTGATATATAGAAGGCAACGACTTTTATGTAAACAAACCTTAGGGCTTGTTCGGGTTAGCTCTCAATCTATGTGGATTGAGTGGTATTGGATGTGTTTGAATCCCAAACAAGTCAAACGTTCTTCTTAATTTTTTCAATCACATCCAATCCATGTGTATTGGAAATAACCGAACAAGGCCTTAGGTGTAAATCTCTACTACTACTTAAGACGCTAGTCTAGGCATCCACAATTTTTGGTGCACGGTTCTGCCGTCGTCCCCGCCCCCGCTCTCCTCTCTCGCGCCCCTGCTCTCTGCTGTCCGTCGCCATCTCCAAATCTCGCCGCCAGACCCGCCCCGCCCCCGCTCTCCTCTCTCGCGCCTCGCTCTCTCGCCCATCATCATGGAAGGAGAATCTCCAACTAGGCAAGGTCCGCGTGGGTTCCATGGAAGGTCCGACCCCGCTCTCCTCTCTGCTGTCTCTCTCGCCCGCCATTTGCGCGCTCTCTCGCCGCCATCTCCGCGCCCCCGCTCTCCTCTCTGCTGTCCGCCGCCATCTCCAAATCTCGCCGCCAGACCCACCCGCCATCTGCGCGCTCTCTCGCCGCCATCTCCTCTCTGCTATCTCCTCTCTACTGTCTCTCTCGCCCACCAAGGAAGGAGAATCTCCAACCAGGGAAGGTCCACGTCTCCAACCAGCCAAGACCATGGGGATCCAGTGCGTTGGCGTGTCGACGTTGCTGCTTGGAACCAATGTCGTGCTCGGCTCCCATGCCAGCCCCCCTCTCCGCTCATTCCCCTCCCCCGTGCCTGCCCTACTCGCCCCCACCACGCCAGCCATCAACCCTCCTCCCCCTTGATGCCCCTGATCGAGATAGCCTTCCCCCACCCCACCCCCACCCTGAAGGCCCAAACTGCCACGTCCGGCCAGAGGTGCATCGATTCGCATGTGACCACCGACGCGCGTATCCGGTCGACGGTGCAGCGACGCGTAGGCACATAGTGGTGTCTTCCTCATCGTCTCGGGTGATGGCGCGCGGGCGCATGTGCGTGATAGTGTTCTCACCTCTCAGGAAGTCTCGGGTGTGCGAGGCTGCGAGTTGTGTGCCTCTTTCGTGTGTATTGCCTAGGCGGCTAGGCCCATCTCAGTGTGCTTATGAGGCTTTCTTGCAGCCGCTAGAGGAATGACCACTAGGTGTTTAGGGAAATGCTTGTTTGGAACGCGCTCAGAAAACTCTCCAGGTTTGCCTCCATTTTTGTCTATCTCTGTTTGCTTGCACAATGTATCCTGTCACAGAAAGACTGAAATTGCAAGACAGTAATGGCTTTAGTAGTAATTTTTAGAACAAAAGCGAAGGGTTATGAACAGTTAAACGTATACTGTAACTCACAACTGGTGTTGTCGTCTATAATCCTGTGTTATTTAGTGAAGCCTTGGTACGGAAGCAAATTAAAAAAAAACTATGCCTAGAGAAACTAGCGGTCTTTAGTAATCATGCTTGTATTTCTGATGTTGGTGTTGGTGTATACTCTGGTGTTGGTATTGAGTATGATGTGTGAATTTGTGATGGAGTTTTTTATGGATACAGTGTCTAGATCAGCTTGGGATGACATCTAAGTACAACACAAAAATGTTATGCAGTCAGACTCTTATCGATGGCAACTATGGACTGCTTGGCACACAAACTTTTATGCCAAATCCTGATTACTACAGGCAAGGCTAGAGTTATGAAATTATATAAAATGATTTATGTTTGTGATTATAGACAAAGATTTGATATATATATTTTGACCACTATCAACACTCTAATATGGCATCAACTTATGGTCAATGGAGTTCTTTCAATTGATATAAATGCACCACGTCAAATACACGCTTATGCTCATTGTAGGAAACAATAGGTACATGTTGCACCCTTCTGTAAATCGATTGTTTGTTTTTCAACAGAATTAGTAGGGCAATTTTGAAGACTTGGTCTTATGTTACTGAATTTTAATTTCTTCATGCCCTTTTCTTTGCCATGTGGCTGTGGAACACCAGGCCTAGATGTGATCGACAGTGAGAGAAGGCCTAGGGAGAAGATGGCTGCAGAAATGGTGAATGCGGCGATGAGTGGCAAGCTCGAGGAGATGGATTGGGAAAAGAAGATCAAAATCTGCGAGCTTGTGAAGCAAGATCCTGGGTATGACTGCCATGCCCCTGTTTCTTTTTCATTCAGAACCCTTATTTATCGAGTAGCATTGCAACTTTTGCTGGCTGGATCCTATGACGATGAATTCGATATCGTACACGCTTATTGTCATGATTTGTTCCTAATTTCCTGTTGCCATTTTTTTCAGTTTCTTTTGTAGGAATAATAGAGGTAGAATGCTTTACTGAAAATCTTAGTTCTGTCAGGTTCTGTGCTTGTCCATCTGTTCCTCCACAATTGTTTCGTTAGTTGACGAAGTTTGTCATATACTGTTAGTAATAGACATAATCAGTTCGTTTCAAGGGAAATTTGGAGCGCAATAATTTCCAGTGATAATAGTGTAAATATCACTAGAAATTATTGCACTCATGGGAGCATATTGCCTCTCGCCAGCTTTCTCAGTTATTGAAACATAACATTGGCTTGAGGTGATGCACTCATCCAATATTTTCACAATATTTTCAGTAGTTTCAGAGTTCAGTTCAGTTAGTCGTTTTCAGTTTTTTCGTTAGGCTAAGAGTATCTTTGTTGGAGTTTCCCCTATAGCCTTTTTCCCTCAAAAAGAATTTGGATCATGAAGTTGGAAACACAGTTTGCCAATGTTTTCACAGCAATCTGACATACAGATCTCATAGTACCGTGTTACTATACAATAATCTTTTAGGCTTCGGCTACAACAGAAAAATCACATGTCCATGCGCCATCTTTTACGGGATCTGGTTCTATGCCATAATCAGTAAGTGGCCGGTGCTCAAGAACCTTATCATGTTCAATAACAAAATCTAGAATTTCAACCTGTGCTTTGTCTCACTGTTTATTCAGTAATGGATCCTGCATACAATGAATATTCAATAATGGATCTTGTGCTTTGTTTCACTCTATATTTCCATTTTCAACATTTACTTTATTAACTCCGGCTTTAGAGTTATCTTTGAATGCGTTCACTTTGATGAAATTAAAAGCAGAAAATCGATAATATCTATGACCAAATATGACAATGCAACATTTTTTCCAGCTGTTACTTGCTGTATGCATGATTATTGTATGTTCTACAACATGACAGATGAAAGACATGCTTGATTTGTTCATTTTTCCTGCTCATCACTCTAGATACACGTAGGCCAAAAGGAGAAATCATAAATAATAGAAAGCATTATATGGACATGCGTTTTCTGGGTAAGTTTGTTTCCAATCATTAATGTATTAGTATATAATATCTACATCTAATCCTCATGTGGACATGTATATATAATGTCCAGAGAATGGTTGGTTTTGGTAAACTTCCAAAGTACCATCAGGATCCTACAACAGAAGAGTTAGCCAAAACACTCGATTGTTGGCCATCAATGAATTATTATATCACGGGTTGTAGATATGTAAGTATGTGTTCATTTCGAATGTATTTATAAAGGACAGTTCTTTGCAATCCTAATGACTGATATTTTGCAGGTTCTTATGCCATGGAAATTCAACGGATGTCACTCCCTTTTCATAATAGATCATGTTCAAAAGCATGTGATTTTTATCGACTTACACCGACTCAAGATTAATGTAAACACATGCCATACAAGAGGTTCACGGAAGCGATTATCACGGCCTCAAAGAAATATAAGATTGCTTACAACAAGAAACGTTCTGGATGGGCAGAGGATATTTTTAAGTGGGAACATACAATTCGGACTGGTGTTCCAATAGACTTAAGAGGGTATTTTCTAAGTACCACCTTCTCAGCAATTTAAATTTTTTCTATGATAATCATTGTATAAAACATAGTTGACCAAACATTATTCTATAGGTTTAATATCAGCTACCTCGTTCTATGAGCTATGACCATATGGGGGAATGACAGACGAATGGAATTTGTTTGGGTGAGTGTAGTACGTTCGTTTCATGTTCAAAACATACATTCCAGCTACCTCGTCCTACAAGATAATACATTTTGTTCTCTTATGTCTTTGTTTGTAGGATGCAAAGATTCTTCGAAGGAACTTTGTGATTGATCTATTAAGTTATGAGGACAATTCGTGCCAATATGTCATCCCTGCAAACATACAACAGAGACTTATCGATATCGCTAAAAAGGATTAGCTAATTAGTGTACAGTTGTCGACACATTTGTCTGTAATTAAAAATTCTAAATTAACTTTTTAGAAGTAATTTTTGTGATATTTATAATGTTTTCCACACGGATTTTGCATATTATAGTGATGTTTGTCGTTCCGTATCAATGTTTCATACAAGTTTTTTACTTCCGTCGCAACGCATGGGCACATACCTATAACAATGTAACACACATATGTACATAAGTTATCGTGTTATTATACGGTTCCATTGCAACACACAGGCACTCACCTAGTATGCAAATAAGTCTTTTAGGTCTTTAGATTGTGATCTAAATGTAGCTAGTCGAGGACTATACTAGGAAAGGTTTTGTTCTCGACTAACTCTCCCATAATTTGTCTAAAGTTAAGCGACCAAATTGAAGAACTAAACTTAGGCAAAAAAAAGTTAGGCAAATTACGACAATTTAGGTAGTGAACCAAACAGACCCTAAATGTGCAACTACAGTTGGATCACGATCTAAAAATATAGGAGGCTCACTTGTATGTTTGCATCTAAGGGTTGCTTGCATAACAGTCATTACTTCAAAAGAAAAGTTTATGTGGCTTCGAGATGACGGTAGGCTGAACCTAAAAGTTGTGCAAAGGAGCACTATGGTAGACTAGTAATAATACCCATTTCTAGTAATCTCATAAAGTTCCGCAAAACCAACATAAACGAATTTGTTGGCCGCGACCAGGAGCATGGAAGCATCGAGGTAGGTCGCATCATTGACGTGCGAGTGGCCGAGCGACACCTGGCGGCGCTCGTCGAGCATCCAGCTGTTCACACGCACGACACTGTAATGCGCTACGATGATGATGAGGTGGGATGATCCAACTAAGATCGATAGTTAGATTTAAGTAAGAGAAAGAAGAGGTTTAAATTGATCTCATCCCTTGATTTTGAAGTTGTGATGTACCTAGGTGTAGTTTGTTTGGTGCATTTAGGAAAAGTGTAGACTGTGGTGGGCATTAGGTTGGGTGGCGCTAAAGTGGTGGCTTTTATAAGGTTATAGTTAAGAGCTAATGATGGTCGATAGCAGAGTTGATAGTATGGTTTATGGCATGACATGGCGGTTGATATAGACATGTAAGATTAGAGCCACCCTAAGAAACTCTAGCTGGGGTGGTTGAATCACATGCGAATGTGTGCGGTGCTTGTTAGAAGATTTAGATTTAGAAACAATGTATATTAAAAGTTTAAATATATTAATAAACAAAAATAAATATAGATACAAGTATGGTAAAGGATGATAAAATTTCTAAGACCTTAGAATCAGCCTAAGGTCCCTAATTTGCCAACCTGATTACAACCTTAAGGATGAACAAGTTTTGATTCTAATCTGATAGGTTGAGAGGGAAGGGAAACACATGTCATCATACCTTGTCCTAAGATGAGCGCTACATTTGCCAACTCCATCGCATCCTGCATTGGCGCTCTTCCTCCATCTTGTTGGTGTCGAGGGGGGCTCCTGCCTGTGTCCATCGATGATGTCATGTCCATGATTAGTAGCAGCGGTTTCCATGGAGACTGGTGACAAAGGAGACATGGGCTCTGATGTCGCCATAGCTATGGCATTTCCGGTCACTGAGTCATTGAAAGATGGGATCCCTCTATGGAAAATGTGGTGGCTAGGGTTTTTCAAAAGCACGAGAGCGTTGGCTTTCGTTTTGGCCCTGCCTTAGTTTATATTGCGTCTCTTGTGACTAGGGACCACAACCATGGATTGGTATGCGCCCCCGATCAGGGTGCGATCTAACCGTAACATACAAATGGGGTTTGGATAAAACTCCAACTCGATTATCCTAACCGAGTTAGAGAATGTCCTTCTAACGAAGGACACTTGTCTTACGCTAAATGCAAGTCAACAACATCGGATCCTTGTTCCACAAAACAATGCACCAATCATTTTTAAAAGGTAATAAAATGTTACTAACTTGTAGTGTTTGTTTTTTGATTCTATAAGCATAAGAACCATATAAATTAGAGCTACCAATAAAAAATATTTTTAAAAGTTTATGCTTCAATAAAAAATATATTGTTTTAATAATTATTAAACTACTTTAGAGAATATTGTTGCACTGAAAAACATGGTTCATGGTGTCATTGAAAATATATGACAATGGCAACTATTTTTTGGTTAAGCCTAAATATAGAAAAACTTTAGATTTAATGGGGGTTTTGGTTTCAGGGAGACTTAGGCTGGTGCCAGTGGGGGCCGAGAGCTGTCCTCTAGTGACCGTGCCCATCTTGTTGCGAGGCAGGAGAGGGACGAGAAGCCACAGGCGGGCGAGAGTGTCGGCGCCCGACGAGAACAGACGTAACGCCCCGCTCTCGCTCGCGTTGCCACGCTGAGTCGGTTGAAAGTGCGTTAATTGGTCCATGCGTACAACGTCAGTGCCACGTGTACTAACTGTTTATGATTATAGGAGTTCAAAAAATATAAAAAGTCACAAATTTTATTTCTGGTCCATCTATAAATACTCTCACACACTATTTCATCTCATGAAACTTTTTCTAATTATTATGTGATTGATCCTTACAATGATTTTAGATTAGTTGTTTGTTGCAGTAAGTAACTAAGTACATGTGAGCATTTAAGCCCCAAATTATTATTTTGGTAATTAATGACAACATGTGTGGACTAACAATTTCTTCAAGGATTTGAGAGTGTAGGTTGGTCCATACAAAGATGAGCAACATCAAGTATTTGGAGGATTGTGGAATAATCCGGGTGTCGTGTTGAAGCCATCTATCACACTCGGGGTCGTTGAATCGTAGGTTTGGAGAAAGGGGGACGAATCCTCCATGGATCTCGGCGGCATAGGTGAAAATGGAGGTTTCTTTTTCGCAAGTTTAGGGTAAATTTTAGGGGCAGTTTGTTTAGGATGGTGTAGGGGTAGTTTCGGTCAGCAGGTTGCTCTGGATTGGGCCAAACCAGGTTGGCTCGATTGGCTGGGGCTTCCTTTATTTAAAAGCCAGGGCTCTTAATACATAAACTATATATATTGTATATTACAAGCCCTGGGCTTTCAATAACTAGAGGAAGCCCTAACCCAACGGTGTCATCCTGTTCAGCCGAACTAGGTTCAGGTGCCTATAAAAACACCCTAGGCCACCAGGGATTAGGTTGTAGCGGAGGCAACGCACCCCTATCCCGGTGGCAACGCAGTTGCGCGAGGCCCGGTAGGCTTCAGCAGCGACGGTGGTGGCCATGGGAGACATGGGTCGCTCCGGCGGTCGCGCGAGTAGCGGTTGTCTCTGGCGATGGCGGCCACACGAGGCGTGTGTGGCTCTGGCGTCCTTCGACAACCAACTCCTCCGATCTGTCGGCTTCGGCGGCGTCCTTTGATCTAGCGGCCTCAGGATCGTCCTCCGGCGACGAACTATCTAATCCATGTTTATGTCATCGATGATTATGTTTTATGCCTGCTACTTACACTATTTATGCATTCCAGTGAAGATTTTTACGATGATGAATACTATTTTATGTTTGCCATAAAACTGTCTCTAATTCCCATGAGAGTGTTAGTTGAACTGATATTAGGTTTTTTATCAATTATGCTACAAGGTGTATGCATTTATGCAACTTTGTATAAGAAATTATACTCTGCGTGAACCATGGCATCCTATTTTTTGCATATGTGCAGTGGAAACGAAAATATCATCCAAAATTTGCGCGCATGCAATGGAAACTCCCACGATCTGCCATAATTTTAAGATCTGCATAAAAATAGAAACGCACACATTCGACTCCCATAATTTTTGGATCTACCATAAAATAGGATCGTTAATACAACGCACCAGAGTTACCAACCTCTCTCACATGGCTCGTTATTTACGCACATAACTGAGGGGCTTTACGCTCAAAACTTATGATTTTTAAGCTCGAATCTAAAGATGTGTCACTAGTGCACCACGTGGCATATTTTTTATGCAGCGTTCCGTATTGCATAAATATCAAGACCGTGTAACATAATTAGTATCAGTATGTGTCATAAATTGGTTGTAACGAGCCTAGCTTTATGACTGTTAAAGCGATACTATATTTTTGGAGGAAACACAACACTTAAAATAAGATTTTATTATTTCAATGCATGCCAATCAATTTCCATTCATCGCACATTCCTGTGATCCTAAATTTATGCGCATGTAGTAGGAAATAGATTTTACGTAGTGTACCGAATTGCATAAATACCTACACCATGTAGCATAATTAGTATCAGCAAATTTCATATGCTGGTTCTAATGTGCCTAATTGCAGGGTTGTTGTAGCGATTCTATATTTATGGAGCCATCCAATTTTTGTGCGCATGCAATGGAAATGAAAATGTCATCCAAAATTGTGGTACATGCAATGAAAACTCTCACGATCTGTCATAATTATGAGATCTACCATAAACATAGGATCTGCATGCATGCACCTGCGCATGCGCACGTGGTCCAGTAGTTGGGCGGGTTTTTTATGCTATATGTGTGAACTATTTATGCTATTTTCGTGGACTATTTATGCAATTTACGCAAAATAATAGAACCACAATTTATGGCTTACGTCCCACGCGGGAAGTTGGTTGTTGGACCGGATACTAACGCACCTGGGGGAGATTGACCTAGTGCATGAACGAAGGAAGCACCTGACAGCGTGGCGTGGGGTGGGTGGGCACGCTGGTGCATGAGTGAAGGACGCATCTGACAGCCTAGGGCTTCCTCTAACATTTAGAAGCTTAGGGATCCTAATATACACTTTATATATATATATATATATAAGGCTATTGGGAGCCCTGGGCTTTCATACAGCCATCCCCTGCACCACCGAACTAGCCTGGCCACTAGCCCCACCCCCTCCCCCGCATGCGTCCATTCCTTACATGCACAAAAAATTAGAAAGCTTATCCGTTAACCACTGCATGCATAGAAACAAAAAATTCTGATTTGATTGCTTTATTGTGTCCATAAATATAAGATTTGTATAACAGTCATGCAGATAGGATCATTAGAAACATTTTATGATATATACTAATACTAATTATGCTTCACGGTGTAGGTATTTATGCAATACGGTACACTGCGTAGAAAAATCAGTTTTCTGCTGCATGTGCACAAATTTAGGATGATAATAATGTGGGTTGAGAGGAAATGGATTGATATGAATGGAAACAAAAAATCTGATTTAAATGCTTTATTTCCATATAAATATAGGGTCTCTCCAACATCAATGTAGTTAGGCTCGTTGGAACCAGTTTATGACATATACTGATATTAATTATGCTATATAGTGTAGATATATATGCATTGTAGTACACCGCGTAAAAAAACTGTTTCCTACTACATGCACACAAATTTAGGATGACAAGAATGTGCTTTGAAATAAAATGGATTGACATGCATGAAAACAAAAAATCTGATTTAAATGCTTTATTTCGTCTATAAAAGTAGGATCTCTACAACAGCCACGTAGCTCGGATTATTGGAACTAGTTTACGATATATACTGATACTAATTATGCTATACGACATAGATATTTATGCAATGTGGCATATCGTCTAGAAAATCTGTTTCCTGCAGCATGCGCACATATTTAGGATGACAAGAATGTGCGTTGAAAGAAAATTGATTGACATGCATGGAAACAAAAAATCTGATTTAAATGCTTAATTTCCTCCATAAATATAGGATCTTTTCAACAACCATACATCTAGGCTCGTTAAAACCAATTTATGATATATACTGAGACTAATTATAGTACACGATGAAGGTATTTATACAATACTGTATACTTTGTACAAAATATATTTTCTGTTGCATGCGCATAAAATTAGGATGGCAAGAATGTGAGTTGAAAGGAAATGAATTGACATGCATGGAAACAAAAATCTAATCTTCAATGCTTTATTTTGTCCACAAATATATGATCGCCCCAACAAACATGTAGTTAGGCTCGTTAGAACTAGTTTATGATATATACTATACTAATTATGCTACATGTGGAAGTTATTTATGTATCACGGTACACTACGTAAAAAACAACAAATGTTTACATAAAATATGAATAGAAATATCAGAAACATACAAAAGATGGAAGGAGATCCATGAACTGACAATGTATCATAAAAATCTATTGATGTTGGCATAAATATGTATACAAAATCGCATAAAACATGGTGGTCGATCCACCACCGCTTGCACCTAGGGAAGGCCGCGCGTCGTCGCGGGCCGTGGGATGCCAGCGGGCACCACTCCAGGGCGCGCACCTCCTAGATCTGCCATCGTGGGCACGCCTACCAGATCCGCCCCACAGGCGCGCCTCCTAGATCCTCGATCTTGGGGGAGCGCCGCCGTTGCTCATCGCTCGGTCCTGGGGGAGCGCCGCCGTCGCTCGATCCTAGGGAGCGTCGCCATTCCTAGATCCTAGTGGACCGTCGACGTCACCGTCGCTCGGTCCTGGGGAAGGTCGCCGTCACTCGGTCCTAGGGGGTCACCGTCGCTCGATCCTTCGGGAGCGTCGTCGCCGCTCGATCCTGGGGGAGTGTCGTCGTCGATCGCCCTCCTCAGTGCGCCACCGCCGCTGGCCCCTGGGATTGTTGCTGCTCGCACATCCGAGGAAACCGTCGCCCCCGCTAAAACCTAATCCTTGGCGGCCTGGAGGTGTTTTTATAGCCGTCCGAACTTGGTGCGGCTGAACCGGATGGCACCATTGAGTCAGGGCTTTCTCTAATTATTGGAAACACATGGCTCCAAATATACAAACTATATATATATATATTCTCTAACATTTTAAACGGTGTTGTTTAAAAAATGGAAAAAAAATAATTATTAAAAATAACTTAAAAGTTAATAAATAAAAGAAAACAAGTAAAAAATGAAAAACACTCGCACACGCAAGCACGTTTGACTGTCATGGCGGGCATGTGGACTGGAAACCGCGTGTTACTACGGAATCACACATATAATAATAAAATATATTGAGTCATAGAAATATTAATTATCGTTATATTTTCTTATTAATATCTTATAAAGGTTAAGAAGATTAACATACCTTAAGAGATATGTAGGTATCTACAAATCTATATCTATTATATTTTTGTATAAATATTTTTTGATAGTTTTTTAATTCGTGATGCAAAGCACGTGTATATATATATATATATATATATATATATATATATATATATATATATATATATATATATATATATATATATATAGTGCTTACAGATACTATCTGCGTATCTATATGTCTATATCTATTTTATATTTTTGTATAAATTTTTTTGTCAGTTTTTAATTTGTATGGCAAAGCACGGATTGAATATCTGGTGGTGTTACGGGCACAGGTTAATAGAAAGCAGATATTTTAGCTCTATTGAAAAAAAATAAATATAATCATATAAGTATTGAAAAAAGTTTATACTTAAGTAAGAGATAGACACTGAATTACTAATTGATTTTAGACTGAAGTATTCCATCTGAATTTGCTCCTCGGGCATCTCATCTTGTAATACTTTCCCGAAAAATTAGAGAAACATGTCATTCCTTTTTTTTCGTCTTGTAATACTTTCCCACAAGCAGGCCCTCTTCCTTGGCCAACCTCCATTTGTAAACATTGGCCTCCTCGGTGGTCACGGTGACAGACTCCAGGCGTTCGCAGTGGTGGTCCTAACATTTTAGGGGCCCGGGACAAGATTTCAAATAAAGGCCCTTTAAATTATTTTTAATATATAAATGTTACTAATTAAATATTTAAAATACATTTAAAAATATTTATATCAAATAATAAGTAAATAAAAGGATATATATTATAGTATCACTTTGAAATTTTCTTCTAACATGTTTAGATATTCATTACTTTGTTGATAGGATATTGGATCACATGACTAGAATTGGGTCCTATAAATTCGGGGGCCCGGGGCGATTGCCCCTCTGCCCCACCCAGGGCCACCTCTGGGCGTTCGCCATGGCCTCCTCGGCGGTCACGGTGACAGTCTCGTCGACGAATGAGGTGTCCAAGACTTCAGCTAGAAACACTGTCCCTACTCCCTAGATTTTATGCTTGCCAGATGCGTCACCTGAAGAATACCAATGTTTACAAATGTGCAGATACAGTGCACATTCTTGTAGCAAATACTCTATTTTGTTGAGCCACTGCTCAAGGCTTCCAAAAGACTATCACTGGGCTTTCTGCAAGTTCAACACAGATGAAACAGTAGGCAAGGTCTATGGCATCTTCATACACTTTCCGACACAAGAAACAGTGCCTCCTGTGTCTGAACCGACTTCAAATATATCCACCTTGCCTACTGTGTCCTTCCAACTCTTAGGCCCTGTGTTTGTGAACACAGTAGACAAGGTCTATGGCACCATGTAGTAACAGCAAGATAGTATGAAGCATTGGAAAAGGAAAATATATTGCATTAGGGAAAGCATTAGAAAGGAAAATGTGTTTCAATCTCCTTTGCATATTAAATTACGCCAGAAAACAAGCAGACAAATAACAAGGATGCAGGCCACACAGTAAAAGGGCGACGCACTTGTGCTGATAATAATGGGCGTGGGTGGAAGGAACATATAGGGTGACGCGCTTGTGCTGATAATGAAACATTAAAAAGGTTGCGTCTGAACCATGTTTTCAATATGTTTGAATAACTTTTTCATCTAAAAGAGGTGTGTGTGTGTGTGTGTGTGTATATATATATATATATATATATATATATATATATATAAACAGTGAGTTATAATGGCTAACAAGACATTCGATAAAATACTAGTGTACAACGATTACATAAAACGAGCACCGCATATATTATCGACCTCGATATCTCACAAATTCTTTGACAACAACTAATACATAACTAAACTGATACAAATCAAATGTCTACTACAATGTGAATGTTACAAAATCAAAGTCTAAGAAGTGAGGACTTCTTTGTACACTATATTCTTTGTATATGTATCATTCGAGTTTTTGCTTGGAACCATTTCTCCAGTCGCAAGTATCTTTACATTGCTTCTCGTTTGTTGCTCGTGATAAGGCAACATATAATTGTCCATGGGAGAAGACCGGATTTGGTAGATACTCCAACATGCAGTATTGTCTGTCCATGTGCTTTATTCACCGTCATAACAAAGCTGAGTCTAAGTGGGAATTGAGTCCTCTTAAACTTCAAAGGAAAGATCTCATCATTAGAAGGACATAAAGGAATGCGTAGTAGAAAAACTCTCTTCCCTGCATGTTGTCCTTGTTGGATTATTGTGGGTTTGGCCTAATTATTATTCAATAATAATCAATGCTAACGACCCACTTTAATGCTATGGTGTACTAATAATTTAGCATCATATTGAAAGTTCAAGGGACAAATCAATCAACTTAAATAGGTGGACCATTGTTGCATCTATTGAGAAGTTGAGAAAAGGATGAAGGATTGTCACACGCGCGTGGCTCGTGGTGGTAGATCGGACCTTGGTCCGCATATTTCTTTCAAACGTTGCGCATTTTTCCTGGAGTGATGATCGTCCATTTCCTGTCTTATGGCTAGTAACAGACGTCAGTTACTCGTCGGTTTCTAGTTCTAATGGTGCGACCGTTACTGTCCGTTGTCCTTCTCCCTTCCTTCTGATTGCGTATAAGAATGGATGGGGAGGACGCTCTTCCGGTTACATGCGTTGCAAACAACACGTTCTTGTCCCACCTTCTGTGAGCACGGAGAGAGTGGGAGAGCAGGCCTCCGAAATCGCCGTCCATGGAGGTACACTTGCACGGGTGTGCTGGCGATCATGTTTTTGTGGAGCGTACTCGCGACTGCTCGCTTCATCCGTTTCACCAGCAGCGCTTCATCTACTTTTGTTGTTCGTCTTCCAACGATCGTTCGAGGGACTGCACGACGTACATCTTCCTCCATCGACTGTGTACGACTACATCAAACATACACACGAGATGTCTTGTGTGAATGGAACCACTGATGTCTTGAGCATTGGTCCCTCCGCATAATACTTTCTGTTTTGCGTACTTGTGCATGTTTCATTTCTGTTTACTGCTTATGCGAGTAGTGATACACATATGCACATACATGCCATCACATATATCACACTGTTCTTCTGAATTAAATTAAAACTGATAACACCTAATTTTCTAACAATCCAAAAACCTGATATTAGGCATTTTTCTGTTAGTGGTTTTGTTGCTGCGTTAAAACCAAGTGAACCATTTGATGGGACATTTTACAAAAAATGGCGTAGTAAGATGATATAGTGGTTGACAACAATGAACTGCTATCACGCCGCACAGGGGCTGAAAGGGAATTAGGCTTACACCTAGTCCCTAATTAATTTTGGTGGTTGAATTGCCCAACACAAATATTTGGACTAACTAGTTTGCTCTAGTGCATAAGTTATACAGGTGCTATAGGTTCACTTAGCCAATAAAAATACAAAGTATTGGGTTCAACCAAAGAGCAAAGGGGCAACCGAAGGCACCTATGGTCTGGCACACCGGACTGTCCGGTGTGCCACCGAACATGTCCGGTGCACCAGAAGACTCCAACTTCAAACTCGTCACCTTTGGGAAATTCCAGAGGCGACTCCGCTATAATTCACCGGACATGTCCGATGCTTCAAGGAAGAGCGGCCTTCGGAACTCGCCAGCCTCGGGAATTCATTGAAGGTGCTCCGCTATAATTCACCGGACTGTCCGGTGCACACCGGACTGTCCAGTGTAACAGCGGGGCAACGGTTAGAATTAAAATCGAGTCCGGGAGAGAGGGCGAAAACAAATCACAAGCAAATAACGAGTGTGACACGGTGATTTATTTTACCGAGGTTTGGTTCTTGCAAACCTACTCCCAATTGAGGTGGTCACAAAGACCGGGTCTCTTTCAACCCTTTCCCTCTCTCAAACGGTCACTTAGAACGAGTGAGCTTCTCTTCTCAATCAAACAGGACACTAAGTCCCCACAAGGACCACCACACAATTGGTGTCTCTTGCCTCGGTTACAATTGAGTTGATCACAAGAAAGAATGAGAAAGAAAAAGCAATCCAAGCGCAAGAGCTCAAATGAACACAAGTCACTCTCTCGCTAGTCACTATTTGATTGGAATGATCTTTGGACTTGGGAGAGGATTTGATCTCTTTGGTGTGTCTTGTATTGAATGTTATAGCTCTTGTAAGGTGTAGGAAGTATGAAAACTTGGATGAAATGAATGTGGGGTGGTTGGGGTATTTATAGCCTGAAAGTCGCCTAGAGGGGGTGAATAGGGCGAATCTGAAATTTACAAAGCTTAAGCACAACTACAAGCCGGGGTTAGCGTTAGAATTAAAATCGAGTCCAAGAGAGAGGGCGAAAACAAATCACAAGCAAATAAAGAGTGTGACACGGTGATTTGTTTTACCGAGGTTCGGTTTTTGCAAACCTGCTCCCCGTTGAGGTGGTCACAAAGACCGGGTCTCTTTCAACCCTTTCCCTCTATCAAATGGTCACTTAGACCGAGTGAGCTTCTCTTCTCAATCAAACGGGACACTAAGTCCCCGCAAGGACCACCACACAATTGGTGTCTCTTGCTTCGGTTACAATTGAGTTGATCACAAGAAAGAATGAGAAAGAAAAGAAGCAATCCAAGCGCAAGAGCTCAAATGAACACAAGTCACTCTCTCACTAGCCACTATTTGATTGGGAGTGATCTTTGGGCTTGGGAGAGGATTTAATCTCTTTGGTGTGTCTTGTATTGAATGCTATAGCTCTTGTAAGGTGTAGGAAGTCTAAAAACTTGGATGCAATGAATGGTTGGTGGTTGGGGGTATTTATAGCCCCAACCACCAAAAGTGGTCGTTGGGAGGCTGTCTGTCGCATGGCGCACTGGACACTGTCCGGTGCGCCAGCTATGTCACCCGACCATTAGGGTTCGACCGTTGGAGCTTCTGTCTTCTGGGTCACCGGACAGTCCGGTGTTGCACTGGACAGTCACTGTACACTGTCCGGTGCGTCTTCTGGCGCTGCTCTGACTCTGGCGCGCACTGTAGCACATTGAATGTGTTTTGTAGACGACCGTTGGCGCGAAGTAGCCGTTGCTCCGCTGGCACACCGGATGGTCCGGTGGTGCACCGGATAGTCCGGTGAATTATAGCGGAGCGACTCTCAGAATTCCCGAGACTGGCAAGTTTGGAGTTGGATTTCCTGGTGCACCGGACACTGTCCGGTGGCACAACGGAAAGTCCGGTGCGCCAGACCAGGGCTGCCTTCGGTTTAACTTTGCTCCCTTTGTTTGAACCCTTTCTTTTGACTTGTATTGGTTTGTTGTGAACCTTTGGCACCTGTAGAACTCATAATCTAGAGCAAACTAGTTAGTCCAATAATTTGTGTTGGGCAATTCAACCACCAAAATTCTTATTGGAAAAGGTTTGATCCTATTTCCCTTTCAATCTTCCCCTTTTTGGTGATTGATGCCAACACAAACCAAAGCAAATATAAAAGTGCAGAATTGAACTAGTTTGCATAATGTAGGTGCAAAGGTTACTTGGAATTGAAACCAATATACTTATCTCAAATAGATGTGCATGGATTGTTTTCTTCTTTATTAAAATTTTGGACCACGTTTGCACCACGAGTTTTGTTTTGCAAATTCTTTGTAAAATTCTTTTCAAAAATCTTTTGCAATTAGTCAAAGGTACATGAGTAAGATTGAAGAAAGCTTTTTCAAGATTTGAAATTTTCTCCCCCTGTCTCAAATGCTTTTCCTTTGACTAAAACAAAACTCCCCCTAAATAAAATTCTCCTCTCAGTGTTCAAGAGGGTTTTGCAATTTTTGAAGATACTACTTTCTCCCTTTTGAACATAATAAGATATCAATTTGAAAACTTCATTTTTAAATTTGGTGGTGGTGCGGTCCTTTTGCTTTGGGCTCATACTTTCTCCCCCTTTAGCATGAATTGCCAAAACGGATACTTGTGAGTGAGATATAAGCCCTTGTCCAAACTTTCTCCCCCTTTGGCAAACACAAAAATATGGGTGAAGATTATACCAAAGTGGAGAACGATGCGGAGTACCGACAAACACAATAGGAGTTGAGTGGAAGCGCCTTCTTTGCCGAATATGCCATTTCCCTTTCAATACCTATGACTAAGCATAAGATGATACTTGAAAACACATTAGTCATAGACATAAAAAGAGATATGATCAAAGGTATAAGAATGAGCTATGTGTGCAAAGAATCAATCAAAGTTCCTAGAATCAAGAATATTTAGCTCATTCCTAAGTTTGGTAAAAGATTGCTCATCTAAAGGCTTGGTAAAGATATCGACCAATTGATCTTTGGTGTTTATATAGGCTATCTCGATATCCCCCTTTTGTTGGTGATCTCTCAGAAAGTGATACCGAATGGCTATGTGCTTAGTGCGGCTATGTTCAACGGGATTATCTGCCATGCGGATTGCACTCTCATTGTCACATAGGAGAGGGACTTTGCTAAACTTGTAGCCATAGTCCCTAAGGGTTTGCCTCATCCAAAGCAATTGCGCGCAACAATGGCCTGCGGCAATGTACTCGGCTTCGGCGGTAGAAAGAGCTACTGAGTTTTGCTTCTTTGAAGCCCAAGACACTAGGGATCTTCCCAGAAACTGACAAGTCCCTGATGTGCTCTTCCTGTTAATCTTACACCCTGCCCAATCAGCATCGGAATATCCTAATAAATCAAATGAGGATCCCTTGGGGTACCAAAGACCAAACTTAGGTGTTTGAACTAAATATTCGTTTCACGACCCTGAGGTGAACTTCCTTAGGGTCGGCTTAGAACCTTGCACACATGCATACGGAAAGCATAATGTCCGGTCGAGATGCACATAAATAGAGTAAAGAACCTATCATCGACCGGTATACCTTTTGATCTATGGATTTACCTCCCGTGTCGAGGTCGAGATGCCCATTGGTTCCCATGGGTGTCTTGATGGGTTTGGCATCCTTCATTCCAAACTTGGTGAGAATATCTTGAATGTACTTCGTTTGGCTAATGAAGGTGCCCTCTTGGAGTTGCTTGACTTGAAATCCCAAGAAATACTTCAACTCCCCCATCATAGACATCTCGAATTTTTGAATCATGATCCTACTAAATTCTTCACAAATAGATTTGTTAGTAGACCCAAATATGATATCATCAACATAAATTTGGCATACGAACAAATCATTTTCAATGGTTTTAGTGAATAAAGTAGGATCGGCCTTTCTGACTTTGAAGCCATTAGTGATAAGAAAATCTCTTAGGCATTCATACCATGCTCTTGGGGCTTGCTTGAGCCCATAAAGCGCCTTAGAGAGTTTGTAAACATGGTTAGGATACTCACTATCTTCAAAGCCAGGAGGTTGCTCAACATAGACCTCTTCCTTGATAGGTCCGTTGAGGAAGGCACTCTTCACGTCCATTTGGTAGAGCTTAAAGTCATGGTGAGTAGCATAGGCAAGTAATATTTGAATTGACTCAAGCCTAGTTACGGGTGCATAGGTTTCACCGAAATCCAAACCTTCGACTTGTGAATACCCTTTGGCCACAAGTCTTGCCTTGTTCCTTGTCACCACACCATGCTCATCTTGTTTGTTGCGGAAGACCCACTTGGTTCCTACAACATTTTGGTTAGGACGTGGAACTAAATGCCATACCTCATTCCTTTTAAAATTGTTGAGCTCCTCTTGCATCGCCAGCACCCAATCCGAATCTTGAAGTGCTTCCTCTACCCCCTTATGAATATCTCCTAGGATGGTGTTCATGGGGTGATCTCGTTGGATTGCTTGGTGGACTCTTGGGTGTGGCGGCCTTGGAACTTGCTTATCCTCCTTGTCTTGATCATTTGCATCTCCCCCTTGATCATTGTCGTCTTCTTGAGGTGGCTCATCTTCTTGATCTTCTTCTTCATCATCTTGAGCCTCATCCTCATCTTGAGTTGGTGGAGATGCTTGCGTGGAGGAGGATGGTTGATCTTGTGCTTGAATGGGCTCTTTGGATTCCTTAGGACATACGTCCCCAATGGACATGTTCCTTAGCGCGACGCACGGAGCCTCTTCATCATCTAATTCATCAAGATCAACTTGCTCTACTTGAGAGCCGTTAGTCTCATCAAACACAATGTCACAAGAAACTTCAACTAGTCCAGTGGACTTGTTAAAGACTCTATATGCCCTTGTGTTTGAATCATATCCTAGTAAAAAGCCTTCTACAGCCTTAGGAACAAATTTGGATTTTCTACCTCTTTTAACAAGAACAAAACATTTGCTACCAAAGACTCTAAAATATGAAACATTGGGCTTTTTACCGGTGAGGAGTTCGTATGATGTCTTCTTGAGGATTCGGTGTAGATACAACCGGTTGATGGTGTAGCAAGCGGTGTTGACCGCCTCGGTCCAAAACCGATCCGAAGTCTTATACTCATCAAGCATGGTTCTTGCCAGGTCCAATAGAGTTCTATTCTTCCTCTCCACTACACCATTTTGTTGTGGCGTGTAGGGAGAAGAGAACTCATGCTTGATTCCCTCCTCCTCAAGAAAGCCTTCTATTTGTGAGTTCTTGAACTCTGTCCCGTTGTCGCTTCTTATTTTCTTGATCCTTAAGCCGAACTCATTTTGAGCCCGTCTCAAGAATCCCTTTAAGGTCTCTTGGGTTTGAGATTTTTCCTATAAAAAGAATACCCAAGTGAAGCAAGAATAGTCATCCACAATAACTAGACAGTACTTACTCCCGCCGATGCTTATGTAAGTGATCGGGCCAAATAGGTCCATGTGGAGGAGCTCGAGTGGCCTGTCAGTCGTCAAGATGTTCTTATGTGGATGATGAACACCAACTTGCTTCCTTGCTTGGCATGCGCTACAAATTCTGTCTTTCTCAAAATGCACATTTGTTAGTCCCAAAATGTGTTTTCCCTTTAGAAGCTTGTGAAGATTCTTCATTCCAACATGGGCTAGTCGGCGATGCTAGAGCCAACCCATGTTAGTCTTAGCGATTAAGAAAGTATCGAGTTCAGCTCTATTTAAATCAACTAGGTATAGCTGACCCTCTAATACTCCCTTAAAAGCTACTGAATCATCACTTCTTCTAAAGACAGTGACACCTGTATCCGTAAAAAGACAGTTGTAGCCCATTTTGCATAATTGGGAAACAGAAAGCAAGTTGTAATCTAATGAGTCTACAAGAAAAACATTGGAAATGGAATGGTCAGGTGATATAGCAATTTTACCCAGTCCTTTGACCAAACCTTGATGTCCATCCCCGAATGTGATAGCTCGTTGGGGATCATGGTTTTTCTCGTAGGAGGAGAACATTCTTTTCTCCCAGTCATATGGTTTGTGCACCCGCTATCGATGATCCAACTTGAGCCCCCGGATGCATAAACCTACAAAACAGATTTAGTTCTTGATTTTAGGTACCCAAACAGTTTTGGGTCCTTTGACATTAGATACAAGAACTTTGGGTACCCAAACACAAGTTTTTGATCCCTTGTGTTTGCCCCTAACATACTTGGCAACAACCTTGCCTGATTTGTTAGTTAGCACATAGGAAGCATCAAAAGTTCTAAATGAAACATTATGATTATTTGATGCTTTAGGAGTTTTCTTCTTAGGCAATTTAGCATGGGTTGATTGCCTAGAACTAGATGCCTCACTCTTATACATAAAAACATGATTAGGGCCAGAGTGAGACTTCCTAGAGTGAATTCTCCTAATTTTGTGTTCGGGATAACCGACAGGGTATAAAATGTAACCCTCGTTATCCTAAACCATGGGAGCCTTGCCCTTAACAAAATTGGACAATCTTTTAGGTGGGGCATTAAGCTTGACATTGTCTCCCTATTGGAAGCCAATGCCATCCTTAATGCAAGGGTGTCTCCCACTATAGAGCATGCTTCTAGCAAATTTAAAATTTTCATTTTCTAAGTCATGCTCATGAATTTTGGCATTAAGTTGAGCTATGTGATCATTTTGTTGTTTAATTAAAGCTAGGCGATCATGAATAGCATCAACATTAATATCTCTACATCTAGTGCAAATAGTAACATGCTCAACGAAAGATGTAGAGGGTTTGCAAGTATTAAATTTAACAATCTTAGCAAGCAAAATATCATTCTCATCTCTAAGATTGGAAATAGTAGCATTGCAAACATCTAGTTCCTTAGCCTTGGCAATCAATTTTTCATTCTCATTCCTAAGGCTAGCAAGAGAGGTATTCAATTGATCAATCTTAGCAATTAAATTGGCATTATCATTTCTAAGACTAACAATTGAATCATCACAATCATCAAGCTTCCCAACCTTAGCAATTAAATTGGCATTCTCATTTCTAAGGATGGAAATAATATCATGGCAAGTGCTTAGCTCACTAGTTAATTTTTCACATTTTTCAACTTCTAGAGCATAAGCATTTTTCACCTTAACATGCTTCTTGTTTTCTTTGATTAGGAAGTCCTCTTGGCTATCCAAGAGTTCATCCTTATCATGAATAGCACTAATTCATTTAATTTTTCTTTTTGTTGCATATTTAAGTTGGCAAAAAGAGTAAACAAGTCATCCTCATTATCACTAGAATTAGCCTCATCGCTAGATGTTGCATATTTAGTTGAGGATTTTGATTTTACCTTCTTCCTTTTGCCATCCTTTGCCATGAGGCACTTGTGGCCGACGTTGGGGAAGAGGAGCCCTTTGTTGACGGCGATGTTGGCGGCGTCCTCGTCGGAGGAGGAGTCGGTGGAGCTCTCGTCGGAGTCCCACTCCCGGCAAACATGAGCATCGCCGCCCTTCTTCTTGTAGTACCTCTTCTTTTCTCTCCTCTTTCCCTTCTTGTCGTCGCCCCTGTCACTATCACTAGATAATGGACATTTTGCAATAAAATGACCGGGCTTACCACACTTGTAGCACACTTTCTTGGAACGGGGCTTGTACTCTTTCCCCTTCCTTTGTTTGAGGATTTGACGGAAGCTCTTGATGATGAGCGCCATCTCCTCATTATTGAGCTTGGAGGCGTCGATGGGGATTCTACTTGGAGTAGAATCTTCTTTCTTCTCCTCCGTTGCTTTGAATGCAACGGGTTGTGCTTCGGGTGTGGAGGAGGATGCGCCTTGCTCGATGATCCTTTTGGAGCCTTTGACCATTAGCTCAAAGCTCACAAATTTACCTATCACTTCCTCGGGAGACATTATTTTGTATCTAGGATCACCACGAATTAATTGTACTTGAGTAGGATTAAGAAAAACTAGTGATCTTAGAATAACCTTGACCATCTCATGGTCATCCCATTTGGTGCTCCCGAGGTTGCGCACTTGGTTCACCAAGGTCTTGAGCCGGTTGTACATCGCTTGTGGCTCCTCCCCTTGGTGAAGCATGAATCGACCGAGCTCCCCCTCGATCGTCTCCCTTTTGGTGATCTTGGTCACCTCATCTCCTTCGTGTGCTGTTTTGAGTACATCCCAAATCTCTTTGGCGCTCTTCAACCCTTGCACCTTGTTATACTCCTCTCGACTTAGAGAGGCGAGGAGTATAGTGGTGGCTTGGGAGTTGAAGTGCCGGATTTGGGCAACTTCATCCAAGTCGTAGTCCTCATCCCCTACGGATGGTACCTGTACACCAAACTCAACAACGTTCCAAATACTAGTGTGGAGTGAGGTTAGGTGATGCCTCATTTTGTCACTCCACATGTTATAATCTTCACCGTCAAAAACCGGTGGTTTGCCTAATGGAACGGAAAGTAATGGAGTACGTTTAGAAATTCGAGGGTAGTGTAGGGGAATCTTACTAAACTTCTTGCGCTCATGGCGCTTAGAAGTTATGGACGGCGTGTCGGAGCCGGAGGTGGATGGCGATGAATAGTCGGTCTCGTAGTAGACCACCTTCCTCATCTTCTTTTTCTTTTCGCCACTCCGATGCGACTTGTGAGAAGAGGATTCCTTCTCCTTCCCTTTGTTGCGGGACTCTCCCGATGGAGCCTTCCCGTGGCTTGTAGCGGGCTTGTCGCCGGTCACCATCTCCTTCTTGGCGTGATCTCCCGACATCACTTCGAGCGGTTAGGCTCTAATGAAGTACCGGGCTTTGATACCAATTGAAAGTCGCCTAGAGGGGGGGTTGAATAGGGCGAATCTAAAATTTACAAAGTTTAAGCACAACTACAAGCCGGGGTTAGCGTTAGAATTAAAATCGAGTCCGAGAGATAGGGCGAAAACAAATCACAAGCAAATAACGAGTGTGACACGGTGATTTGTTTTACCGAGGTTCGGTTCTTGCAAACCTACTCCCTGTTGAGGTGGTCACAAAGACCGGGTCTCTTTCAACCCTTTCCCTCTCTCAAACAGTCACTTAGACCGAGTGAGCTTCTCTTCTCGATCAAACGGGACACTAAGTCCCCACAAGGACCACCACACAATTGGTGTCTCTTGCCTCGGTTACAATTGAGTTGATCACAAGAAAGAATGAGAAAGAAAAAGCAATCCAAGCGCAAGAGCTCAAATGAACACAAGTCACTCTCTCGCTAGTCACTATTTGATTGGAATGATCTGGACTTGGGAGAGGATTTGATCTCTTTGGTGTGTCTTGTATTGAATGCTATAGATCTTGTAAGGTGTAGGAAGTATGAAAACTTGGATGAAATGAATGTGGGGTGGTTGGGGGTATTTATAGCCCCAACCACCAAACTAGCCGTTTGGTGGAGGCTGTTGTCGCATGGCGCACCGGACAGTCCGGTGCGCCAGCCAGGTCACCCGACCGTTAGGGTTCGACCGTTGGAGCTTGTCTTCTGGGCCACCGGACAGTCCGGTGGTGCACCGGACAGTAACTGTGCACTGTCCGGTGTGCCTTCTGGTGCTGCTCTTACTCTGGCGCACACTGTAGCGTATTGAATGCGTTTTGCAGACGACCGTTGGCGCGAAGTAGTCTTTGCTCCACTGGCACACCGGACAGTCCGGTGCTACACCAGACAGTCCAGTGAAATATAGCAGAGTGGCTCCCAGAATTCCCGAAGGTGAGCAGTTCAGAGTTGAGTTCCTTGGTGCACCGGATACTGTCCAGTGGTGCACCGGACAGTCCGGTGCGCCAGACCAGGGCTGCCTTCGGTTTAACTTTGCTCCCTTTGTTTGAACCCTTTCTTTTGACTTGTATTGGTTTGTTGTGAACCTTTGGCACCTGTAGAACTCATAATCTAGACCAAACTAGTTAGTCCAATTATTTGTGTTGGACAATTAAACCACCAAAATCAATTAGGAAAAGGTGTAAGCCTATTTCCCTTTCACCAAGGCTACTTAGTCACGCTAACGTTATAATATCTAAGTTTTGTGGCTATTTAGAGTTTGATTTTATAGGATCACCTATTCACCCCCTCCTCTAGGTGCTCTCAATTGGTATCAGAGTCGTACTCTTCATTCAAGGGACTAACCGCCCGAAGAGATGGATCCTAAGAGAAAGGGGATGGTGGTCAATGACAAGGACAAGGAGAAGGAGTCTCTCTTCAATGAGCTAAGGGACGACAAGCCCACCGATTCAGGCTCAAGTCACAAGAAGAGGGACAGGAAGAAGAAGAGGCGCATCAAGGAGATCATATACTACGACAGTGATGCATCTTCCTCTTCACCAAGGGACGACGACGACTCCTCGTCAAAGAAAAAATGGTCAATCAAAACTATTCCTTTGATTATTCCTGTATTCCATACAACTCAAATGCCCATCTGCTTCTTATTCCTCTTGGAAAACCCCCACACTTTGATGGAGAGGATTACTCATTTTGGAGTCATAAAATGCGTAGTCATATGTTTTCTCTCCATCCTAGCATCTGGGAAATTGTGGAAAATGGGATGCATTTTGATAGTACGGATAATCCTGTATTCATTAATGAACAAATTCATAAGAATGCCCAAGCTACTACTGTCTTGTTAGCTTCACTTTGCAGGGATGAATACAATAAAGTGAGTGGCTTGGACAACACCAAGCAAATCTGGGACACCCTCAAGATCTCACATGAGGGAAATGATGCTACAATGATCACCAAAATGGAACTGGTGGAAGGCGAGCTAGGGAGATTCGCCATGATCAGGGGAGAAGAGCCAACACAAACCTACAACAGGCTTAAGACCCTAGTCAACAAGATTCGAAGCTATGGAAGCACAAGATGGACGGACCATGACGTCATCCGACTCATGCTCAGATCCTTTACAGTTATTGACCCCCCATCTTGTGAATCTTATCCGTGAAAACCCCAGGTACACAAAGATGACGCCCGAGGAGATACTCGGAAAATCCGTGAGCGGGCGCATGATGGTAAAGGAGGCACGATACGTGGATGACGCCTTGAACGGTCCACTACCTATCTATGAGCCACAACCCGTTGCTCTCAAAGCAACGAGCAGCAAGGAGGCGCTACCAAGCAAGGTAGCTCAAGTGGAGGCTGCAGGACTCAATGAAGATGAGATGACGCTTATCATCAAGCGTTTCAAGACCACACTCAAAGGACGCAAGGAGTACCCCAACAAGTATAAAACAAAGGGAAAACGCTCCTGCTTCAAATGCGATAAGACTGGTCACTTTATTGCAAATTGTCCCGATAATAATAGTGACCAGGGACAAGAAAAGAGTGGGAAGAAGGAGAAAAAGAAGAACTACAGGAAGGCAAAGGGCGAGGCGCACCTTGGAAAGGAATGGGACTCGGACTGCTCCTCTTCCGACTCTGACGACGAAGGACTCGCTGCTTCGGCCTTCAACAAATCCTCACTCTTCCCCAATGAACGCCATACATGTCTTATGGCCAAGGAGAAAAAGGTACGTGTTCGGGACACACCCAAGTACACTTCATCTAGTGATGAAGAATCCTCCGATGATGAAGTAGGTTACTCTAGTTTATTTAAGGCTTTAGATAGAGCTAAGGTAGAAAAAATTAATGAATTAATTGATGCTCTAAATGAAAAGGATAGATTGTTAGAAAAGCAAGAGGATATTTTATATGAGGAACATGGCAAATTTGTTAGTGTGCAAAAATCCCTTGCCTTAGAAATTAAGAGAAATGAAATGTTATCCTCGGAATTGTCTGTTTGCCATGAATCTGTCTCTAGTTTAAAGAGTTTAAATGATGAATTAAATGCTAAGCTAGAGGAAGTCAATAAAACTAGTTCATGTGTAGAGCATGGTGTTATTTGTAATAGATGTAAGGATTTTGATGTTGATGCTTGTGATGAACACCTTATTTCTATTACCAAACTAAATAATGAGGTGGTAAGTCTTAATGCTCAACTTAAGACTTGCAAAATTAATTTTGATAAATTAAAATTTGCTAGGGATGCCTACACTGTTGATAGACACCCCTCAATTAAGGATGGGCTTGGTTTTTGAAAGGAAGCAAAGAACTTAACAAGCCAAAGGGCTCCCATTTCCAACAAGGAGAAATGGAATGCCCCTATGGTTAGTAATCCTCAAAGGAACCATGCCTTTATTTATGATAGGAAAATTGCTAATCGTGCTCATTATAATAGGAGTTATGATCATGATGCTTTTAATTCACATGTTATGTTTGCCTCTAGTTCTACTTTTGTTCATGGTAGAAGTAGGCCTAGGAGAAATCATGTTGTGCATCATGTGCCTAGGAAAATGTGCAATGAATCTACTACTGTTTTCCATGCTTGCAACACTTCTTTTGTTCTTTCATGTAAGAATGCAAAAGTAGTGGCTAGGAAATTGGGATCCAAATGCAAGGGAGACAAAACTTGCATATGGGTTCCAAAAACTATTGTGACTAACCTTGTAGGACCCAACAAGAGTTGGGTACCTAAAACACAAGCTTAAATTGCCTTGCAGGTTTATGCATCCGGGGGCTCAAGCTGGATTATCGATAGCGGATGCACAAACCACATGACGGGGGAGAAGAAGATGTTCACCTCCTACGTCAAGAACAAGGATTCCCAGGATACAATCATATTTGGAGATGGGAATCAAGGCAAGGTCAAAGGTTTGGGAAAGATAGCCATCACAAGCGAGCACTCTATTTCAAATGTATTTTTAGTAGAGTCATTAGGATACAACCTCTTGTCTGTAAGTCAATTGTGCCACATGGGCTACAATTGTTTGTTTACAAATGTTGATGTATCTGTCTTTAGAAGGAGTGATGATTCATTTGCATTTAAGGGTGTATTAGACGGCAAGCTCTATTTAGTTGATTTTTCCAAAGAGAATGCCGATCTAGATGCATGCTTAATGGCTAAGACTAGTATGGGCTGGCTCTGGCATCGCCGTCTAGCACATGTTGGGATGAAGAACCTTCATAAACTTCTAAAGAGAGAGCATGTGTTAGGACTAACTGATGTCTGTTTTGAAAAAGACAGACCTTGTGCAGCATGCCAGGCAGGGAAACAGGTGGGAAGCACTCATCACAGCAAGAATGTGATGACAACATCAAGACCACTGGAGCTTCTTCACATGGATCTCTTTGGACCCGTTGCCTACCTTAGCATCAGGGGATGTAAGTATGGTCTTGTTATTATTGATGATTTTTCCCGCTTCACTTGGGTGTTCTTTTTGCAGGTGTTGGGGGCCTTCGGCTTTGGAAGGTCCTCAAAAACATGATTTAACAATGTTTTCCAAGAGAAATATGCAAACAGGTACCTTCGAAGTTAGATTGCGGGTATACAAAAGCACGGTTAAAGACGAAGCTTGACTGGGACGAAAGGTGATCACGACGAAGGATAATACGATCACGAAGCTATATGCAGAAAAGCTTCGGCATAACGGCAGAAAAGGGGAACCGACTTAAAGATGAAAAGCCAAATTAGACCTTGAAGAATTACTATAGGGTTATTGTTAAATGTAATGGGTATTAATGTAATTTTGCATGGGCTGTGACCCGTGCCTATAAATAGGTGAACAGTATTCCTGTACTGTTCACGCTGATTTGGCATTGACTTTTGCGTCACACTTGTACTTTTACCTTCTCACAAGCTGAAGGTACATTTGTAATTTGATATCATTTCTATTCTTCCATCATAATAAAATAGAAATGATTTGTCAATGATACATAATCGTTCATGTTAACTTATATGCTTCATATGATCCCTTCTTCATTATTATATTTTATGCTGATGAAGGTATGTCCTTCATAACCTTCGTTCAAAAATCATTATATCCTTAGGGAAATAATGCTTCGAAGGGCGAAGGATATTAACATTTAACATTTTGTGTTGCCTTGTTCTTAATTCCTAGCATTTGAGAACAAGTCGCCAACATTGGCGCCCACCTCCGGTGAACTCACTTCCATTTCTTGAGTTTTGAACAACTTCGACAAGCATCACCTTCGTCATGCCGCCGAAAAAAGCTTCAGCGACAGGGGCTGGTACTTTACAGCCGCTGGATCCCAATCAGGATGTCCTTTCTCTCAGAGAGGCCCGAAGCCAGAAGAGGAAGGCTGTTAGTCCAACACCTCCGGAGGATGACCTGGATCAGGAGATCCAAAACCTGGAGATCCTTCAGCAACAGGTGCAACGCAAGAAGGAGAAGATGGCTCATCTAGCTGATCTTCAGAGACAGATAGACGAAGCTTCTGAGGAGGTTCGTCATCTTGTTCAAGATGATCAAAGCCGAAGGCCTCCACGCAGAGAGCTTCATCAGGAAGGCTTCCACAATGAGGATGACTGGTATGAAGATTTCCATCATGGAAACTTTGCTTTTGATGATGCTTCTCCTCTCTCAACAGAATTGCAGGCTACACCATGGCCACAGTCTTACAAGCCACCCCAGCTCCCCATGTATGACGGTCACACAGACCCGAAGCAATTCCTAATGAGCTATGAAGCAACCATATCTTCGTATGGTGGCAATACGGCAGTCATGGCAAAATCTTTCGTCATGGCCGTCAGGAGCGTCGCCCAGACTTGGTACTCTTCTCTTCGGCCAAGGACAATCACTTTTTGGCAGAAGTTGAAGGATATGCTGATAACTAGTTTCCAAGGGTTTCAGACGAAGCCAGTCACCGCTCAGGCTCTCTTCCAGTGTACCCAGGACCATGAAGAGTACCTTCAGGCGTATGTCCGGAGGTTTCTGCGCCTGAGGGCACAAGCGCCAACAGTGCCCAATGAAATTGTCATTGAGGCCATGATTAAGGGGCTTCGGCCGGGACCATCAGCGCAGTACTTCGCCAGGAAGCCACCACAAACGTTGGAGAAGCTGCTCCAGAAGATGGACGAATACATTCGAGCTGACAATGACTTCCGCCAAAGAAGGGAGGAAGCATTCAGGTTCTCTGAAATGACCAGGGGCTTCGGAGGAAGATTTCACCCGAGGCATGTTAGGTCAATCCATAACTCTGCTCAAACTGATGACCGAGGGAGCCAGCAGCAAAGGCCACAACACTCTTCACAAGCTTCGGCCCAACAGCAGAGTTCTTTTCGGCCGCCAGCGCAAAGGGGCAGAGGCGCCAGGGGCTTCGGGGGAAGGTTTGGAGACCAGCCAAGAAAAATATATTGCCTATTCTGTGGTGAAGACAAGGGCCATACTACCAGGATGTGCCATGTTACCATCCAGAAGCAGAAGGAAATAGCGGAAGCAGTAGCGCAACAGAGTCAGCCGAAGCAGGTCATGCATACTGCTTCGTATCATTCACCTTATATTCCAGAATATGTAGGCAACCACCCTGCAGCTTCTGTTGCTTCGGCGAGCCAACCCCAAGCATCTTGGCAGCAACCTCCACCGCCACCGCCGACCCAGCGAGGACAACAGCCAGAAGGGAGTCAGCACAATCATCTTCAGAGGGATTTCAGAGAGGGGTCCGAAGCTCGCACAGTCAACAGCACGGTGCCAGAGTCGAAGCACATTTATTGACAAATATCCTACCTCAATAGCAGTTCTTTTGCATCTTCTACATTCACTGTTACCCTTTTGTCAATAAGAAACAATTATGAAGAGTTTAAATGTCTTTTATTGAATTTCAATTCCCTGTAATACTTTCGTTTTCTACTATAATAAAAATATGTTTTTTCCATAGGCTTGAGTTGCCGAAGCATACGAACTTATACTGATTTGGAGGACCCTTGAATTACCAAAAACTTGATCTAACGCACACAGTACAAATTGTTCGAAACAATAAAAAGTCGTTCCTAAGGGAGCGCAGTGTAAGTTTTCTAAACCTACAGCGAAAAATAAGCGCTGATTCCGCCGAAAGTAAAAGGCGAAGAAGCTCCTAAGGGAGGCTTATAGCGAAAAATAAACGCTGATTCCGCTGAAAGTAAAAGGCAAAGAAGCTCCTAAGGGAGGCTTACAGCGAAAAATAAACGCTGATTCCGCTGAAAGTAAAAGGCGAAGAAGCTCCTAAGGGAGGCTTACAGCGAAAAGTCAGCGCTGATATAAAAAGTGTGTGTGCTTTATTATAGGGATATATATCTGTGGCACAAATATCATTTTGCATGGCATAACATCATCACATCATTTTTGCATAACATAAGCATCATACAGCATAATGCATCTGGAACAAGAAGGGGATACAGTGTTGACTTGCGGAACATATTTTGGAAAAAAGAAAATCGTGCTAAGGCACAAGACAAATCGAGATGAAGTGTAGCCTCATCGGAAACGCAACACAAAATTTTTTTATAGCTTCGGAAAATATTTCACGAAGCTTGAACATTCCTGAGATATAGAAAGGATTTTCTTCACGAAGCATGAAAAGAAGGGAAGGTGTTTTTTCGCCGAAGGCTCAAAAAGCGGTATGTATGCAAAGTTTCATGCATCGTAAAGAATTAAACTATAAATAGATTATATATTACATTTAAAGTTACAATATATTACACATCTTTACGCTTCAAATGTTTCTACAATAGCATTTAATCCTCTTTAAGTACTATCTCTGCAGCTTCGTTCAATAGTTGGTTGACAACCTTGTCCATAATGGCTTCAGCCATTTTTCTAATTTCATCGTCCCCCTTCGGGTGGGGGCCCGGAAATGTCTCAGCAGGTTCTGGGGGAAGAAAAGATACGGCTATATTACTATTACAAACCGAGAGCAGAGTCTGGAATTAAAAGTTACAGCATAATAAAAATCACTAATTAATACCTATTTGCCCTTCGGGCTCTGTACTTTTTTCGGTAGCTTCCGCTATTTTTCTAGCATCATGGATGCCTTTTTCACTCCTTTGAATAATTTCTTGCGCTGATTCTCGGCCGCCGTTATCCCAGATATCGGTGAAGAATTTCCCACCAACCATGCTTGCTTCGGGTGAGGGGTCTTTAATGTCTTCAGAAGACAAGGTAGCTTCAGACTGCGCTAGGGATTTTACATGCTCGCAGCCTTTCCTCTCCAAAACAGCAGCAATCCCCCTAGCACCCGAAAAAGCGCAAATGTCACCACGACTATTCAAAATTTCCTCGAAGGCCTCTGCTTCATGACTGATCCACTCCATTGGGCCTTCAGGATTGCCTCTTGAAAAATTCTCTTCACTAGAGAATGCGCCAACGCTGGCGAAGCTAGATTTTATCTTTTTGACGCACTCTATGGATTTAACATAACATTTCCTCTGGGATGCACGAAGCTCTTTAATACTCATCTCTAAATGATTCGCTAGTTGATCACTAAGCTCGCGTTTTGTTTCTTCAAGTATACGCTCTTCTTTAGCTCTAGCTAGCTATTTCTGAAGATCTTTAATTTCACGTCTTTGGGCTTCGGCCTGGGCCTTTGAGGTAGCTTCGTCCTTCTTTACCTTGTCCACCAATGTGAGCAGAATTTTATCCTTTTCCAGAGCTTCATTTCTCAGTTTAATAACTTCTGATCGTAGGTTGTTGAACGCAATTTCATAGCTCTCATCTTCGGCACTCTTTTGTGCTCTCAATGCGTTGCTTAGAATTAAACCCTATATGTAAAAAGGTTGGTATAAGAACAAAAGAATGAGCTACGAATTATAAAATTTGTAAACATCCAATTCTCATACCTTCAGGCTATTGTATGCAAGACTATCCGCAAGATCCTCCTTCGTCATAGCACATAATCCAGCCTCAAGCTTCGGAAACCCCATACTTCTAGACATCTCCCGACAGACGGATAATTCTTTATTGTCTGGGAGGCAGTATAGGAAATCCTCTTCGTCAGTCCCATTGAACACTAGTGCCCCCTTAGGATATTTCAATTCTTTGGCATAGTGATTAGCTTCAAAAACTTCTTCTTCCGATAACTTTTTCCCCGAAGCATGACGCACAATATAATCGTATATTTTGGAAGTTGCTTCGGGGACAGCAGTATCAATTTCTTCGACCAAAGTAGGCTCTGACATTTTCATTTCTTCAGTTGCCCTTGCAATTTTTGTTTCTTCTGCTTCCAAAGGTATTACCTTGGTTGGTTCTGAAAGCCCGGTTCCAACTTCAGTTTGTTGCTTCGGAGCCTCAGCAACGTACTTCAGCAAGCCCCTCAGAAGTTTCAGCAGTCTTCTTCGAGATTATGCTTGGAAGTTTAATTGTTTCCAAAACATCTAACACATTAACCATTCTTTTTCTTTTTGGGGTCGCTGTTGGCCCCTTTTTAATTTTTGTTGCTTTAATTTCTTCTGAGGGACTCAAAATTTCTGATATTTTCGTTCCCTCAGTTGATGCTTTTGCTTCTTCCATCTTTTCTGTCGATGGAGCTTCGGCCACCTCTTTGATTTCTGGTAACAGAGTCTTTGGTTCTTCCAATTCTTTTGTAATTGGCACTTCGGCCAGCTCTCTAGCTCCAGGCAACGAAGTTTATTCCTTAGCTTCGGGGGCTGAAGATGCTCCGCTGCCGAATTCAGGCACTGTGGCTAGTTCAATGTAACGTGGCCGGTGTGTGAGAACTTTCACCCTTTTTCTCTTCGGCGCTGGCTCGATAGGAGCAGCTGGAGCAGTTTCTTTCGCAGAAACTGTACCTTTCCTTTTCTGCCCCCGCACTGGATAATGGTAGTCGAGGTACACGAACCCGATTGCATCAAAAACTCGGTTCAGTCTTTTCTTTCTTCGGCCTCCGAAGGCTGCTGACATTGCAGTATCTTCGGCCTTCGAGTATGCCCCAAGCAATTCATCACTTACAGTTTCAATGCTCTTTAACCAATCATCATCTGGTTCAACGAATTTGTCTCCATACTTGAATGTATACTTCAGCCTGACTAGCCCACCTTCGTCAGTTTCTTTAACAGTCTCTTTCGGCATTTCCCAATTATCTGCAAGAGGCCATACTCTGAAGGCAATGTGTTCTTGTATCAAATCCCTTGTCCCGATAAAGGAGCAGACTACGCCGAAGGCTCGTTGGCATTCTTCGGCTACTTTATCCATTTCTACCTTCGGTTTCCGGAATCCGAAGCGCTGCCAGATGGGGCGCATGACGATATCCTTAATATCTTCTCGAACCTTCAAATCATTTTTTACATAGAACCATTCTTTCATCCATTCTCCGGGCCATCTCTTCCGAAAGGTGGGCACGGGACAGCTTGATCTAGAGCGAGCACCAAAGTTGTAGCAACCAAAGTTGTTATGATACTGCTCTTTACCCCAGGGTTTCGTTTCATATAACAATTCATGTATATTGCAAAAGCTTTTCGCACTTGGCTCTAGACCTTGACTCTTCACAGCCCAGACAAAGATTCCCATTCTTATTATTGCTTCAGGGGTAAGTTGATGAAGGTAAACCTGATATATTTTTAGAACTTCTACCACGAATCTGCTTAGAGGGAATCGTAGCCCAGCTTTTAAAAAGCTTCGGAAGATAACGACTTCATCATCTTCAGGGCTCGGCACAATTCTTTCTCCGGCATCTGCTCTCACAATGGACATATCTCGAAAGTATCTCCCCTTCATGTTTTCAAGGTGACTTTGCCCAATAGTTGATTTTCCGAAGACTGAATGGCTTGGTCGCCATGGCCGATCTTCGGAATCTTCACCCCCGCTATCTGCATCGTAACTGTCACTCTCACCAGTATCTTCAGATAAACCTTCCAAAATCTCCCTTGTAATCTTCTCCGTATTCGTCTTCGCCATTGACTCAAGAAAACCCAGATGCATCTCTTCAGAAAGGCTCAGCTTCATTTCGGCAGCAACCTTCTTCTCCTCAGACATTCCTTCGGAATTCTTGCCTCTCGCTTCCGAAGCTTAAAACTAGGGAGGCAACCAAATATTTGTAGGCAGAAAACTATTTGAGCAGGAAAAACAGATGGCAAGAGAGCGTGCCCAATAAATTGTGGCGAGCCCGTATTTATAAACCTATTATGTCGGAGACTGGAGGGCCCCATTTGCCAATGACTGTTGCTATTCTAGTAAAAGGAAGGTGTTTTTTCGGACCTTCGGCTTATAGCCTTCGTCCATTTCGCAATCTGAATTAATCATTCTAACAAATTAATATTGCGAGGGGCTACTGTTGGGGGCCTTCGGCTTTGGAAGGTCCTCAAAAATATGATTTAACAATGTTTTCCAAGAGAAATATGCAAACAGGTACCTTCGAAGTTAGATTGCGGGTATACAAAAGCACGGTTAAAGATGAAGCTTGACTGGGACGAAAGGTGATCACGACGAAGGATAAGACGATCACGAAGCTATATGCAGAAAAGCTTCGGCATAACGGCAGAAAAGGGGAACCGACTTAAAGATGAAAAGCCAAATTAGACCTCGAAGAATTACTATAGGGTTATTGTTAAATGTAATGGGTATTAATGTAATTTTGCATGGGCTGCGACCCGTGCCTATAAATAGGTGAACAGTATTCCTGTACTGTTCACGCTGATTTGGCATTGACTTTTGCGTCACACTTGTACTTTTACCTTCTCACAAGCTGAAGGTACATTTGTAATTTGATATCATTTCTATTCTTCCATCATAATAAAATAGAAATGATTTGTCAATGATACATAATCGTTCATGTTAACTTATATGCTTCATATGATCCCTTCTTCATTATTATATTTTATGCTGATGAAGGTATGTCCTTCATAACCTTCGTTCAAAAATCATTATATCCTTAGGGAAATAATGCTTCGAAGGGCGAAGGATATTAACATTTAACATTTTGTGTTGCCTTGTTCTTAATTCCTAGCATTTGAGAACAAGTCGCCAACAGCAGGACAAATCAGAAACCCAAGGGACCCTTAAGCGCTTTCTATGAAGGGCTCAAAATAAATTTGAGCTGAAGGTGAAAAAGATAAGAAGCGACAACGGGTCCGAGTTCAAGAATCTGCAAGTGGAGGAGTATCTTGAGGAGCAAGGCATCAAGCACGAGTTCTCTGCTCCCTACACACCACAGCAAAATGGTGTGGTAGAGAGGAAGAACAGGATGCTTATCGACATGGCAAGAACGATGCTTGGAGAGTTCAAGACGCCCGAGCGGTTTTGGTCAGAAGCTGTGAACACAGCTTGCCACGCCATAAACCGGCTCTATCTGCATTGCCTTCTCAAGAAGACCTCCTATGAACTCCTTACCGGTAACAAACCCAATGTTTCTTACTTTCGAGTATTTGGGAGCAAATGTTACATTCTAGTGAAGAAAGGTAGACATTCTAAATTTTCTCCCAAGGCAGTAGAAGGGTTTTTACTAGGGTATGACTCAAATACAAAGGCGTATAGAGTCTTCAACAAATCATCGGGTTTGATTGAAGTCTCTAGAAACATTGTATTTGATGAGACTAATGGCTCTCCAAGAGAGCAAGTTGATCTTGATGATGTAGATGAAGAAGATGTTCCGACGGCTGCAATGCGCACAATGGCGATAGGTGATGTGCGACCGCAGGAACAACAGGAACAAGATCAGCCATCTTCCTCCACGATGGTGCATCCCCCAACTCAAGATGATGAACAGGTACTTCAAGAAGAAGGGCATGATCAAGGGGGAGCACAAGAAGATCAAGTGATGGAGGAAGAAGCACCACGAGTCCCTCCAACTCATGTTTAGCTAATTTTTGTGAGCATTACTCGTTTGTCTCTTCTATTGAGCCTTTCAGGGTAGAAGAGGCCTTGTAGGATCCGAACTGGGTGTTGGCCATGCAGGAAGAGCTCAACAACTTCAAGAGAAATGAAGTTTGAAGCCTGGTGCCACGTCCAAAGTAAAATGTTGTGGGAACTAAGTGGGTGTTCCGCAACAAGCAAGACGAGCACGGGGTGGTGACAAGAAATAAGGCTCGACTTGTGGCAAAAGGTTATGCCCAAGTCACAGGTTTGGATTTCGAGGAGACTTTTGCTCTTGTGGCTAGGCTAGAGTCTATTCGAATTTTATTAGCCTATGCCGCTCACCACTCTTTCAGGTTGTTTCAAATGGACGTAAAGAGCGCTTTCCTCAATGGGCCAATCAAGGAGGAGGTATACGTGGAACAACCCCCTGGCTTTGAGGATGACAGGGTGATGACACAAAAGTTCGAGATGTCGATGATGGGCGAGTTGACCTACTTCCTTGGGTTCCAAGTGAAGCAACTCAAGGACGACACTTCAATCTCCCAAACGAAGTACACACAAGATCTTCTAAAGCGGTTTGGGATGAAGGACGCCAAGCCCGCAAAGACACCTAAGGGAACTGACGGGCATGTTGACCTCAACAAAGGAGGTAAGTCCATTGATCAAAAGGCATACCGGTCCATGATAGGTTCATTGCTTTATTTATGTGCTAGTAGACCAAACATTATGCTAAGTGTATGCATGTTTGCTAGATATCAATCCGACCCCAAGGAATGTCACCTTGTGGCCGTTAAGCGAATTCTTAGATATTTAGTTTCTATGCCTTGCTTCGAGATCTGGTATCCAAAGGTATCTACCTTTTACTTGATTGGATACTCAGACTCCGATTATGCCGGGTGCAAGGTTGATAGGAAGAGCACATCGGGGACGTGCCAATTTCTAGGAAGGTCCCTGGTGTCCTGGAGTTCAAAGAAACAGACATCCGTTACCCTATCCACCGCTGAGGCCGAGTATGTTGCCGCAGGACAGTGTTGAGCGCAACTACTTTGGATGAGGCAAACCCTCTGGAACTTTGGCTACAATCTGAGCAAAGTCCCACTCCTATGTGACAATGAGAGTGCAATCCGCATGGCGGATAATCCTGTTGAACACAGCCGCACTAAGCACATAGACATCCGGCATCACTTCCTGAGAGACCACCAACAAAAGAGAGATATCGAGGTGTATCATATTACCACCGAGAACCAGCTAGCCGATATCTTCACTAAGCCTTTAGATGAGAAAAGGTTTTGCAGGTTGCGTAGTGAGCTAAATGTCTTAGATTCGCGTAACTTGGATTGATCTATAGCATACATGTGTTCTATGCCTTTGATCAAGTTACTTTGTGCATTTCAATCAATTATTGTTCTTTATGGTGCTCAAGTTGTACAAGTGATCCCCGGACCTCACAAGTCCATATGCAAATGATGCACATATTAAGGGGGAGATGTGCTACAACTTGACCCTTTGAGACTAACCTGTTTGGTTGAGTACTCTTGATGTAGTCTCAAAGGTGCATTGAAAGGGAAAATAGACTTGGACGATGCAAAGACTTCCACTGCACTCCGGTATTGATGTATTTAATTTCAAGTTCATTCTTATGCTCTATTTGCCGGTTGCTCTTAATCGACATTTTTGGTGAGGCAATGGGGTTAAAGGGCCAAAAATGATCCCGTTTTGGTGCTTAATGCCAAAGGGGGAGAAATTAAGGGCCAAAGCAAATGGATCAGCTACCACTTGTGAATTTCGAAAACAATAGAGTTAGAACTTTTGATTTATCCAAAATACTCTTATTGCAAAATATGGTCTCTTGTGAGGGAGAATTTTGATTATGGGAAAAGGGGGAGTTTTTGGCACTTGATCAATTTTTCTCTTGGAATATATCTCGATTTGCCCAAACAAGTGTGTTTGACTTAGAGATAGGAAAAAGAATTTGATTTGCAAAAACAAACAAGTGGTGGCAAAGAGTGATCCAAATATACCAAACATTAAGCAAAAACATTTTGGTCTTCAATTTGAATCGATATTGCACTTCTCTTGTTGCTTTTTGATGTGTTGGCATAAATCACCAAAAAGGGGAGATTGAAAGGGAAATGTGCCCTTAGGCAATTTCTATAAGTGTTTTGGTGATTAGATGTCCAACACATTATTTGAGTACTAATGTGTTAAATGTGTGAAAGGTGCAAATCAAAGTAAAAGGTACGTTTCTAGACTTAGTACACTATTTTTGTGACCTAACATTGTCTGTCTAAGTGCTAGAAACAGTGCCGAAAAGAGAGGAATCGAATTGCAAAAGACTTGGCTGTGGGCAGCCAAACTTCAGCTTAAACTGGCACACCGGACTATCCGGTGGTGCACCGGACAGTGTCCGGTGCGCCAGGCTAGACAACGGTGAAAAGGCCACTCTCGGGATTCGACGGCGGCGTACGGCTATAATTCACCGGACTGTCTGATGGTGCACCGGACTGTCCGGTGAGTCATCCGCGGCGAACTCGTCGCTCTTGGGAAACGGAAAAGGCGACATGGCTATAATTCACTGGACTGTCCTGTGGTGCACCGGACTGTCCGGTGAGCCAACGGTCGCCAGCACCAACGGTCGGCCGCGAAATCTGCAGGCGACGTGTGGCAGCTCCAACGGTCGAAAGGAGGCACCGGACTGTCCGGTGTGCACCGGACAGTGTCTGGTGCGCCAACAGGCCCGGAGCTACAACGGTCGACTGTGCCCATTTTGGAAGGAAATCGTGCACCGGACAGGCTATAGTAACTGTCCGGTGGCGCACCGGACTGTCCGGTGCGCCACTCGACAGAAGGCAGGAATTGCCTTCCAAGATTGTCTCCAACGGCTCCTAGCTGCCTTGGGGCTATAAAGAGGGTCCCTAGGTGCATGGAGGAGTCACCCAAGCAATTCACTAAGCATTCTAAGACTCTCACACTCCGCCTCCGCGCATTTGATCGATTGTGTTAGTGATTTGAGCTCCATTCGAGTTGTGAACTCTCTGTGCTACGTTTCGAGCTCAAGTCTTGGCTTGTGTGCGTGTGTGTGCCGAGGATTTGTGTCGTGTGTGTATTGCTTCTCCCAACCTTACTCCGTGCTTTCTTTGTAATCTTTATTGTAAGGGTGAGAGACTCTAAATTGTGGAGATTTCTCGCAAACGGGAAGATACTCTAAACAAAAAGACCGTGGTATTCAAGTTGATCATTGGATCACTTGAAAGGGGTTGAGTGCAACCCTCGTCCATTGGGACGCCACAACGTGGAAGTAGGCAAGTGTTACTTGGCCGAACCACGTGATAAAAATCGTGTGTCTCTTGTGTTGGATTCTCTGTGATTGTTGTGCTCACAAGAACTCACTCCAAGGCTACTTAGTCACGCTAACGTTATAATATCTAAGTTTTGTGACTATTTAGATTTTGATTTTACAGGATCACCTATTCACCTCCCTCTAGGTGCTCTCATGAGGGCGAGAGCAAAAGACACTCGTGGAAAAGGAATTGAGACTTCTAGTGTCAATATGGTACAAAATAAGAATTCAAATGCATCACATAATAATAAAAAGAAGAATAACCAACAAAATGCCATGAAGCCCAAGCGGACAGCAGGTTTAAAAAGAAAAACAAAGATGCTGGTTGCTTTGTTTGCGGGAGTACTGATCATTGGGCAAGCGCTTGTCCAGACCGCAAATTTAAGCAAGAGAAAAAACAGCTCAAGAGAAGAAAATAGTAAACATGGTTATTAGCGAGACTGGAGAAGGAACATCGGGGTATGGTAATCATTTACCTATTGTTATTTCAGTGTGTAAATCTCCTGAGTGGTGGGCTGATATTGGTGCTAATATTCATGTGTGTGCTCATATTTCTTTGTTTTCTTTCTATCAATGTAAAGGGACCGAAGCCTTGCTGTTGGGGAACGGATCACATGTGCGTGTTCTTTGTCCCCTCTATCAAAAAGAATCTTATTAGTGGCTCACAATTATGTCGAGATGGCTATAAACTTGTTTTCAAGTCCAAGAAATGTATACTGTCAAAGTATAAAACATTTGTTGGAAAAGACTATGACAATTTAGACTTGTTACACTTATCTTTGCATCATAAGTTTATGAACAATGTTATTTCAAATGAGTCAAATATTCGACATTTATGACTTTATCATATTAATTTTGGCTGTGTCTCGCCGTTAGTAAATTTAAATTTAATCCTGAAATTTGATTTAGTCAAACGTTTAGGGTTCAGGGACAATCATCAATAGAGCCATTACGTACTAGGAGTTGCTCGTAGCTGGCGATGGGTCTGAACAGTACCTGGTGAGGCGTCCGGCTCACCCAACGATCGCACTGAATCTCAGAACAAACCTTTGAAGAACAGCCAAAAACTGGTTTGCGTCGATGAAGAGTCAAAACCAAATACGAAGCCAGCAGTCAGAGGATGGGGGGTGCAAACTCATCGGATCGAGCGGAGTCGGAGGATCTTAAGGAACATCAGGTTGGAAATGGAAACCTTTTATATCCGAGAGGCGGGAGATCCGGCCGGGGTGGCCGGCGGGCCCGCAGCGCGGGGTGGGAAGCGAGCGGCATGCGCGGCTCCGGCTAACGAGCAGCTGCGGCTCGCTTCTTGTTTGGCCTGCACCTTCGTATCGTGCTCATCTATACGGTTGCCTATTTTTTTTCTCCAATCCTATGGCGCACGTCTTGTTTCCTTCTTCCCGGTCGGCGGCATCGATTCCTGCAAACAGATTCGTTTGGGTCCATTGCAGGCACAGCAATTTTTCTACGCTAGAACATGGGCGGGCATGAGGACGATGATATTCCTGGGGCTGACATTGATAATGTACTTTACACGCATTGCAATTGCAAAAAAAAAAAAGATAGAGAACAAAAGGGTGTTTATTTTGCAATTTGTCATCTGAACATTGGTTCCAGATCATGTATCTAATCACCCTTGATCATCTAACAACAGGACATGGACAAACCATGGTATGTAGCTATTGCTCTAGTACTTGGCGAGGACATAGACAGATGACAAATGTTCAGATACGTGCGTGGGGGCCTAGCGCCTAGCCGTCCCTCCCCGCAAACGCCATCGTCCAGAGCGCCCTCCGCCTCATCCATCTGTGCCCTCTACTTCTCGCGTCGTTAGCAACGAACACCCGCTCCCCTCGCTCTGCCCTTGCGTCGCCTGATATAAACAGCACGGGCGTTGTCCTCGGTGGCCGCGACGGACGAGGAACCTCCAGCTCCGAGCTGTCGCCGTGGCTAACCGCGCCAGCGCCGTCGACCTTCAGTTGTCGGCAAGCTGATGGGCCTCGATACCGTGCCTCGCCGCAAGAAAGCTCTTGACCGCTGCCACTGGCAGAGTGACACCCGAGCTAACCTGCACTTCTGCTCTTGACCGCTGGTCTAGAAACTGGGGTAGGTGTTCTGTACTTCTTTTGGGTATTGAGATGCACTTGTGTCAGTCATTACCCCCAAACTGTGTGGTGCTTATATTCTACACTGAATTACAAGAAGACCCTAACAACACTCCAGCTTCAGCCCGTCAAAAGAGAGGATGCAATTCGCAAGAAGTCAAGTTGTCTGTGAATGCTATCAGGTACTTCAAGCTGTGATGATCTCGTCTGAAATCGTACCTGTACGTTGGATTTTACTTACATTTTTAAGTGTTTGATTGAATAAAGGGAGGCGTTGGAGCCATATCTGACAAACATTGATGCTCATCTGTAATTCGTAAGGCAAAAGTTCTTGGCTGTCAAGCACCTTACCACTGGCCAAGGGAATATGAATTCCAAGGAGTTCAACGAAGCACTCGAGGTACTCCACTCCAAAATGGATGTTTTCCTTGAAATCCTTCAGGAGAACAGGACTGCAGTGTCAGGATTCTCAGGACACATCCTTAGCCACAGTGGGTTGCAATGCTCTTCTCATACCAGCAATGCTGCTGCACAACCGTTTTGAGAAAGAAATCCCTTGTAGCATGGATGTTGTAAAAGGGGAGATGTCACAATACTACCAACCCTTGTCATCACAACAGGTAATACAGAGGTCAGCCTACTATCTTGGTTTCCTATCTTTTTGGTTGTCTAATGTTCTTTGTGTCACATTTAGTTTTTCTCTTCAGGTAAGCTGGACAAGGTTGCTGTCCTGAAAGCGATCTATTCAGGATTTGAGGAGACAACTGAACCTGCTATTTGTTTGAGCAAAGGTCTGGTAGCTTTCATTTTACTGCAGATATGTCTTGGTAGATCTTATCTGATGTTGTGCTTACCCTTTTGTTTCCTTATTTTTACCTCATATAGAGGTTCAAACAAATGAGTGTTTGGAGAACAATGGTGGTTGTTGGCTGGACAAAGCTAATAATGTTACAGCACGCAACATTCTTTTACTGCTGATGCTTGTCTTATCCCTCAATTCTTATCTGGTAAGATGTTCTAATTGCATTTACGTGAGAATGCGGGATACCTTCCGGGGGCGTGTTTGTGAGTGCCCTATTGTGAGAGGTGTAAAATTTGGTTTTTTTTAAAGGGAGAGGCAAAAGACTTGCCACTCCAATATATTAGAAAAAGAAGAACTAACAGGAAAATACAGGCAGGGCCAGGCCTAGGGCATGTGCGAGCCGTGCGCTCGCACAGGGCCTCAAAAATTGAAGGCCCCAAAATTTAGCAGATGTATATATTCTAGTTTTATGATCTTCTACACATGTTAATATGTAGCACATATTTTTCTCTCTACCATACCTCTGCGCTGAAACAAAACTACCGAGCGCTGCACTAAAGAATAAATCTTCATAGAATCTTAACATATCTGTCCGCGTGAATAAAGTTCTCTAAATTAAAGCTACTAAATTCATATTTGTGTTCTACTATAATAAAAAAAGACGTATTATTTAGCCACAATAGCAGAGTGAAGCTTTGGATAAGATCGAATATAAGTATATTGTACATTATTTTCTTTAAAACTCACCAAAAGAACGATGTTATTCAAATAAAATAGAAATATTTTTTAGATATTCTATTGCAATATATATTACTGTAACTTGTAGATTGTTACTACTGATTTTTAATAAAAACATACATTACACTGCTTTAGATTTGGCACAGGGCCTCAAATTTCTCTGGCCCGGCCCTGAATACAGGAAAATACAGGGAACCGAAACGACTTACATGACTATTGAAAACTACTGAACTAACCTACTGAGCAGACCTACCAACCCGACGAACCCTGAAAACAACCAATTAACTCTTTGACCACTAACGCGACCTGGTTCGCTGATCTATGCTGACTGTGAAAGATTCTATTGTTTCTCTCTAACCAAACGCTCCACCAAAAGTAAATCATAAGGCCATCAAAAGATCTTCTCGAATGCTTGTTGCACCTACTTCTTAAATTCCTCCACCAATCATACAAGGACTCAGTGCTATAGATCCCCTAAAGGAGGATAGGTTAAAATTTGTTGGTGATGGATATACCCATTGTGAACTGCAAAAGGACCGGTGTGATATCAAGGCTTCGTCGGTCTTCAGTGTGCGCAACATCGGCAAGACTCTGGTGTCAAGAGCACAGGGCACCAAGGTACGCCTGTTCTTCCCCTCGATTTGTTTGTTTGTACTGTTGCCTTCGTGTATTGTGGTAAAGTATTGATTGCTTAGTCGCTGAGAAGTATTGTTGAACCTTACCGAATTCATTAGTTCAGTCAGGTCAGACATATTCTTGGTCTTATGCCAGAATGATGTGCGAACTGCAAGATTGTTCTGTATTCGGTCATTGTCGTGCCAATGTTCAGCAGCACATTTCTATACGACTGAGTTTTTTTTTTGCATCAACACACATTTCTTCCTCACATATTTAATTATTCATTCATTCATCGTGTCAATTTGGGACGTTGGCTGCAAAAACAAATATATGGCTCTGCAATTGTGTAGGTGCTAATCAACAATCAGATTTAAAAGCAATCACTTGTGTGCCCGATCTTTGCAAAGAACTCTGGCAGTTTTAGTTACATACCTTAACAAAGGAAGGGCATGTTTGGGAATGCAGTTTTAAAATACTGTAGTTTTAAGATATCATAGTTTACAATTATATATGACATAAATACTACGGTATTACTTTACCACAGTAAAACTGCAGTATTGCTCAAAAGCAAGATCTGTTTGGTTTTATTGGAAAAACAAAGTATATGTAAAGAGAAGAGAAAAAAACTGAGGCCCTGAGTGGAGTTTCGAAAACTCCAAAAATACCACAGTTTTGGATAAACCATGGTATTTAAAATTGAGTTTTGACTGTATAAACAAACACATTTTGAGCTCTAATACTATAGTATCATCAAATACCATAGTATTGTTTTAAAACTGCAGAAATTCTACAATTCCAAACAGGGCTGAACTCTTGGCATGAATACATGATACACATACAATATATGATATATAAATTAATGGGTCTTTGTTACTAATCCCTACTCTTATGAATCACATTAAATATGATTGTGTGTTGTCACAAGTGAATCACAACACACGGGCATTGAATTAGTAGTGTTTTATAGGAATCTTAACAGGTGACCAACACTACATATTAAAATAAATTAAATTGTCCTAGGAAACATAAGGAAACGAACATTCTTAAAACGACGGTCAACCAATTAATGATGTGCAAGGCCCCCGCGTTGCCCCTCCCGCTGGGGCGACTCAGGAGGTGGCCGTAACCCTAGCCGCCGCACCTTTTCCCTCTCTCCTCTCCCTCGCCGTCGCCGGAGGCTAGCCCGGGACCCTAGGACGGTGACGGTGGGGTCCTTTGTCTAGTTTCGGCCACGTTCGTTGAGCTTTCGGCGGGAGGCGAGGCGCGTTGCGACTCAGCGACATGCGCGCGGCGGGCTACTGGTGCTTTGCCCCCCCCCCCCCCCCCCCCGCGGCGCCTCTCTCCACTGTCGTCTCTGCTGCTCGGGGGGCGGGCCGCGGGTGTGCTTGGGCATCCAGTTCTGCGGGCAGGCCATCCTTGGGTCCGGGGCGCGGGCGCTACAGGTGGCATGTGGGGTGGTGAAGCGTTTTGTCCGTTCCATGGCCGGTGCGTCTGCACTGGACCGGCTTCCCCTTCAGCTACGACCAGGTGCAGATGGTGGACATCGGCTTCTTGGGCTGCCTCACTAAGGTCCGCTGCGGCATGGTCACGCGCCGCTGGACCGCAGCGGGATAGATCTAGCGCCCCAAGTCAGGGGGGCGACGTAGGTGTGTCGGCCATGGTGGGTGTGGCTGCGCTGGCCTAGGAGCCCGTTTGTTTCGGCTTCTGGTAGCTTCTGGCCACCAAAAGCTGCTGCGGACTGTCAAACGCTCAGCTTTTTAGCCAGCTTCTATAAAATTCGTTGAGGCAAAAACCATACAAAATCAACATAAACACATAATCGGTTGAGTCGTTGTAATAGTATGAATCTGTCACTTTCTAGATCCTGAACCCTATTAACAACTTTATCTTCCTCCACACGTAATCGTAATAATATCTAGATTCTCCCTACAGCCAGATTTTCCTCACAGCCAGATTTTCAGAAAAGCTGGTCAGAAAAAGCTGAACCAAACAGGCCCTAGGGCTCTGGATTCTCCATCTTCGTCGCTGGATCCGGGGCCCTTAGGTCTAGGGGTGGCGCTCGGTGCTGGGGCACTCGTGCCTGGTGGCGGCTGGCTTCGGTGGCCGCGTGTGCTTGGGCCGGCGTCGACAGTCGGCATCGGCGTGCGGAAATATGTCGCATGGGGCACCCAGTTCCGTATAGGGATGAAAGTGATAATCCGAACTGTTAGAACAAATTTAATATTTTAAAATAGATATGTATAAAATTTGATGTTGATCTTTTCTTATGTTATCAAGCACATTAGTACAAATATGAATAAAATATTATATAAGTTGTTTTATGTATTATTTGCTCCCTACAACACAAAAAGTTGAAAAAATTACCGAATTTGTTTCCGAATCCATACCGAAGTTTATATCTATTATTTGAGAAAATGTAGGATGAATTTGAGGTTTACCTTTTATGAATCTTAACAAGCTAGATGTTAAAAACAAGAATACAAATTTGTATTGTATATTCTACATCCTATTTATTCGCAATCAAAGAAAAAACTAATTACCGAATAAATACTGTTTCCGACCGTTTTCATCCCTAGTTCCGTATGCCTAGCAGGAGGGGGTGGCGACCGACGCAGCTGTGCGGCTGCTGCGGTAGTTGATGCCCCTCCTTCGGTTCAGCGGCGACGAGGGAGGAAGCTTGCTGTATCACGAGGTTTCGGCCAGATGATGTGGTTAGAGGCGAGTACTCTCTTCTTAGAGACAATGGTTCGAATCCCAACAGTTGCACTTTTTTATATTTAGCTGGTGCGTAGGGCACATAAATATTTAATAAAATGTTAGCACACAAGATGGTTGTATAATTGGTTACGCATGTAAGATATAAGACTTATATGGTTTTTAGGCGAGACATGGGGATGATGCAAGAGATAAGGCTTATCTTATCTAGTTGTTAGGCAAGATGTGGGGGATAAAAACAGATATACATGTTTTGCGCGCTCGTGGTGGTTGCATGGTTAGTTGTGCATGCAAGAGATGAGGTTTATTTTATGTGGTTGTTAGACGAGACATGAGGATAAAACAAATATACTCGCACGCTCGCTCGTGGAGGCGTAGGAGAGAAAAACATATATATGTGCTTCTCGTGTGACACACGACGGCGAAATTGCGGGTTGATTTCGAAGAAATATGAGGGGTTTCTTGTAAAAGTGATGACGCAGGATGACCGTCGACATTAATGCTTTACAACGCTCGTGGAGACGTAGGAGAGAATAGATCTATATGTTTCATGTGTGACGCACAATGGCAGAACTATAGATTGATTTCGAAGAAATGGCGAGGAGTCTCTTGTAAAAGTGATGATGCAGGATGACCGTCGAAACTATTGCGTTATATCTGGTTTGTTAGGTGAGACATGGGGATAAACACGAATATACGGGCTTGCGCGCTTGTGGTGGTTGCATGGTTGGATGCACATACAAAAGATAAGGCTTATATCTGGTTGTTAGGTGAGTCGTGGAGATAAAAATAGATATACTTGTGCGTGGAGACATAGGATAGAAAAATAGATCTACGCGTATCTCGCGTGACGCACGATGGCAGGGGCGACATGTGTACAACAACAACAATATGAGAAGGATGTTGCGATAACGGTCTTATGTCTCGTAGTTCTTTTGTGTTCAAATATATGATATTAGGGTCTATCTGAAGAAATCTTAGAATGATCTAGTTGATGGATGACACGGTCACAAAAATCGACAGTTCAATGCTCGTTGGCTTGAATTCTTCGACAGATGTGACCCGCGATATGTTGTTAGAGACTAGACTGCCAAAGATTTAATCTATGCAAGTATAATTTATTTAATTATTTGATATTGTGTTGAGAACATAATCAAGATATTGATTATGTCTTTTATAAGGTCTTAGTTAAAAAGTCCGATGAATCTCTCTTTCATGCCTACATTTTTTAATAAACTATCAGTATGACTTTTCGTCGGTTTATACCACAATTTGTGAATATTCGAACTTAATTTTCCAAATTTAATAAACTAGTGTATTGCGCGCTCCCATGCGCGCGTGCTGAACAGTAGTGTGAAACATCTCTATGAGCATGTTGGATTGGATATTGTATCACGATCATATGTACAACAAGAACAGTAGTTATGGAGCATATAAGTACATAAGTACAAAGCCAAACTTAAGCAGATTCTAGCGCTTACATCAGTTGTAGAGTAAACTTAGACGACAATTAATATTAAGTAGCATTTGAGTAGCCTACACCAAAAGTTAATTAGAGTTCATTCGCCGGGGTCGCACGAACATATACAGAGTTGGAAAGGCTTCAACAATTTGGTTATATGTACATAAAAGCATTCTTGATCCAAAAGCGATGACACCCTTCTTATGTACGCAAAACAACTCTTTGTATACAAACAAGAAGAGAGGATTAGTTGTGCCTAAATTGCTTGTTAGTTATTATGTTGTTGTGCAATGGTAACAAAGAAGAGAGAAGAACAATATACAAACTATATTGTTAATAAGCTTTGCACAACGAAGGAGCATAGATGGTGTCATACCTTCATGCAATTCACAACGATCTAATGGTTATCGTTTTCGGGGTCAATAGAATCTGATTAAAGTTTGTGAAGTTGGCTAGCCTTGATCCTATATGTGCTTTGTGGCATTTGTATGAATTATAACTTATAGCTATAAAAGAGAAAGCTAGTTTGCTATATGCTTTTTTCAATAATCCTTTGTAGCTATAAAAGAGAAAGCTATTTTGCTATATGCTTTTTCCAATAATCCTTTGTACCACATACTTCTTGGGTGGCGATGGCAAACCGTCTTTGTTAAGCTAACTTCTATTTTATTCATCGTCCTGTGATTAAGTAAAATGAGAAGTGTCAATTCATTTTGGTAGTTTAAAGTAGAAGTGCAGTAGTTCTCTCTTTTCTTCCTTAGAAAACATGTATCAGGGGAGAATGGATCCAATATCTGTTATTGTGGTATTAAGAGGTGATAGCTATGTAACTTTAGGAACATATAAAAGCTAAATGTATCATTATACCAAATTTAACTCTGTATTCTGTGGCGCATGGGAATTTGCAAACATGCGTTGTGCCTAGCAAATAGATGTGATCAGGCTATATACATATAAGATGCTTTGAAATAGTTCTAGCCAATATTAAATAGGAATTGCTTACCACATTTTTTATTGGTAGAAGTTGATAGTCTAGCGAACGATGTCACTGGAGAGTCATGTGTGGTTGTAAAGCCAAATACGTCGTCCTATGTGAGCAGCTATTGTTGGGCATAATTATGCATGGCAGATGCTACCGGTGCTTGTCTTCCATGACTTGTTAGCACAAAGAGATCAAAAAAAGACTATTCATGACAGAGAATGCTGATATGTTAATGGTAACTGCAAAGGTAAACTGAAGCGACACAATGGAGGCTAGGTCTACTAGAGGACCTCAAGAAGCATGTGTTGTTCTAACAAGGGTTGTGTTACCTTTTTTTTGAAATTTGACCTTGAGCTTTTCTATTGCAGCTACTGGATAGGGTGTTCAACATCCTTCACGAGAACCCATATCTTGCTGGCAATTGGCGCGCGACCGTTATCACCACAAGTTCTCAGTGAGGGAACATGGAAGACAATTTTTCGTTAATGTAAAAAGTAAGCTTCAACACAATTTTTGGTAACATAATTTAAACTGATACACCCTCACCTTCTTAAGTGCTCTCTGCTGCTTTTTTAGAAATTACAATAAATTAACTTTTAATTTGTATCTCTAGGACAAATAATTATGTTTTAGATGTTTCATCAGAAGGAAGCCGAGTTTGTATCTGTGAATTGAAAATGTTTGTGTAGTATAGCAGTGATTAAGTATTTACGAAAGAAAACAACCTTCTTCGAAAGAGGCACAATAAACTAAGTGCATTGTGGAGGGTTACCCAAATTTAGTGTCTGTCTAGTTGCACGTTGTGCAGCGGTATCCAGTAGAGGTCTGAGTCTGAGTTGAAGAGTTGTTGCACTTGGTGCAAGATGGGAACCGCCATCTACTATTCTCTAGAGGTGTGAGATAGTAACAACACACCTATAACCTTCTAGCTGTGTTATGGAAGAGAAGGTTATTGTACATACAATACAATAAACCTATTGTTGACGTAGTGATCTCTCAAGTTATGCAAATAGCTAAATAATAATTAGATCATAAAGCACATGGAACACATAAACATAGTGGGTTAAAGTATTCATGAGGCTAAATAAAATATTTTCACCACATATCATGCATCGGATCGATGATGCCTTACATGTAAGGAAAAGAGGCTAACACAAATGCTACTTATAAAGTGTTCTATCAACGTGTAAGCGAAGCAAGCTAATGTAAGTGGTACCTGCTACCTATAAAATGTTCTCTTGACGGAGCTGATTCAAGTGGTGATATCAGCGCTACTTACATAGAAATATACATAACATAAAGCACATGCAAGACATAAACCAAGTGGGACAAAATAAAATGTTAGTCTTCACAAATCATGCAGCGGGCCAATGAAGTCTTACGTGTATGGAGAACAGGATAAGGTAAGTGTCAATTACCTTGTTGGGTGAAGTCTCTAAGGATTAGTGCTATTATTCCACACGTTTCAACCCAAAAAGGTGGTGCCATATAGTATTCAAAACACAACTTCAGCCCTTTTGCACACCAATAATGCAGTATATTCGCAAAACATGTTGGAGCAGAGGCTATGAGTAGGCTTACCTCTGTGTATCAACAGATCACTTGGACGTTGCCTCTTGATGTACTTTGTTTGTAGCAAGTGGTATTAAAAAACTATAACAAAACAAGAGAAGGGGAGATTTGGATAAAATATAGAAGCAAATAGCAGAATCCGTCATCCGACTAGATTAGTTAAAAAACAAAAAAGGATAATAGGACGTGTACCCACCAAGTCGAATGTGTAAAGTTGTTGTGCTCCACAAAGGGACTGTAGGGAGACCGAAGGAATAAGAAGAGAGGTCATAGAAGTGTGAAGACGTAAACAAACAAAACAACAATGCGGCACATCGCAAACTGAAGAACATAGAGGCACGCGTCGCGGGATCTCCCTGGCAAAGGATGGACCAACAGATGATAGGGAGAAAGGGAATGGTGAAGCATCTTAGAAACACATGAAGGAGAGGGGACGAATAGTGTGGCAGCACCGACGAAAACAAATCTTGTAATGGCAAGAGCCCATTCCCCTTCCTTTCAAATCGCACTACATGCAAGATCTGTCGAAGAGGGAACATAGACAAGCAGAAGAGGAAAAGGGAAAGAAAGTAGATCTAAATGGATGTAGCAAAATGTATATGCCTTGGAGAGAAAGAGAAAGAGCGTGGGGGGGGGGGGGGGGCGGCGGGAAATAGCACTACCGAGAATTTGCTTAGTCTTAGTCTTTTTTTTGTGATTTGTGGTCAGCTAAAGCAAAGTTCCATGCCTATAGGAAGCAGAGCAAAAGAACAAAGGCCATGGAAGGCAAAGCGATAATGCAAAGGGGTGAAAGCATAGGAGCACAGAGGGGAAGCATGCAGAGGGAAAATAAGGGAAACAAACCTTTTTTTAACATATCGTCCACGAATTGGAACCGACGAACAAAGGCACTAGTTTTTCACCAAACAATTGGAGCAGACGACGAAGGTGATGGGAGGAAGAGGAACAAAGTGGAAGGAACGAGGAGAGCGTCACCTGCAAACCTGGAGAGGCGGAGGGAACGAGAACACTCTCATCCAAGCAGACAGAGTGAAGACCAAACATTTCTATAGAAGTCTTCACGAAGTCTCGAGAGGCGGAGGGGGCGACGGAGCAATGGAAGCCATCAATGCACGTTCGAGCGGCTCAGATTTTTTTATCGACGTGCATGGATAGCGCGAGCATCGCCGTTTTGAACCAGCTTTCATATATAGAAACCACAAGCTATGCGGCTGCTGCGATAGTCGGCACGTTGATGCCCCTTCGGAAAGGTTTATGCGGGATGTCGGTTTAGCGGCGACGACAGAGGAAGCTTGCTGTGTCACGAGGTTTCGGCCAGATGATGTGGTTAGAGGCGAGTACTCTCTTCTTAGAGACAATGGTTCGAATCCCAACAGTTGCACTTTTTTATATTTAGCTGGTGCGTAGGGTACATAAATATTTAAGAAAAAGTTAGGACACAAGGTGGTTGTATAATTGGTTACGCATGCAAGATATAAGGCTTATCTTATATGGTTTTTAGGCGAGACATGGGGATGATGCAAGAGATAAGGCTTATCTTATCTAGTTGTTAGGCAAGATCTGGGGGATAAAAACAGATATACACGTTTTGCGCGCTCGTGGTGGTTGCATGGTTAGTTGTGCATGCAAGAGATGAGGTTTATTTTATGTGGTTGTTAGACGAGACGTGAGGATAAAACAGATATACTCACACGCTCGCTCGTGGAGGCGTAGGAGAGAAAAACATATATATGTGCTTCTCGTGTGACGCACGACGGCGAAATTGCGGGTTGATTTCGAAGAAACACGAGGGGTTTCTTGTAAAAGTGATGACACAGGATGACCGTCGACATTAATGCTTGACAACGCTCGTGGAGACGTAGGAGAGAATAGATCTACATGTTTCATGTGTGACGCACAATGGCGGAACTATAGGATGTTTTCGAAGAAATGGCGAGGAGTCTCTTGTAAAAGTGATGATGCAGGATGACCGTCGAAACTATTGCGTTATATCTGGTTTGTTAGGTGAGACATGGCGATAAACACGAATATACAGGCTCGCGCGCTTGTGGTGGTTGCATGGTTGGATGCACATACAAAAGATAAGGCTTATATCTGGTTGTTAGGTGAGTCGTGGAGATAAAAATAGATATACTTGTGCGTGGAGACATAGGATAGAAAAATAGATCTACGCGTATCTCACGTGACGCACGATGGCAGGGGCGGCATGTGTACAACAACAACAATATGAGAAGGATGTTGCGATAACGGTCTTATGTCTCGTAGTTCTTTTGTGTTCAAATATATGATATTAGGGTCTATCTGACGAAATCTTAGAATGATCTAGTGGATGGATGACATCGTCACAAAAATCGACAGTTCAATGCTCGTTGGCTTGAATTCTTCGACAGATGTGACCCGCGATATGTTGTTGGAGACTAGACTGCCAAAGATTTAATCTATGCATAATTTATTTAATTATTTGATATTGTGTTGAACATAATCAAGATATTGATTATGTCTTTTATAAGGTCTTAGTTAAAAAGTCCGATGAATCTCTCTTTCATGCCTACATTTTTTAATAAATTATCAGTATGACTTTTCAATCGGTTTATACCACAATTTGTGAATATTCGAACTTAATTTTCCAAATTTAAAACTTATTATTTATATTTTGAACTTAGTTTTCAAATTTAGTATATCTACTGTGTCAATTAGTTAATCTACATTAAATAATGTTTAATTTTTTTAAACTGTTATTGAAATATCAAACGGTTTGATCGAATATATATGAAAATTTTAGATGGCATACCATATAGTAAAATTCTAGATCCACCACGACGGCATAATTGTGGGGTGATTTCGAAGAAATGCGAGCGGTTTCTTGTAAAAGTGATGACGCAAGACAATCATCTAAACTGATACTTTTTAGTGCTCATGATGACATGAGAGAAAAACATATATGCGTGCTTTGTGCATGATGCACGATGACGAAACTATGTGTTTGAAAGGGAAATGGCCTCAACATTTTCTATAATCGATTTTGGTGTTTGACATCCATCACAAACCATATGGACTAACTAGTTTGCCTAGTGAATGTTTTTCTCAGGTGCATATAGTTCAATGAAAACATACAAAGAAAAAGACTTGAAGGAATTCTACCAAGTTTGGAGCATATAAGATCTGGTGCAGTCAGTGGCGCACCGGACACTATCCGATGCCCTGGCTAGAGCACCTCACGAACTAGCCGCTCTCGGGTTTTCTCGGTGCTCGTCTGCTAAAATTCATCGGACTGTGTGGTGCACCGCCGGACTGTCCGGTGAGACAACAGAGCAACGATCAACTTCGCCAACGGTCGACTGCGGAACAGTATGACCGACAGAAGTCAGAAGATAGTCTGTGATGTCAGATCGCACTGGACTGTCCGGTGTGCCACCGGACTGTCTGGTGCCGTAAGAGGACCGAATACTTCAACGGTAAACAGCTCCAAATCCCAACGGTCGGCTAACGTGGCACTCACCGGACAATGAATAGTGCACTGTCTGGTGCACCACTAGACTGTCCGGTGTGCTCATTGACAACAACGGCTGGAATAGTGGTTGGGGCTATAAATACCCCCAACCCCTCCATTCAAGCCATCCAAGCATTCCAACTTCCTCATTCAATACTAGAGCAAAGGAATAGACTCCAAGACACAATCAAAGCATGAAATCCTCTCCAAGTTCCAAAAATCAAGTCAAGTGCTCAAAAGTGTTTAGTGACTTGAGAGAGGGTGATTTGTGTTTCTTTTGTTGCTCTTGTTGCTTGGTTGCTTTCTTCTTCTCATTCTAAACTTCCCAAGTGTTTTGTAAAGCAAGCGAGAGACACCTAATTATATGGTGATCCTTGCGGTGTCTTAGTGACCCATGTGATTAAGAAGAAACACTCGACCAGTCTAAGTGACCGATTGAGAGAGGGAAAGGGTTGGAATAGACCCGGCCTTTGTGGCCTCCTCAATGGGGAATATGTTCTTTGGAACCGAACCTCGAGAAACAAATCATCGTGTTCATTTGTGTTGATCTTCACTATTTGATTTGTTTCTTCTCTCTCCTCAAAGTTCTCTTGCTCATATTGTTTTGAGTTGGCTCCCAAAGTAATCCGCATTGATTGAGCAACTCATAGCAAGAGGAAAAATCTTTCGCACTCCGAATTCACTATTATTTATTTCTAACCCTAACCTCAGGTGAAGTACGTGTTCAAAGTTTATAATTTTCAGGTTTCGCCTATTCACCCTCCTCTAGGCGACTTTCAATTGGTATCGGAGCCCGGTGCTTCATTAGAGTTTAACAACTCGAAGTGATGTCGGGAGAACACTCCAAAAGGGAGATGGTGACCGGGGAAAGCCCGAAGCTTCGGGAAAGAAGAACGATGAAAGGACTTCGTCGAAAGAGGTCGGCGATAAGCACAAGGAGGAATCTGTTAGCTCCATCAAGTCACATAGGTAGGGTGACAAGAAGAAAAAGAAAATGAAGAAGGTGGTCTACTACGAGACCGACTCTTCATCACCTTCCACCTCCAGCATCGAGTCCACATTTTCGAAGCGCCAAGAGCGTAAGAAGTATAGTAAGATGCCTCTTCGCTATCCTCGCATTCCTAAACGCGCTCCTCTACTTTCTGTACCTCTAGGCAAACTACCATATTTTGATGGTGAAGATTATTGTATGTGGAGTAATAAAATGAGGCACCATCTAAACTCACTCCACGAAAGTGAAAGGGAAATGTGCCCTTGGGCCATTTCTATAATTGTTTTGGTGATTACATGCCCAACACATTGTTTTGAACTCATATGTGCTAAGTAGGTGGAAAGTGCACATCAAAGAACAAGGTATGTTTCTAGACTTAGTAAATTGTTTTAATACTAACATGTTTATATAAGTGCTAGAAACAGTGCCAAGAAAAGAAGAAAAGAATTGGAGAAGATGTGGTTCAGTGCAGCAAAAGCCAGCACCAGCCTGGCACACCGGACAGTGTCCGGTGCCCCAAGCTGGCTCGGTGCGAACTGGCCGCTCTCGGGAATCGGCGCGGCGACGTGGCTAAAAATCACCGGATTGTCCGGTGAGTCTTCAGCGCCCGCGCCCAAGTACATCGGCGACGAACTTGTCGCTCTCGGCAAAAGCAGGAAGCACCACGGCTAAAATTCACCGGACTGTCCGGTGGCACACCGGACTGTCTGGTGAGTCAGAGCCGCCCATGGCCAACGGTCGCCTGCGCGATCAACGGGCGACACGTGGCGAAGCCAACGGTCGGATGGTCGCACCGGACTGTCCGGTGTGCACCGGACAGTGTCCGGTGCGCCAACAGATCTGAAGATCCAACGGTCGGCTTCGCCAGAAAAGGAAAGAGATCGTGCACCGGACACCTACAGGACCTGTCCGGTGGCGCACTGGACTGTCCGGTGTGCCACTCGACAGAAGGCAAGAATTGCCTTCTGAAAGTGCATTCATCCCTTTTGTGAGTTTTGGTGATTTGAATAACAACACATTTAAAGGTCTAACGAGTTTGCTAAGTGTTGAACAGGAAATTCAGTATGATGAACATACTTGAATAGTGTATAATGATCAGTGAACAAAGATTCAACACAAGGTTAAATAACCAGTGAGACAATACAAATGGATATAATATGATCTCTATATTGGTTTGAATATATGGACAAGACCTGAGAAATCACTACATACATATGATCAGAATAGATGATGAAGTGATTAAGAGGATTGGTCAAGCCAAAGTGAATAAGATATGAGGAATCGTGAATTGGCTTGACCATATTACTATCAGTCCATATATGCTTCTATGAGAATCAAACTAGAGCTTGATTGATCTTAACAATTATATCTAGAAGACATTCAAGCAAGGTTCAAAATATTGAAGAAATGACTCTCTCAATGGATGCTCAATAGGATGTGACTCAAGAATGGCTTGATAGGGTGTAGATAGCAAGGAAAGGGCTTCGAGGAACTAAGCGAAGGTGAAGGCCAAGCGACGGCTTGTAGACCGAGGTACCATGGCTAAGGTGAAGAAGAGAGTACTTGCACTAAGTCGATGAACTAATCAGCTATAAAGAGTTATAACATGTTGATGCATCAGTAAGGTGACTTGAAACCATGATTTGAACTCATATATGGTGATATGGTACAAGTCACAGGGTTTGATTTCTGTTTGCTTCAAAAGGTGAGACAAAGATGTTTGTGATCCTTATGAAGCAACGCCATGGAGAAATCACACATGAGACACCAATGACTCAAGGAGTTTATTTAATTAATTTTATTTAATTTGAGTATAGGAATCATCGTACTATAAAGGGGGATCCAAAAAGAAGGTTGGTGTTTGCCAAAGCTCAAACCTCTATATTCAAAAGCTATTTTTGAAAAACAAAAATCTCTTTAACATTCTATGGTAGACCATGGTTAGGTTTGAGAAACCTAGAGTGTTCTTGTTGAAAAGTAGCTGAACTTCTTCAACTACAGCTGAGCTGAACTTCAGCTGAGTTGAGCTTCTTCAGCTGCAGCTGAGCTGAACTTCAGCTGAGTTGAGCTTCTTCAGCTGCAGCTGAGCTAAACTTCAACTATGTTGAACTTTCTGAACTCCAGCTAAACTTCAACTTCAACTGGGGTCCAGGCAGGTTCAACCGGGGTCCAGGGCAAGTTCAACCGGGGTCCAGAGTGGTTCAACCGGGGTCCCGGAAAAGTTCAGCCGGGGTTTTTTTCCTCGGACCTCACTGGTCAATACCGGTTGAACTGGTCCTAGGGGAGGTTCAACCGGTGTCAGGGTCACCTGACCGGTCTGACCTCCTGACTGGCAGACTGACTGCCAGTCTGACCCCTAGGCGGTTGAACCGGCCCTAAGGGCGGTTCAACCGGTGTCACGACCTGTTTTTGTAGTCTGACCTGCAGTTTGCCAATCTGACTGGCAGATTGACTGTCAGCCTACCCCAGGCGGTTGAACCGGTCCTAGGGGCGATTCAACCGGTCCTCCACAGCCAAAATCAGTCCAACGGCTAGTTTTGAAGCCCCACCTATATATACTCACTCCTACCTCTCTCCCCACACAAGAGCACGACCCAAACTCCATTTCTAACTTGAAGAACACCTCCCACTCTCTCTCACACATCTCTTGCCTCTCCCATTTCAAATCTTTGGACAGAAATCTTTGAGTGAGTTTGAGAGCTACGGTTTTTGTGCTTCATCTCCAAATCTCTCTTACTCTTCTTCATTCGAGCTTTGGTACTACATCGAGTTCTTTATGGATTCATTACTCTTGGAGCTTCTAGCTCCTAGACGACTAGGTGTCTCTTGTGAGTCTCCAAATCTTGTGGAAGACCACAAGAAAGTTTGTATTACCCGCTCATTTGAGCAAAGATTATTGTGTGGGCTTGACCTTTGTGGTCGGCGAAGGGAGGATTAGGGTTGAAAGAGACCCGACTCTTTGTGGGCGCCTCAACGAGGAAGTAGGGCACCTTTTGTGGTGTGACCGAACATCGGGATAAATCTTGTGTCTCTTGTGTTCTTGCTCATTGTGTTTATTCGTGTTATTCGTTCTCTTACCCTTTCGTGGAAGATTTGTTCATATCTTTTTGGTGTGTGGATTTTGAGAAGTGCCCTTCTTAGATCTACTACTTTGAACCCTGTGGATCATTTAGAACATCTCATTTCCAAAGTTAACTAGGTGAATTTTGAGATCAATTCAGTTTTATATCTCATCATTTAGTTGAGCTCGTGCAAACCAGTTGAACCGGTTTTGACACCTATTGAACTGGTTTTACCTAGTTTGCTTCTAGTTTTTGTTGAAAAAGTTTTAACTTACTTATTCACCCCCCTCTAGGCAACTTTCAATTGGTATCAGAGCCTAATCCTCGTTCTAACGCTTAACCGCGTGAGGAAAAGATCATGTCAGGAGGACTAAGAAATGAAAGTGGTTCTAAGCTTGAAAAAGTTGAGGTTGCCTCGACTTTATCTTTTGGTGCAGATGTTGATCCTAGGGCAATAAATCTTGCCATGAGAATCGCCGAAAGGATGTTCCTCAAAATAAAGGAAGATGAGGCGAAGAACAAGATTGAAGAAGAAGAAAATGATCGATGGAGACCAAACGATGAATCCACCTCTTCACAAGGTTTGTCTTTCAAATCCACTTCTCATATGTGCTTTGTTGCTAATGGGAGTGATAGTGAAAGCGAAAGTGAGGATGAGGATGAACATGAAAGTGACAGTGAAGATGAGGATGGTCTTCAAAAATTCTTCGCTCAACTAAGTAAGAAAAATCGGATGAGCTTGCTCAAACTCATGGAAAGAGCGGAAGAACAAAAAGAAATGCTTCATAAGCAAGAAGACTTCCTCATCCAAAAAATCTAAGACTTAGAGAAGTTGACCAAAGAGCATGAGAAGCTAAAGTGCTCTCATGATGATTTGGTCCAAAGGTATGGACACATTTCAATTAAGCAAATTAAAGCTGTTAACCATTCATCATATATTGCTCAATTGGAAAATAAAAATGCTGTGCTCAAGAACACAATAGAAAAGCTAAATGTTGAAAATCTAGCTTTGCAAGAAAAACATGATATGCTTGTGTGCTCTCATAATAAATTTATGGATTCACATATCATGATAGAAATGGCTCATGAGGTTGTGTTAACTAATTTGAAATCATACCAACCTCACATATGCACATGTACTCAAATAAAAACTATATTACCATGTGCTAACAATTGTTGTTATCAAGTAAGCCAATCTTCCATTGAGCTAGAAATTTTAGGAATTAGTGATATTTCTATCACGCAAGAAAATAAAGAGCTAAAGGAAGAAGTTCGAAGGCTAAGAAGGAGCTTAACTTTTTTGAAGGGAAAGTGTCATGCTCAACCTTCTCACGATAACCATGATAACATGGTGAAGAAGCTTGAGAAGGGGACAACCGTAGCATGCACAAACCCCCTTCAAAAGAATGCTAAGTTCCCTAAGAAAGGCATGAGCAAACATCAAGAGAAGAAAGCCAAAGCTCATGACAAGTGCCTCAACCATGCCTCCACATGCTCCACACAAGGTAATAAACAAGCCACTCTTCCTAATAAGAGAAGATGCACCAGAAAGTGTTATCAATGTCATGAGAAGGGACATGAGATTAAGTCATGTCCCTACATAAAAGATAGTGGCTTAACTTTAGAAAGAAAGAGGCTCACTAACCATGTAGCAAACAAGAAGCAAGGTAAGAAGGAGCCTTGCAAAATTAAAAATTAGATTTGCTACACTTGCCGAAGAAAGGGACACCTATGCAAGGATTGTCCCATGAGTAAGTTTCCTAAGCCTATCATCTCAATTCATTCATATTCTCTTAGGAGACCCAAAAAAGAGACTTGTGCTAGAAAGGTGATGAGTTCACCACATTCCAGGACTAAGGCTATTTGGGTGCCTAAGTCCTTATTGGATAACCTTGATGGACCCATCATGAGATGGGTACCAAAATATACTTAATAAGTTTTTGCAGGTACCTAGAGATGATATGAAGCTTTGGGATGCTTGAGCAGTTTAACTCAATCCTTATCTCAAGCTGTCAATCTTACATTGTCTATCCTTTAAGATTGACCCAAAGATGAATTTAGTTGTTATATCACTAACTTCATATTCATCTCTAGCAAGAACTTGTGTTGTAGGGAATAAGGATTAACCTTTGTGGGAATCAAGCAAAAGGCCTACAACTAAGGGATATCCAAAGGATGGTAAAAATTAAATCTTAGGTGCACATTGCTTTTAATTATTATATTCCTTTGTGTCTTTTGTAGCCACATAGGAAAAATGAAGCACATGAGAATGAACTTAAAATATTTTACCTTGCTTTGGAAAGGATCCAATTATATGGTAGATTGCATATTTGTTATTCTTATATGTGGCAATCTACATACTTTAATTGATGATAATTAATTCGTGGCATATTTCAAATAAATTATCGTATTATTGCCATGACCTAGACATAAAGAGGATTATCCCATGTTCTAAAATGAATAGAGTGCTGAGTAAGAAATTCAAATTCTTAAAGCACTTATCAAAAGGGAAATTCTCTATATGACTAGAGTTGTGAGACTAATGTTTTTATCTAAGTGTTTATGTAGTCTCACAACATGAGAATGTGTTTCTCAAATGGAATGTGTCATTTAACATTCAAAGAAGATCAATCCAATACAATGTGATGTATTCATTCTCGTTTAAATTGGTTTTGAGTCTTCTACATTAATCACTCACCATGCTATGAATTAAACTTGCCATGTAAACTTAATTAAATAATCATGCTTTGTCCACCTTGTTTAATTTTTGTGTTATGCATGATGCTTGTAAGGGTAATTTAGTTCATATCATGAGGTTTCCTTATTTTAGTAACCTTCTTGTCATTTATATACTAGATGTTGCTAAATAGGAAACTATTGCTTGTGTTTCTAATGCAATCTATTTTAAGCCATTTCATGGAAATTCATAAGTAGAGATTGTGCTCGTTCAATTGATAAAATCACAAGCATTAAAGGTTACTCTTCACCTAAAAGAAAGATTAGGAATGCTCAAGGCAAAGGTATGGAACTAGTTGTTTCATTTGGTATGAGACCAATAATAGTTCCTTTTAAGTGGCATTCTTTCAATTGGTAATAATCTATTCCATAGTAAGAAATGTCAATATAAAGGGTAAAATTCCTTTTCGCTTAAATTTGTAAATTGGTGCATATTGTTAATTCACTCCTCCATGTGCATTAACTTAAAAGGAATTTAACTTATGCCTTTATGCCTCATAAATGATGATTTGTTTGCAATTCATATCTAAAGATCACTATTCATTAAATACTTCCTTGTACTACTAATATCTCTTTTCAAAGTTCTTTTTTAGCTAGTATTAAAAGGAAAAGAGATAACAAGCTAAAGAAGGAAGTCTCCACAAATGATGAAAAGAAGAATACTACGATGACACCACCACAGATAGTAAGATCTTTCAAATTGGTATAACAAATGGTATGCTCTACTTGGTGGTAAGTATTCTTAAAGATAAGTTAATTCATTGCAAATTTGTCATGCCTTGACCATGATATGTAATGTACTCCTCATGAGACTCTTAACTGAATTGAAAGTGCATGTGGCAAGTCATTCAAATACTTGATGCACATATCTAGTGCGAGAACATTATATATCTTGTGTCGTAGAGAATAAGTTTCTCTTGAGTAAGCTATACTAAGACAATCCAAAATCGTAAATTTGTATTTCATTCATATGGATTTTAATCTTTGTTTTCTAAATAGCTACTCTTGATGCATTTTAAAATTTCCTTATCGTTAAAACTAAAAGTGCATAAGAATCCTTTTTTTATATTCATCACATACATATGCACTAACATGGATATGATTTTTAAACTGTAAAAGGTACAATTAGCGATCCATACTCTCTAAATTTTTGGAAACCCATATTTTGATATCTTAGAAATCTACTTCAATCGGTATCCATATGCTTCACATTGAATTAGATCACTAAGTTGTAAATTCCATGCATAACTTGTCTCTATGATATGAATGCTTGTGCGACTAACCTTGATAAGCTAGGTGCACCCAAGGTCAAGCTAGGTTCATCATCAAGAAGGCAACACAATGATGTATCAAGAAAAGGAGAAAAGGCTCCTATTCTTAACTCTAACTCTTATCTATGAGTTTACATATTAACTTGGAACCATAGTAAGATGGTTGTCAAGTATATGTGGATGCCTATACAAAGAGAAAGGCCACAATAAGGAATGTGTGGGTACCCAAGGCTCTTACTACTAATCTCAAAGGACCCAATTCAAATTGGGTACCAAAATACGAAGCTTAAACTTGTTTTGCAGGATCACTCCTTAAATGGATCAAGCTGGGTGTTCGATAATGGATTTATAAATCATATTTGGAGATAGTAGCAAGGGTGGTAACAATTGAATCTCAAGTGCATATTATTTTCAATTCTTACCTCCTTTATGACTTGTGTAGCCACTAAGAAAGAGGGAGCACTTGAGGGTATACATCAATTGTTGATTATGAAGTAAAAGTCCAATTGGAAGAAAAATGAATCTTATCATATGGTCAACAATCCAAAACTATGTGATGTACTCTTTCTAGTTAATTTGGATTTGATTCTTCTATATTAGACACTCACCATAATATAGATTAAGTCAGCCCTTTAGACTTCATTGAATAACCATGCATATTATCCATGTCATTCAAAATATATTGTGCATGAGGGCTCAAGGGAAATTTAGTCCATATTATGAGGTTTCTCTATTTTAGCAACTCGCTTGCCTTCCACATATAAAGGGTTGCTAAATAAGAAACTACTGCTTGTGCTACTAATGTCATCTCTTGTGTTGAGTTTATCCATAGAAAATCTATGTTAAGAGATGGTGCTTGTTTTAAATTGGATAAATCACAAGCTTAAAGGATACTATTCAACTAAAGTAAGAAGAAGTTGATAAGAGGCCAAGGTATGAAAACTTCCTCTCGTTCAGTTGTTTTAGTATTCTATCCTTAGTGGGATGTACCATAGTATAGGTTAAATTCCTTGCAATATAAAATGTTCAACAGTGCATATAACTTTGACATCAACTATATGTGTGCACTAGTTTAAAGGAATTTAGTCTATCCTTTTAGGTTTCAATAATGATGATTCATTTGCCATCCACATATAAGGACCATCATTTGTGAAACCCTCTCTTGTGTTTCTAATGCTCTCTTTTCTAAGTGTTTCAACAAGGTCCTTCCAAGTGCTTTCAAGATGGAATCAAAATCTACAAATATAAGAGACTTGGTTCTTTCAATCATTGAGTTTCAATGGGTCTCATATCAAGTATGATCGAACCAAACAAAGATGAATGGAGTTCAAGATCGCTTGGTTGGATGAAATCATAAAGAGAAAATAAACCACAGTGAATTGAGAAGGAAGTTGAACTATCCTTGTCGGCGTTTCGAGACCGGGGGTCCCTAAGCCGACGAGTGAGTGTGCCGCGTGCCCCAGCCCAGATGGGTCGAGCGCGTGGGCAAGCGCGAAGGGGGGAAAGCGAGGTGGCCGGAGACGGGCGTGAGAGAGGTGGAAATCCCGCGGCCTTCGTGTTCGTCCCGCGCCCAAGTCGGGTGCGCTTGCAGTAGGGGGTTACAAGCGTCCACGCGGGTGAGGGAAGCGAGCGGCCCCAAGAGAGCGCCTGCCCCGTCCTCGTCCCCGCGCGGCCAACCTTCTCTAAGAAGGCCCTGGTCCTTCCTTTTATAGGCGTAAGGAGAGGATCCAGGTGTACAATGGGGGTGTAGCAGAGTGCTACGTGTCTAGCGGGGGAGAGCTAGCGCCCTAAGTACATGCCAATGTGGCAGCCGGAGAGATCTTGGCACCTAGCTGGTGTGGTGTCGTGGCTGTCGGAGGAGCAACGGAGCCTGGCGGAGGGACAGCTGTCGGAGCGGTTGGGTCCTTGCTGACGTCCCCCTGCTTCCGTAAGGGAGCTGAGAGCCGCCGTCGTCACGGGGCTAGCGGGGCGCCATCATTGCCTATCTGGCGGAGCTAGCCAGATGGGACACCGGTCTTGTTCTCTGCGGCCCGAGTCGGCTCGGGGTAGGGTGATGATGGCGCTTCCTGTTGACGTGGCGGGCTTGTGCCCTAGGTCGGGCGACGTGGAGGCTCCTCCGAAGCCGAGGTCGAGTCTGTCTTTCATGGCCGAGGCCGAGCCCGAGCTCCTGGGTCGGGCGAGGCGGAGGTCGTTCGGCTGAGGCCAGGGCGGAGTCCGACCCCTGGGGTCGGGCGGAGCGGAGTTCGTCGTCTTACGGGGCCTTAGCCCGAGTCCGAGCCCTGGGTCGGGCGGAGCGGAGTTCGCCGTCTTCTGGGGCCTTAGCCCGAGTCCGAGCCCTGGGTCGGGCGGAGCGGAGTTCGCCGTCTTCTGGGGCCTTAGCCCGAGTCGGAGCCCTGGGTCGGGCGGAGCGGAGTTCGCCGTCTTCCGGGGCCTTAGCCCGAGTCCGAGCCCTGGGTCGGGCGGAGCGGAGTTCGCCGTCTTCCGGGGCCTTAGCCCGAGTCCGAGCCCTGGGTCGGGCGGAGCTTCCTATGGCGCCTTTGGCAAGGCGTGACTGCCTGTCAGTCTCACTCTGTCAAGTGGCACTGCAGTCAGAATGGCGCAGGCGACGCTGTCCTTCTGTCAGACCGGTTAGTGGAGCGGCGAAGTGACGGCGGTCACTTCGGCTCTGCCGGGGGGCGCGCGTCAGGATAATGGTGTCAGGCTACCTTTGCGTTAAATGCTCCTGCGACTCGGTCGGTCGGCGCGACGATTTAGTCAGGGTTGCTTCTTAGCGAAGGCAAGGCCTCGGGCGAGCCGGGGATGTGTCTGCCGTTAAAAGGGGGCCTCGGGCGAGACGGAAACCCCTCGGGGTCGGCTGCCCTTGCCCGAGGCTAGGCTCGGGCGAGGCGTGATCGAGTCGCTCGTATGGACTGATCCTTGACTTAATCGCACCCATCAGGCCTCTGCAGCTTTATGCTGATGGGGGTTACCAGCTGAGAATTAGGCGTCTTGAGGGTACCCCTAATTATGGTCCCCGACAGTAGCCCCCGAGCCTCGAAGGGAGTGTTAGCACTCGCTTGGAGGCTTTCGTCGCACTTTTTTGCAAGGGGACCAGCCCTTCTCGGTTGCATTTTGTTCCGGTGGGTGCGCGCGAGCGCACCCGCCGGGTGTAGCCCCCGAGGCCTCGGAGGAGTGGTTTCACTCCTTCGAGGTCTTAATGCCTTGCGTAATGCTTCGGCTGGTCTGGTGGTTCCCTCATGCGAACTGGCCGTAGCCCGGGTGCACGGTCGGGGCCCAAGTTCTCGGGCTGGTATGTTGACGCTGTCAACGGTTCGGCCGGAGCCGGGTTTGCGAGAGCAGCCCCTGAGCCTCCGCACAGGGCGAGAGGGCGATCAGGGACAGACTCGGCTTTTTTACATACGCCCCTACGTCGCCTTTCCGCAAGGAGGAGGGGGGGAGAGCGCCATGTTACCCTCGATGGGCACCGAACATGGTGTCTCCGGTGAGCTGCAAGCGGGTAATCCGAGTGGACGTCCGTGCCCCGTTCGTTGGGGGTCGGCTAGGGGCCCAGAGGCACGCCCAAAAGTACCTGCGGGTGATCTACCGGACCCGGTCCCCTGGCGACGGGGTCCGAGGGCTCGATGCCTCCCTCCGATGGGATTCCGTTACAAGATCGCTCCCGCTGGTCTCGGAAATGTCCTAGGGTACCTCGGGAGCGCAGCCCGAGCCTCGGTTATGTATCGAACGTACCCCTGGTCATCCCTCGCTCGGTGTCTGAGGCGACTGTGAACCCTTCGGGGGCCAGCCTTCGAACCCCTGATCAGTAATGGGCGCGGAGCCCGAGTAGCCTGAGGCGGCCGTGGAACCCTTCGGGGGGCCGGCCTTCGAACCTCTGACCAGTAGTGGGTGTAGGGCCCACGCGACCTGAGGCGGCTGTTGAACCCTTCGGGGGGCCAGCCTTCGAACCCCTGATCAGTAAGGAGGCTCGGAGCCTAGTTCCTTCACGGGGAAGGATCCCTTTCGGGGTATCCCCCTTTCCCGGTCCCTGCCGCAAGAGATAGAGAAAGAGGAAAAAAGGAAAAAGGATACGAAACCGAACGACGCGGCGTACCTTTTTTGGCGCGGTTGTTTCGGCGAAGGCGAAGCGTCGCCCGCTGCTCCTGCCAGAAGCGCCGCCTGTCCAGCCGCGGAGTTAATGCGACGGGGCGAGTAGTTGGCGGGGCTGCCGTTGCGCGTGCGCGAGCCGTTCGAGGAACGGATCACAGGCGCGTTGTCTTCACGTCGTGAGAGGGGGTTCTCTCGCTGCCTCCGGACGAGACGTGAGCTTGGCTGACGACGTGACCGCTGCTCCCGCGCGCCTGCCACCGTCATTACTGCCGGCCCACCTTTGGCCGCGTTGGCCGCCGCGCCAGGCTGGCGCTGCTGGGTCGCGCGCTGGGCCGCCTCGAGTCGCGGTATTGGCTCCGCAATTGAGGAGGCGCGGTGGTAGCACAGGCGGTACAGTTGCTTGCATGCAGCATCCGGCGCGCCGGTCGCGCGACGCGTGGGCCTGGGCCTCCATGCTGGCGTGTCGGGAGTCGGAGAGGCGCGTCCACTTGGCGCGGCTGCATGCCGCTTGCATGGCTGCCCGCCCCTTTCGCCCGTTGGTCTGGGCGAAAGTGGAGGGTCACTTGTAACCGCTGGGCGGTTGCGTGCACCACGCGCGGCGGTTTGGCTTCTTCTGCTCGGAGCCGGTCTGCATGACATGCGGGACCCAGCCCCCGCGCCGCAGGAGAGGGCTTTGGGGCGTGTTGGAGAAGACTCAGCCCGTGACGGTTGGGGGTGCAAGTAGGGAGAGTTGCCTTTAAAAGGAGGGCGACCCCTTTCGTAAGGCGACCATGTCTTCTTGCTCCCTTATGCACCGTATCTTTCCACCTTCCAAGCCCCCGGATGGGAGAAACCGCCGTCTTTTCGCCTCATCGTTGGAGGAACGCAACTCCGTGGGAGTTGGTACCTTTCAGCCATCGTTCGGCTTCAAGGATTTTCATCACACAGCCCGGTTGCTCCCCTCCGCTGGTGGTCACCCAAGACGGTGACCTCCAGCTCCTGGATGGGGAGAGGCAAACCGGGCTGTGATCCCGGTCCCGCCCTCAGTGTTGAGGGTGTTCGTCATCCTCGCTGGGGCGGGGAGCGAGGCGAGCCGGGGCTCCACCTCCTGCGCGGGTCGGCGGACCACCTCTTCTTCCAGCTTCTGGTGGTGGCAATCGCCCTTTAGCCCTACGGCGGAGACGTCCTCCAGCCATGCCGGGGAAGGCGAACTGTTGCTGCCCAGCTAGGATGCAACATTCCATCCTCTTCCTCGCATTCGCGGCGAGGACGGCTGCGAGGATCTGCCAGGATGCTTGGTGGCGTCCCGCGTTTTGCTGGTGATTCGCCCAGAGCTTGTCGCTCCACGGGCTTCCCCGGCGGGGAGGTTGTCCATACCCGTGGAGACGAAACCGGAGTTCCGTTTGTGACGGCACTTCGAATGCCGGTGTTTTTTGTTCATTTCGGCTTTCGGGGCCTGAACATGTATGTAACGTCAGCACGGAGCCGTGTTTTTTCCTCATTTTCGAGCGCTAAGACTCGTCTGCTGATTATCTGAACCGCTTCACCAAGCATGAGTCGCCCCGTGTAAAGGTGACGAGTGAGGTATCTGTATCCCGGAGGTGTAGGAGTCCCTCGGCTCGGTCGGCCCTGCTGTCCGAGGCTCCTCTAGCTTAGTTAAAGAGACCCCTCGGCCGCTCTTCGACGAGCCGAGGCCAGGGGTAGCGATATCAGTATGAACAGAGGCAGAGTTGGCTCGAAAATGAAACCTAGTTGGCCGGAGCCTAGCCGGGTTGTTCGTTGGCAGGATCAACGTCGGAGTTGATCAGCCGAGGCTTCGGACCGGGCTGGCGCCCTCGGAAGATGGTTGGCCGAAGCCCCAGGGGTGACCGGCTGAGCCGCCTGCTCGGGCCGGATTCCCGGAGAAGTCCCTGGGAGCGTTTGCCCGGGCGTGGTGATGACGTCGTCCTTCAGAGCAGAGAACCTCGGACCGCGTCGCCGTCCGAGGCTAGGTCGGGCCTCGCCGAAGGTGCCATCGATGCCGAGGGTGTTGCTGCTCCCTTCCAGCGTCAAGACCCAAACCTGCAGGATCAGATTGTCTTGTAGCGTGTGCATTGTGCGGCCGTCGAGGCCAGAACACACACCCTCGCTGCGTTGTAAAGCTGCGTCTCTTTTCCTCTTGTTTCGAGTATCTGGACTTTTTGTCGGTAACAGGGATGTTAGTGCGAGCGAGAGTTGCTTCTCGCGGAAGGTGATGAGTGAGGTATCCATATCCCGGAGGCGTGGGAGTCCCTCGGCTCGGTCGGCCTTGCCGTTTACGCGTACTTTCACCCGTCCATGAGGCCCTGTCACCGACTCGGTCGAGAAGGCTCGAAGGATCGCTTCTGCAGAAGGGCTTCCGAACGTAAAGACTTATTCGATCCACGGAGCCGGATAAACGCGAGTTACTTATCGCAGAAGGTGATGAGTGAGGTATCCGTATCCCGGAGGCGTAGGAGTCCCTCGGCTCGGTCAGCCTTGGCTGCTTACGTGTACTCCGTCGTTTCCAGGACCCACTTTTCGAAGTAGTCAAAAAGCACGAAAGATATTCTGGTAAAAGAGATTTTTTTTCGAGGAAAATTTTGACGCAGAGGGGGTTTCCCCCCTTTTAGCCCCCCAGGGAGGGTCGGGCTTTGCCGAGGCGAGGTCGACCCTTCCTTGTTGACTAAACTTTGCGTGGATGCGAGGTATATGAACAACTTGGAAACATCTTAAGGGTAGAAGCAACGTAGCTGTTGGATGTTCCAAGCGTTGCCGTAGACCTCGCCTTGACTGTTGGCCAGCTTGTACGTTCCGGGCTTCAGAACTTTGGCGATGACGAATGGCCCCTCCCAGGGGGGCGTGAGCTTGTGCCTCCCTCGGGCGTCTTGCCGCAGCCGAAGCACCAGGTCGCCCACCTGGATGTCTCGGGGTCGGACCCCTCGGGCGTGGTAGCGCCGCAGGGACTGCTGATACCACGCCGAGTGTAGTAAGGCCCTGTCCCGAGCCTCTTCCAGCTGGTCCAGCGAGTCTTCTCTGCTAGCTTGGTTGCTTTGATCGTCGTAGGCCCTCGTCCTCGGGGAGCCGTATTCCAGGTCAGTGGGCAAGACGGCCTCGACCCCGTAGACCAGGAAGAACGGCGTGAAACCCGTGGCCCGGCTCGGCGTTGTCCTCAGGCTCCAGACCACCGAGGGGAGTTCCTTCATCCATCGCTTGCCGAACTTGTTGAGGTCGTTGTAAATCCGAGGCTTGAGCCCTTGTAGAATCATGCCGTTTGCACGCTCTACTTGCCCATTCGACATGGGATGAGCTACGGCAGCCCAGTCCACCCGGATGTGGTGATCCTCGCAAAAATCCAAGAATTTTCTGCCGGTGAACTGGGTGCTGTTGTCGGTGATGATGGAGTTTGGGACCCCGAAACGATGGACGATGTTGGTGAAGAACGCCACCGCCTGCTCGGACCTGATGCTTTTCAGGGGTCGGACCTCGATCCACTTGGAGAATTTGTCGACGGCGACCAGCAGGTGCGTGTAGCCCCCGGGCGCCTTCTGCAGAGGGCCGACGAGGTCCAGACCCCACACAGCGAAGGGCCAGGTGATGGGTATCGTCTGCAGAGCCTGAGCGGGCAGGTGGGTTTGCTTCGCATAGAATTGACACCCTTCGCAGGTGCGGACAATTCTAGTGGCGTCAGCCACCGCCGTCGGCCAGTAGAAGCCTTGCCGGAAAGCGTTTCCGACGAGGGCTCGAGGCGCTGCGTGATGGCCGCAAGCCCCCGAGTGTATCTCTTGCAGGAGTTCCTGACCTTCGGCGATGGAGATGCATCGCTGGAGGATGCCCGAGGGGCTGCGGTGGTAGAGCTCCTTCTCATCGCCCAGCAAGACGAACGACTTGGCGCATCGCGCCACCCGCCGAGCCTCGGCTTGGTCGAGGGGTAGCTCTCCTTGGCGGAGATATTGCAGGTACGGGGTCTGCCAATCTCGATCAGGCGTGACCCCGCTCCGCTCCTCCTCGATGCGCAGCGCCTCGCCCTCGGGGGCCGAGGGTACCTCGGGCTGAACCGAGGACGCCTCGGGCTGGGCCGAGGGTACCTCGGACTCGGGCGTGTCGTTGATCTTCACGGAGGGTTGGTGTAGATCCCGGGAGAAGACGTCCGGGGGAACCGTCGTTCGCCCCGAGGCTATTTTTGCCAGCTCGTCCGCAGTCTCGTTGTAGCGCCGGGCGATGTGGTTAAGCTCGAGCCCGTAGAACTTGTCTTCCAGGCGCCGAACCTCATCGCAGTAGGCCTCCATCTTCGGGTCGCAGCAGTGGGAGTTCTTCATGACTTGGTCGATGACGAGCTGCGAGTCGCCGCGAGCGTCGAGGCGTCGGACCCCTAGCTCGATGGCGATTCGCAATCCGTTGATCAGAGCTTCGTACTCAGCCACATTGTTGGACGCCAGGAAATGGAGGCGCAGCACGTAGCGTAGGTGTTTCCCGAGGGGCGAGACGAAGAGCAGGCCCGCGCCGGCTCCCGTCTTCATCAGCGACCCGTCGAAAAACATGGTCCAGAGCTCCGGTTGGATCGGAGCCGTCGGCAGCTGGGTGTCGACCCATTCGGCTACGAAGTCCGCCAATACCTGGGACTTGATGGCCTTCCGAGGGGCGAACGAGATTGTCTCGCCCATGATTTCCACCGCCCACTTTGCGATCCTGCCCGAGGCCTCTCGGCACTGGATGATCTCCCCCAGGGGGAAGGATGACACCACAGTTACCGGATGAGACTCGAAGTAATGTCGCAACTTTCGCCTCGTCAGGATCACTGCATACAGTAGCTTCTGAACTTGTGGGTAGCGGATCTTGGTTTCGGACAGCACCTCGCTGACGAAGTAAACTGGTCTCTGAACGGGCAATGCATGCCCCTCTTCTTGCCTTTCGACCACAATCGCGGCGCTAACCACCTGAGTGGTCGCGGCGACGTAGACCAAGAGGGCTTCTCCATTAGTTGGGGGTACCAAGATAGGCGCCTTGGTGAGGAGCGCCTTCAGGTTCCCGAGAGCTTCCTCGGCCTTAGGGGTCCAAGTGAAGCACTCGGCCTTCCTTAAGAGGCGGTACAGAGGCAGGCCTCTTTCGCCAAGGCGTGAGATGAAACGGCTCAAGGCCGCGAGACATCCCATGACCCTCTGTACACTTTTTAAGTCCTTGATGGGCCCCATGCTGGTGATGGCTGCGATCTTCTCCGGGTTGGCTTCGATGCCCCGCTCGGAGACGATGAACCCCAGGAGCATGCCTCGGGGCACCCCGAAGACACATTTCTCGGGATTGAGCTTGACGTCCTTTGCCTTGAGACACCGGAATGTCACTTCAAGGTCGGAGAGGAGGTCGGAGGCTTTCCTTGTCTTGACTACGATGTCATCGACGTAGGCCTCGACCATACGACCGATGTGTTCGTCGAACACATGGTTCATGCACCGCTGGTACGTTGCACCCGCGTTCCTCAAACCGAACGGCATGGTGACATAGCAGTACATGCCGAAGGGCATGATGAAAGAAGTCGCGAGCTGGTCGGACTCTTTCATCTTGATTTGATGATACCCTGAGTAGGCATCGAGGAAAGACAGGGTTTCGCACCCAGCAGTGGAATCCACGATTTGATCGATGCGAGGTAGAGGGTAGGGAACCTTCGGACATGCTTTGTTGAGACCAGTGTAGTCTACACACATCCGCCATTTCCCCCCTTTCTTTCTCACAAGCATAGGGTTGGCAAGCCATTCGGGATGGAATACCTCTTTGATGAACCCTGCTGCCATTAGCTTGTGGATCTCCTCGCCTATCACTCTGCGCTTCTCCTCGTTGAATCGGCGCAGAGGCTGCCTGACCGGTCGGGCTCCGGCCCGAATATCCAGCGAGTGCTCGGCGACATCCCTCGGTATGCCGGGCATGTCCGAGGGACTCCACGCAAAGACGTCGGCGTTTGCGCGGAGAAAGTCGACGAGCACTGCTTCCTATTTGGGGTCGAGCCCGGAACCGATCCGGATCTGCTTGGAGGTGTCGCCACTGGGGTCGAGAGGGACGGCCTTAACCGTCTCCGCTGGCTCGAAATTGCCGGCGTGTCGCTTCACGTCTGGCACCTCTCTGGAGAGGTTCTCCAGGTCGGCGATGAGGGCCTCGGACTCGGCGAGGGCCTCGGCGTACTCCACGCACTCCACGTCGCATTCGAACGCGTGTTTGTACGTGGGGCCGACGGCGATGACCCCGTTGGGGCCCGGCATCTTGAGCTTCAGGTAGGTGTAGTTGGGGACGGCCATGAACTTCGCGAAGCATGGCCTCCCCAATACCGCGTGGTAGGTTCCTCGGAACCCGACCACCTCGAACGTCAAAATCTCCCTTCGGAAGTTGGAGGGCGTTCCGAAGCAGACAGGAAGGTCGAGCCGTCCGAGGGGCTGGACGCGCTTCCCAGGAATGATCCCGTGGAAGGGCGCAGCGCCTGCTCGGAAGGAGGACAGATCGACGCGCAGGAGCCTGAGGGTCTAGGCGTAGATGATGTTGAGGCAGCTGCCCCCATCCATCAGGACCTTGGTGAGCCTGACGTCACCGATGATGGGGTCGACGACGAGCGGGTACTTCCCCGGGCTCGGCACGTGGGCGGGGTGGTCAGCTTGGTCGAAGGTGATGGGCTTGTCGGACCAGTCTAGGTAGACTGGCGCCGCCACCTTCACCGAGCAGACCTCCCGACGCTCTTGCTTGCGATGCCGAGCCGAGGCATTCACCGCATGCCCTCCGTAGATCATGAAGCAGTCGCGGATCTCGGGGAACTCTCCTGCTTGGTGATCTTCCTTTTTGTCGTCGTCGCGGGCCCTGCCACCCTCTGCGGGTGGCCCGGCCTTGTGGAAGTGGCGCCGAAGCATGACGCACTCCTCGAGGGTGTGCTTGACGGGCCCCTGATGGTAGGGGCACGGCTCCTTGAGCATCTTGTCGAAGAGGTTAGCACCTCCAGAAGGCTTCCGAGGGTTCTTGTACTCGGCGGCGGCGACAAGGTCCGCGTCGGCGGCGTCGCGTTTCGCTTGCGACTTCTTCTTGCCTTTCTTCTTGGCGCCACACGGAGTAGACGCCTCGGGAGCCTCTTCCGACGGGCGGCCCTGGGGCTGCTTGTCCTTTCGGAAGATGGCCTCGACCGCCTCCTGGCCAGAGGCGAACTTGGTGGCGATGTCCATCAGCTCGCTCGCCCTGGTGGGGGTCTTGCGACCCAACTTGCTCACCTGGTTGCGGCAGGTGGTGCCGGCAAGGAACGCGCCGATGACATCTGAGTCGGTGATGTTGGGCAGCTCGGTGCGCTGCTTCGAGAATCGCCGGATGTAGTCCCGAAGAGACTCTCCCGGCTGTTGCCGGCAGCTCCGGAGGTCGCAGGAATTCCCGTGACGCACGTACGTGCCCTGGAAATTGCCGGCGAAGGCTTGGACCAAATCATCCCAGTTGGAGATCTGCCCCGGAGGCAGGTGCTCCAACCAGGCGCGAGTAGTGTCGGAGAGGAACAGGGGGAGGTTGCGGATGATGAGGTTGTCGTCGTCCGTTCCACCCAGTTGGCAGGCCAGGCGGTAGTCTGCGAGCCACAATTCTGGCCTCGTTTCCCACGAGTACTTTGTGATGGTAGTCGGGGGTCGGAACCGGGCTGGAAACGGCGCCCGCCGGATGGCCCGGCTGAAGGCCTGCGGACTGGGTGGTTCGGGCGAGGGACTCTGATCCTCCCCGCTGTCGTAGCGTCCCCCACGCCTGGGGTGGTAGCCTCGGCGCACCCTTTCGTCGAGGCGGGCCCGACAGTCGCGACGATGGTGCTCGTTGCCGAGGTGGCCCGGGGCCGCAGGCGCGGTGTTGCGCGTGCGCCCGGTGTAGACCGAGGCTTCCCGCATGAATCGGGAAGTCGCGGCATGAGGTTCCGAGGGGTACCCTTGCCTTCGGGAGGCAGAGCTCTCGACCCGCCGGGCCGCAGCGCCTTCCAGGAGATTCTTGAGCTCTCCCTGGATTCGCCGACCCTCGGTGGTTGATGGTTCTGGCATCGCGCGGAGGAGCATCGCCGCGGCTGCCAGGTTCTTACGACCCCGCTGGATGCGGGCGGCGGCCTGTCCCTGACGTCGTTGGCGACGCAGTGCTGGAAACCCTGGGGCAGGTGACGTATTTGTCCGGCCGGGGGTTGGCCCGCCCATACCTGCCCGACGTCCCGGCGGATCGACTCGAGCGCTCCTGCTCCCTCGTCGAGCCTGGCCTGTGCCCCGCAGACTTGCTCGAGCTGTGGGTCGTGACCCCCCGCCGGAACGGGGACCACAGCTAGCTCCCGCGGGATGTCGGCGCGAGGCACCGGCCTAGGGAGATCACCGTCCTCCGGCATGCCGAGATGGTTGCCTTCGGAGGGATCCCCTAGCTCGACGTGGAAACAATCGCGGCTTGGGCCGCAGTCCTTGTCGTCAAGGCTGCGGCTGCCGTCGGAACAGTCGGAGAGGCAGTAGTCACATGCGGTCATAAAGTCCCGCATGGCACTGGGGTTGCCAAATCCAGAGAAATCCCAATAGACGCTGGGATCGTCATCTTCCTCGGACCCAGAGGGCCCGTAGGTCGAGACGTCCGTCAATCGGTCCCAAAGCGACCGCATACGAAACCCCAGAGGGGTTGCACTCGCCTCAACGTGAGCGCCCGCCAAAGCGAGTTCGCTAGGCGGGTTGAGGCCGAGTCGAAATGACGTAGGATGGGAATCATTCGGTACCTTTTGGTCGACAAGGAGCGACATAGTCACGTCGGGGACTGATTGCGCCGTCGTCTTGGGTACGAGGGCGACGTCCTGCAGGCCCTCCGCGAGCGTGCTAGCGTCGTCCACTTGCTCGGGATTGGCGTGTCGCAGGGGGACGACGCTCGCCTTCATCTCAAACGCGAGGTCGACGCCCGACGCGCCCTCCGTTGGGGCGCTGGGGACGTCGATTCGCTCGACAGCCGATGGAGCGCAGCCTCCCGCTCGGCCTTGGTTGCCCCGCCTCCTCCTCCGATGGCGGGGGAGAGGACGGGGCGAGCTCGAATGTTGTTCTTCCACCACGCGGGGAAGACGTCGTCGATTCCGCCGCTGGCGGGCGGGCTGTCGGCCGCCATTGTCGTCGTCGCGCGACGGTGGAAGGAGTATCATGTCGTAGCTGCCGTCGAGAGACATGAACTCGAGACTCCCAAGACGGAGCACCGTCCCGGGTTGGAGAGGTCATTGGAGACTGCCCATCTAGAGCTTGACGGGAAACTGCTCGTCAACACGCAGCAGGCCCCTACCTGGCGCGCCAACTGGTGGCGTTTCGAGACCGGGGGGTCCCTAAGCCGACGAGTGAGTGTGCCGCGTGCCCCAGCCCAGATGGGTCGAGCGCGTGCGCGAGCGCGAAGGGGGGAAAGCGAGGTGGCCGGAGACGGGCGTGAGAGAGGTGGAAATCCCGCGGCCTTCGTGTTCGTCCCGCGCCCAGGTCGGGTGCGCTTGCAGTAGGGGGTTACAAGCGTCCACGCGGGTGAGGGAAGCGAGCGGCCCCAAGAGAGCGCCTGCCCCGTCCTCGTCCCCGCGCGGCCAACCTTCTCTAAGAAGGCCCTGGTCCTTCCTTTTATAGGCGTAAGGAGAGGATCCAGGTGTACAATGGGGGTGTAGCAGAGTGCTACGTGTCTAGCGGGGGAGAGCTAGCGCCCTAAGTACATGCCAATGTGGCAGCCGGAGAGATCTTGACACCCAGCTGGTGTGGTGTCGTGGCTGTCGGAGGAGCAACGGAGCCTGGCGGAGGGACAACTGTCGGAGCGGTTAGGTCCTTGCTGACGTCCCCCTGCTTCCGTAAGGGAGCTGAGAGCCGCCGTCGTCACGGGGCTAGCGGGGCGCCATCATTGCCTATCTGGCGGAGCTAGCCAGATGGGACACCGGTCTTGTTCTCTGCGGCCCGAGTCGGCTCGGGGTAGGGTGATGATGGCGCTTCCTGTTGACGTGGCGGGCTTGTGCCCTAGGTCGGGCGACGTGGAGGCTCCTCCGAAGCCGAGGTCGAGTCTGTCTTTCATGGCCGAGGCCAAGCCCGAGCTCCTGGGTCGGGCGAGGCGGAGGTCGTTCGGCAGAGGCCAGGGCGGAGTCTGACCCCTGGGGTCGGGCGAAGCGGAGTTCATCGTCTTCCGGGGCCTTAGCCCGAGTCCGAGCCCTGGGTCGGGCGGAGCGGAGTTCGCCGTCTTCCGGGGCCTTAGCCCGAGTTCGAGCCCTGGGTCGGGCGGAGCGGAGTTCGCCGTCTTCCGGGGCCTTAGCCCGAGTCCGAGCCCTGGGTCGGGCGGAGCGGAGTTCGCCGTCTTCCAGGGCCTTAGCCCGAGTCCGAGTCCTGAGTCGGGCGGAGCGGAGTTCGCCGTCTTCCGGGGCCTTAGCCCGAGTCCGAGCCCTGGGTCGGGCGGAGCGGAGTTCGCCGTCTTCCGGGGCCTTAGCCCGAGTCCGAGCCCTGGGTCGGGCGGAGCTTCCTATGGCGCCTTTGGCAAGGCCTGACTGCCTGTCAGTCTCACTCTGTCAAGTGGCACTGCAGTCGGAATGGCGCAGGCGGCGCTGTCCTTCTGTCAGACCGGTCAGTGGAGCGGCGAAGTGACGGCGGTCACTTCGGCTCTGCCGGGGGGCGCGCGTCAGGATAAAGGTGTCAGGCTACCTTTGCGTTAAATGCTCCTGCGACTCGGTCGGTCGGCGCGGCGATTTAGTCAGGGTTGCTTCTTAGCGAAGGCAAGGCCTCGGGCGAGCCGGGGATGTGTCTGCCGTTAAAAGGGGGCCTCGGGCGAGACGGAAACCCCTCGGGGTCGGCTGCCCTTGCCCGAGGCTAGGCTCGGGCGAGGCGTGATCGAGTCGCTCGTATGGACTGATCCCTGACTTAATCGCACCCATCAGGCCTCTGCAGCTTTATGCTGATGGGGGTTACCAGCTGAGAATTAGGCGTCTTGAGGGTACCCCTAATTATGGTCCCCGACAATCCTGAAAACCAAATAATGAAGAAGTAGTGACATAATCATATAATATCCTTCATTATGAGGTTTGATGTTCATATTAGCATGCCTTTCTTCCGTCGCGGTCACTGTTTAAGTTCGGAGAAGGACCTCGGGTTATGAGGTGAAGAACCCGGGGGGTTTTCTGTAACGTCAGTGACTCATGTGAATAGTAGCCTAAGGACTAATCTGCGAAGAAAACTTAGAATATCCTCCAGGGACCCCAGTGCAAAGTGGATTTCCATTTAATCAATTCTGTAAATCTTTTTAAGTAACCAAAGAACTTAGAAAATCCATAACTTGATGAATTCTTAATAAAAAGTTGTCAAACTAATTTTGCTAGCTCCTGAATACTATGAACTATCATTTAAAAATAATAAACCCTATGCCTTCTGTTCTAAATTTTAGAGTTTAAAATTAAAAACAGAAACCTACCAAACCTAGTTTAATTAAGGAAAATTAGTTTTTCTTTTGTACTAAACTTAAGAAAATTGTGGGTATTCCAACCTCATTTAGACACTGTTTAAAAATAGTAGGAACCCCAGTATTGAAAAATGTGATGTAGATATTCATTTAAAGCTATTTTGCCCAAAACTTAGGAAAAATCAGAAAGGCATTAGAAACTAATGAACAGTGAGGAAAATTATTTTTCCTAGTTTGCTTAAGTAACAAAGAACCTAGGAAAAATAAAGAGACCATTAGTCCAGATCAGTTTTAAATTAGAATGTTTTATTTAGCCTTATTTGAACTGAAAATCAATTATTAGAATTACAAAACTATACCCAAAATGGATAATAAACCCTAAACCCTACAAAAATAAAACCAAACCAGAGCCCCACTACAAAAAATAAAGAACACCTCAGTCCAACTTTTTAAGTAAGGAGAATAAATATAAAATGATAATAAGACATTTTCCAAATAAATCATAGACAACCCCTAATAATGTGATAATGGGCAACCAAAATTTAGCTAAGGTCATAAGGAGATAAACCACCAGATAAAAATGCAAACCCATGAAAAAGGAACAAATTCTTACCTATTGCTACTGTTTTATGAGAAAGGCCACTAAATTCAAATAATGCATACCACCCCTTCCCTTAAGCAAAAAGATGCCAAACTTCAGAATGATTGCTCTTGCACAAAATAATAACCAAGAAAAATAAGAACTCTATTGTTTGATATTTTTCAAATATAGTGGTAGTAGAAAGCACCTATTTGGCTAGAAACTTGAGAAAACCATAGTAAAATAACTAAAAGGTATTAATGGCTAGACATTTGTATCAAGTCATGTTATAACACCCAAAAGCCAGCAAAAATAAGTTTTAGAGAATTACCCACTGTTAAATAATAGTTGTAGTTCAAAGCACCCCTTCTGCCCTAAAATTTAATAATTTTGTCCAGAGAAAACTATTCACTTTCTGATCCCCAAATTTTGAAACAGAGAAACATACCCCAGTACCAAGCCACTGTAATTTTTGCAGGATTTTTGGAATTCTATAAAAGCAACTTGTAGTTCAAACCTACTCCACAACATTAAAGAGAATAAAAGAAAAGGAAAGAAGACATAAACCTCACTCTGATAAGCCTATCTTGAATACTTATTAACTCTCACTAAGACTTAAAAAGAATTCAGTGGAACCCAAAAAAAAAACAAAACCTACCACTTGCCTTAGCTAAGTTTAACTTAATTTACCAAGTATACCACCCAAGAGTCCTACATAGGTAAAGTTAACCTTGTTTAACTCAAGTAGATCATACACCATCAAAAGTTGTAATTTCTAAAAGTACATATCATATCATGCATGTATCTTACGCATTGCATTCATTAGATTGTAATCTTGCTGACGGAGAGTACGTGCTCATCCCCGAGCAAGGACCTGTCCAAGAGGAGGACCAGGAGCAGGCTTCAGAGGCTGCTATTGAGGATCTCCCCGCAGCCCCAGCAATTGAAGGCAAGCCCCAGTTTTATGCATAACCGTTTATATATGCTATTTTACTACACTTAATGTTTGTAGGTTTGTAATGTGCACTTAAGTGTAGGAGTTGCTTGAAACCTCTAGTTGCATGAACTTAGGATTCCTTTTGAGATGAATACTAGTATGCTAGGTCGAGTAGCTGCTTTGCTAATCAGGATCTCGGTAGAAGTCGAGTGATTTTTCTAGCACTCACGCGAGGTCAGGAATTGATTGTATTCATCTTGATAACGGGATATATGTTGGTCTATGGACTTGGATCCAGGGAGGATGTCTTGTCCATGAGACGGGAAAAAGAATTAAGGATTAATGTGTGGATACCTGAGTCAAGCTTTTGAACGTACTAAGCACATGCCGGGAAATATGGTAACCGGTAAACCTAGTACCTGAGTGAAGCCGGGCGCGGACTTTATCCCTCATGCGACCTGAGACTGGGTCTCCCATGCTAGCTATGGTGGGTACAAGTGCGGTCACTGCACGGCGGTAGCCGGGGCCAGTGGAGCATTGTATGCCAAGGCGGTGAGGCCTGGCCGCGAACGGGGAATCGATGGGGACGGTTGTCATGTGTGGGGTCAGAGTACCCTGACATGCTGTGTGTTTAGGTTTCCCTTGCAAGGTTAAAACTCGATTCGAATCGTCTGCTTCTCGCAGCTAATGAGACTGCTTTACCCCTTGTACTGCATCGAGTAAGAAGTGAAATGAGGTTACATGAGATAATTTGTTGATTGAACTAAATGCTTGTTACCATGTATGCTTAGAAGGAGCAAATCTAGCTAAGCAAATGATGATAGAATCTGAAAAGCTAAAGATTGATTTTAGAAACAGCTAGTGCTTTTGGCAAACCAAAGCCCTCAGCCAAACAGCTGCATAGTCTAGAGGTAGAGGAGTAGATTCCTCACACCGGGTAAGTCTAGCTGAGTATTAGTATACTCAGCCTTGCTTGTGGCATAATTTTTATAGGTACCATTCAGGAAATGGTTGATGGTGTGACTTGGCCTACCACCCTGCCACCGGGTTGGACGGTCGAGTGGGATGTTGCTCCGACAGGAGTGGAGCACGAGGAGTAGTGGGCTAGGCCTTGCCCAATTCCTCGATACCGACGACATCGATTATCCGCTGCACTTTATTTTGTGAACCCTTATTTGCTACTCAAAAACTCCGATTTATGTAATAACGCAGTACTTAATTTGAGGTTTCCTGTTTTATTGTATTTCTTCTGTGACTCACCTTCGAGTGAGATTGTGGAATTTGATCCTGGTTAAGTGGCTCCATCAGACTAGATCTGAGGGACTGACGGGTTATTCCGATTTAAGTGTGTTACGGCTCCTGAGGCGTGACTTAGGCACTTAAGCTGGAATAATTCGGGTGGTTCCGCCACACATTGGAGTAGCATATACAAGAGAAACTCATTCTCTTATGAAATGTATAGAAGATACATTTATTGGAGCAAATAATCTTTGATACCCATCAAAATTTACAGTGGAAGCGATTATCTTTGCCCAAAAATTCCTTTTAAATTTGAAACTTCGTTTTACGTCACATGGTCTCCACCAAGATGATTGTTTTTCAACTCAGTTCTTTGATAGGCTTGGCATTTCTTTACATAAAGCAAGATAATTTTCATTGTGCCCATCATTCTTCATCATGACTTGGATTGAGTCAATTTAGCATGCCAAAGAAAAACTTATCATCTTCAAAAATCAACAGAAACTCATTCTCTTCAATGAACTACACAAATTCACTAAAAGAAAATGTTAGTCTTTAAGGACACAAGATATAGAATGAGCTCCCCCCTAAATATATGCATCAAGTACTCGAATTACTTGTAACATGCACTTGATTCAATTAAGATTCTTAGAGGAGTTCATCATATATCTTGGTCAAGGCATAATATATTTGGAACAATTGAACTTATGTTAGAGAACACATATCGTTCCCCAATAGAACTAATCCATGTGGTGACATGTGGTAAATATTTGATCATTTTCTTGGAACCACTCATCCTCATTTGATGTTCTCCTTTCACCAAGGTGTGAGACTAAACAACATGAACTTGAAATAAAAAATTAGTTTCACAGGATATAGGCTAAACTCTCCCCTAATTTGTGCATGCAAGAGTACACAAAGTACACTTATGCACATCAACAATACGATGTTAAAGAAGATGTTTGCACTATATCTTGGTTGAACATAACATGCTTTACATAGATGATGAAAATTAAACTAATTGAAAGTTTAAGAACTGAAAGTATATCAATGAAATCATGAAGGGTAAAGCGGAGGGGCTTACCGGCGGCGAGATGGCTCCGGTGAAATGGTCGAGGACGTAGGGGAGGTCTCGGGGATCACAACGGTGTGCGGGTCGCCGTCGGGGATGGCCGGAGTCGGTCGGTCCACGCGCGCAGGCGGGGATGCTCGTCGGCGGCGAGGAGTCCGGCCTGGTCACGGCGAGATAGAACAATTGGATGGGTCAGAGGGGTTCACGGGATGCCAGAGAAAATATGGGTGCAAGGAATTGGACGGAGACTCACTGGTTAGCTTGGTCCGCTCGCGGCGGCGGAAGACCGAAGTCCGGTGAGGTCGATCTCGGGCCTCTGGTGAAGTCCGGCCAGGTCCGAGGGCTTGGCGAGCTTCACGGGCTACTGGCGGAGCTAGCCGAAGCGCTGGCTCGACTCGGGGGTGGCTGGAGTGGGCTGGCCACGGCGGCTGAAGCTCTGGCGGCAATGGCGGGTGAAATTGAGCTCGCTGGAGCTAAGGGAAGGTGGCCGGCCGGTGCTGGTGAGTGCGGGGCGAAGTGGGGCACACTTGGGAAGGCTTTATAGGCACGGCGCGGTGCACGGGCGGTCGTGGACCGACGAGCGCGCGCGGGCGTGCACTGGAAGGCGCGGGTGCGCGAACGGGCGTGAACCGGAGGTGTCAGCCACGGTCGAACACGTGTGCCCGATGCTTCTGCCCGAGTTCAAGCGCTGATTGGGAGCAAATCTTCGCGAATTTGGGCAAGATCGGTGTGAAGGATTTGTTCACCTGACCAAGCTTTGTCTTTTATGTATGGACGTCGCGCGGTTTTAGGCTAGGGACAGGGAGTTGTAGCGTCACCAAGGTGCCAGTGTCAGAATGTCTAGTCCCGAGGTCAAACTGCGCCAAAACCGTGCCAAATGAATTTGGTTTGAGTTCAAACTTTTCCAAGATGTGTTCAAGGGAATTTGGCACAACTTTGATATTCAGGTTTCCTACTTTTGAGTTTCGAAAAACAGAGAACGCAGTTGATCTTTGGAAAGAGGTCTGAATTTCAGAAATTCAGAAATCTGAATTTCTCCAAGGGTTCATAGTTCAAGGGCTGATTTGAGAATTTATTCAAGTTAATTTGGCTAAGCTTCCTCAACCTTTCTTGTTGCTTATTTAAGATACTTTAATTTTTATAATTGGCTCAAGTCATAATTTTAAATTTTTCATACCCTTCTCCTTATTTCCTTGAATTTTGCTCATGGGGCTTACTTGGGGTTTTTATTAGGGTTACACATTCTTACCTTTTTAAAAGACTCAATTGTCTTGATCATGATACTTCTAAGTACATGCTTGGGGAATTCTTTATCCTTAAGTTAATTTCATGCTTACTTTGGTTCACATAGAATGATGGTTCTTGGTTTGGCATTTTAAGAGAAGCCCTAGGTGACACTGGGGTGTCACAGCCTTCCCCCCTTAAAGGAATCTCATCCCGAGATTCGGGCCAGAGTCCTCCCGGGGTGAAGCGAAGGGTGAGACTTAAAGGAAACAGGTGATTACTGTTATTATTAGGGTGAAACTGCTCTTCGAATGTCATTCTCTTTGCAACTTCAGAAGGAAGTCCTTTTTAAGTTTTACTTCATAGTTACTTCATTCTGAATTAAGATTTTATTTTTGAAAATTAGATTCGAAGGGCAGGAGGAGGGGTTGGGTGTGATTACATACCAGCTTCCTTGGGTAGGCAATCGGGGAAGTTGGATCTCAGGAATTCCTCGGTTTCCCAAGTAGCTTCCTCCTCTGAGTGATTACTCCACTGGACCTTGTACATCTTGATCGATTTAGCCCGAGTTGATCTCTCCTTGCAATCCAGAATTTTGGAGGGGTACTCTTGGTACGATAGATCTGGCTCTATCTCCAATCTAGCTCTGCTAAGATCTCAGTCGGCAATCGAACACACTTCTTCAGCTGAGATATATGGAATATGCTGTGAATGGCAGACATTTTTGAAGGTAACTTCAGCTTGTATGCCACGGGTCCACATGCTTCTATGATCTCATAAGGTCCAATGTAACGAGGGGCTAGCTTGCCTTTGATCCCAAACCTCTGCACTCCCTTGGTGGGTGATACCTTGAGGTATACAAAACTTCCCACCTCGAACTGGAGAGGTTTCCTTCTTTTATCATGGTAACTCTTCTGCCTGGCCTGAGCAGCTTCTAGATTCTTCCTGATTAGTTTGACCTTCCTTTCGGCTTCAGTCACTAAGTCAGGTCCAAAAACTTCTCTTTCTCCAGGTTGAGACCAATTGAGTGGTGTCCTACACCTTCTTCCATAGAGAGCTTCAAAAGGTGCCATCTTTAGACTGGATTGATAACTATTGTTATAAGCAAACTCTGCCAAGGAGAGGTGCTTATCCCAGTTCTTGCCACTGTCGATCGCACAAGCTCTCAGCATATCCTCCAGGATTTGGTTTACCTTTTCCGTCTGACCATCAGTTTATGGGTGGTAAGCTGAACTCCTGATTAGCTTGGTTCCCAGAGACTCTTGCAATTGTTCCCAAAATCTGGCAACAAATTGGGCTCCTCGGTAAGAAACAATGGTCCGAGGCAATCCGTGCAAACACACGATCCGGTCAATGTACAATTCTGCATATTTCTGAGCCTTATCAGTGGTGTGCACAGGAAGGAAATGTGCCACTTTTGTCAATCGGTCCACAATAACCCAAATTGAGTCATGATGACGAGAGGTGTTGGGCAGTCCCACAATGAAATCCATGCTGATGTCATCCCACTTCCATGAAGGTATGGGCAGGGGTTGCAAAGCTCCAGCTGATTTCAAGTGGCTTGCCTTTATCCTCTGACAGGTGTCACATTCTGATACATACTGGGCTATCTCCCTCTTCATTCTGGTCCACCAGTACAAAGGCTTCAGATCATGGTACATCTTGGTGCTTCCCGGATGCATAGAGAATTTGGAGAGATGAGCCTCATCCAAGATTTTCCTCTTGAGGTCCTGGTCCTTAGGAATCACCAATCTGCTTTTGAACCATAACACACCCTTTTCATCCTGGCGGAAACAATTATACTTCTCAACCTTCTGATGGAGATTCTTTTTGATAATCTGCACTCCCTTGTCTCTGAGCTGGGCCATGATGATCTGATCTTGCAAAGCTGGCTCAGCAGAAATGTGAGACAAAGAACCAGAAGGAATCACTTCAATTTGCATCTTGCTCAACTCATCACACAAGGTGTTAATGCGAGAATCCATCAGAATACAATTGCATTGCAACTTCCGACTCAAGGCATCTGCTACCACATTAGCCTTTCCTGGGTGATAATGTACCTCCAGGTCATAATCCTTGATCAGCTCTAGCCATCTTCTCTGCCTCATGTTGAGATCAGCCTGAGTAAAAATGTACTTAAGGCTCTTATGATCAGTGAAGATGTTGCAGTGGGTCCCCATTAGATAATGCCTCCACATCTTCAATGCAAGAACCACTACTGCTAACTCGAGGTCATGAGTGGGATAGTTTTGCTCATGAGGCCTGAGTGCTCTTGAGGCATAAGCAATGACTCGGTTGTCTTGCATCAAGACACAACCTAGCTCGGTGCCAGAGGCATCGCAATATACATCAAAAGGCTTGCTGTTGTCAGGTTGCGCCAATACTGGTGCTGTGATCAGATGTTGCCTTAATGCATGGAAGGCATCTTCACACTTCTGACTCCAAACAAATTTGACTTCTTCCTTCAGCAACTCAGTTATAGGCTTCGCAATTCGAGAGAAATCCGGAATAAATCTTCGGTAGTAACCAGCTTATCCCAGAAAACTCCGAATCTGACGAACAGTTATTGGTGGCTTCCAGTTCATCACCTCTTGCACTTTATCAGGGTCAACAGCTATTCCAGCCTGAGAGATAGTGTGACCCAAGAATTTGATTTCCTTTAGCCAAAAATCACACTTGGATAACTTGGCATAAAGGCGGTGCTCTTGCAGACGTTGAAGCACCACATGCAAATGCCCGACATGTTCTTCTTCGTTCTTTGAGTACACCAAGATGTCATCGATGAAAACCACCACGAACTTGTCCAATTCAGGCATGAAAACAGAATTCATCAGATACATGAAATATGCTGGTGCATTTGTCAGCCCGAATGACATCACCAAGAATTCATATAGCCCATATCTGGTTGAGAATGCCGTCTTCGGAATATCACTTGCTCGTATCTTGATCTGATGGTAGCCAGAGCGAAGGTCTATCTTGGAGAATACCTTGGCCCCGACCAACTGGTCAAAAAGAACATCAATACGAGGCAAAGGATACTTGTTCTTGATAGTTACCGCATTAAGAGGGCGGTAATCTATACACAGCCTCAAGCTTTCATCCTTCTTCTTCACAAATAGTGCTGGACATCCCCAAGGCGAAGTACTTGGGCGAATAAATCCTTTATCCAGCAACTCTTGCAATTGCTTCTTCAACTCTGCCAACTCAGCGGGTGGCATTCGGTAGGGCCTTTTAGAAATTGGGGCCGTTCCCGGTTGCAACTCGATGGCGAATTCAATATCCCGGTCCGGTGGCATTCCTGGCAATTCATCAGGGAAGACATCTGCATATTCACAGACCACTGGGATCTTCTCCAAAGGTAACTCCGTCATAGAGAAAGAACATGACTGAGTAGAACCTTGACCGGGCAGAATTAAAGTGAAGTTCCCGCAGAACGGAGAATTAACTTCGATGGTACGACTGGCTATATCAAGCACAACTTGGTGCAAGGTCATCCAATTAGCTCCTAGAATAATGTCCACATTTTCCAATCCCAACACAAGAAGAGTGGTTTTGACAATGTGGCTTCCCAGTTGAATAGGCACACTTTGGTTTAATTGATTAGTTGCAATTTTACCCCCAGGTGTGACTATCATGAATGACCCTTTTGAGTGAGAGAATGGCAGTTTGCATCTAGCACTGAACTTTTGGCTAATGAAACTATGAGATGCACCAGAATCGAACAGAATTAAAGCAGGTTGATTATAAACTAAAAAGATACTGGTCATGATAGGAGCTCCTTCAGGTATTTCCTCCAGAGCGGTGAAGTTGAGCTTCCCTTGCCTGACTTGCACCTTCTGCTTTCTTCCCTTGTCTTGATTGGGTGCTGGCAACTGCCTCTGCTGGTTCCTGGGACAATTCTTGGCATAGTGGCCCACATTGCCACAAGTGAAACACTTGTTCCCATTGCCCTGGCGGAACTGCTGCTGTTGCGGAGGCTGATTGTTTCTTGGAGCGGGAGCTGGAAAGCGGTTGGGTGCCGGCTGCTGCTGCTGAGGTGGCCTGATCACCCATCTGCCTGCCTGCTGCTGAAAACCCCTGCTCTGATTGTGAGAAACAATCCAAAATCTCTGAGCCTGAGCGGATGGTGCTGCCAGTGGTGCCTTTCTCTTCTTCTCTGCCCGGTGAGCTACAATGCAATCCTCCTGGGAGATGGCCATATTGACCAACTCATTGAAGCTATCAGCCCGGACAGTGTTGAGTCGTTCCCGCATCTTGGTATTGAGACCCCTACGGAAGCGATCCCTCTTCTTCTCATCAGAATCAGCATGATACCCTGCATATTGGCATAAGTCGTTGAAGGCTTGCACATACTGCAGTACCGTGCGGGTTCCTTGATTAAGGGCCAGGAATTCATTCAACTTCCGATCAAGAATGCCAGCTGGGATGTGGTGTCCTCTGAAGGCAGTCTTGAATTCCTCCCAAGACACCTCACGATCAGCGGGGAGCATAGCATGGAAGTGATCCCACCAAGTCCGAGCAGATCCGCGAAGTTGCTGCGCGGCGAAGCGGGTCTTGGTAGCATCAGGGCAGTCTCCCGTGAGGAGGGGAAACTTGGACTCAACACCGCGAAGCCATACGTCGGCGTCCAACGGATCCTCTGCCTTGGTGAACAAGGGCGGCTGCGTGCTCAGAAACTCCTGGTAAGTTGCCATAGCCGGAGGTCGCTGATGCTGGCCTCCACCATGCTGCTGAGGGTGGGGCTGGCGCTGCAAGAGCTGTCGCAGAATCTCATTCTGCTGGGCCATCAACTCCTGCACTGTGGGAGCTAGAGGAGGTGGCGAGGGAACCTGCTCGTTATGCCCGCGACGCTGCCTAGCTGCCATCTGAAAACAGAGATTGCCGCCATTGTTATCCCAACTCACAATTTCGAACGTCAAGATATTATCCCATATGGAAGGAAAAATGCCATAATCATAATATTAGGTTCGAAATTAAGATAACATGGTGACAAATATCCCACAGAATTCAAAAGTTCACAGGGTTACATCAATTAGGAGAAAGTACCCATAAGCCTAATCCAAAATCTGATATTAACTAAGCTCGCATAGGTTTCTATCCGCCTAAGAGTGTCGAAGTGACTGCTTAACCCTGAGCGGTGGAAGCGACACTGGATACGGGTGAAGGAGGCATCGTGGAGGTAGTCCCATTGGCACCAGGGGCTGGTCCTAGCTCTTCGGGATCCTCTTCTCCCTCGCTCCCGGCTTCATTGGCCTCCATCTCCAAGTGGTGCATGTCCAGGTGGTCATTTGCTTCCTCGAGTTCCCTCTACACATCGTGAAGCTGGTTCTCCAAGACATCAATAGTGTTGTCTCGGATCTCCACCTGCTGCTCCAAGGTGGTGATGCGCTGGCTCAGCCTTTCCACCTGCAGATCCTTCTCCACTAACTCGGAGGACAAGTCGACCACAAAATCTTCTCGACTATCGAGAGTGAGCTTGGTGGTTTGAGCGATGTTAGCGAGGAGTGCCATAGCATCGTTCTGAAGGGCCTGAAGGCGGTACAGCGCACTCATGCACTGAACAGTGACCCTCCCAACCAAGTCAGGATACATTGCCCACACATCCTTCACATGGCTCACGCGGTTACACCACATGGGATCATCCTTCCTCTCAGCAGGGAAGAGTCCCAAGGGGTGCATTACCATCTCCAGGGGATGGTAGCCACAAAAAGTCGTCAGAGCCTTCATGGCTGCTGCTTCAACGGTGTCGTCCGTCCTGAGTCCAATTGTCTCAGAATCAAGAGAACGCCAACCCGGCTAAAGGGGATGAGCCTCCAAAGTCAGCCAGACCCGACAACGAGGTACCCGATGCTCCTCATACAACTGCACCGTGTACAAAGGGGGCGTAGGGTAACCGGCGGAGTTAAGCACTTCCCACAAGATGGAGGGAAAGCCATCGCGGGAAAGGAAGTCATAACTGAAACGAGAGTCTCCTCCACTGGCGGGGGTGGGTGAATTCATCTGCGGAAGGGAATCAAAGGTAAAGATTATGGTGGAAGGAAAAAGAAAAAGAGAGCCCGGACGGTTTTAAAGAAAGTGGGTTAGCTCAAATTTTTAATTCCTCTTTGTGTTTTATGATGCATGCATGCTGGGAGAAACGTTGCCTCTCGAAAGAAAATAGGGTGCTTTTTAGGGCATCCTTGAAAATATAAGTACTGGCCCATGGGGCCTAAGTAATTAGCCACCCATTTTCCCTCTATGCCTAAGGCCTTTCGTCCTAGGTCTAATGGTCTGGTCCTGACGATCCTTAGCAGTTTCTAGGCAAGTTTTAGATTTTGAAAATTGGTATTCATGGTTTATTGTCCTTCTCTGTGGTGGAATTTGCTCCGATACCAGCTGTGGCGGAACCACCCAAATTATTCCAGCTTAAGTGCCTAAGTCACGCCTCAGGGACCGTAACACACTTAAATCGGAATAACCCGTCAGTCCCTCAGATCTAGTCTGATGGAGCCACTTAACCAGGATCAAATTCCACAATCTCACTCGAAGGTGAGTCACAGAAGAAATACAATAAAACAGGAAACCTCAAATTAAGTACTGCGTTATTACATAAATCGGAGTTTTTGAGTAGCAAATAAGGGTTCACAAAATAAAGTGCAGTGGATAATCGATGTCGTCGGTATCGAGGAATTGGGCAAGGCCTAGCCCACTACTCCTCGTGCTCCACTCCTGCCGGAGCAACATCCCACTCGACCGTCCAACCCGGTGGCAGGGTGGTAGGCCAAGTCACACCATCAACCATTTCCTGAATGGTACCTGCAAAAATTATGCCACAAGCAAGGCTGAGTATACTAATACTCAGCTAGACTTACCCGGTGTGAGGAATCTACTCCTCTACCTCTAGACTATGCAGCTGTTTGGCTGAGGAGTTTGGTTTGCCAAAAGCACTAGCTGTTTCTAAAATCAATCTTTAGCTTTTCAGATTCTATCATCATTTGCTTAGCTAGATTTGCTCCTTCTAAGCATACATGGTAACAAGCATTTAGTTCAATCAACAAATTATCTCATGTAACCTCATTTCACTTCTTACTCGATGCAGTACAAGGGGTCAAGCAGTCTCATTAGCTGCGAGAAGCAGACGATTCGAATCGAGTTTTAACCTTGCAAGGGAAACCTAAACACACGGCATGTCAGGGTACTCCGACCCCACACATGACAACCGTCCCCATCGATTCCCCGTTCGCGGCCAGGCCTCACCGCCTTGGCATACAATGCTCCACTGGCCCCGGCTGCCGCCGTGCAGTGACCGCACTTGTACCCACCATAGCTAGCATGGGAGACCCAGTCTCAGGTCGCATGAGGGATAAAGTCCGCGCCCGGCTTCACTTAGGTACTAGGTTTACCGGTTACCATATTTCCCGGCATGTGCTTAGTACGTTCAAAAGCTTGACTCAGGTATCCACACATTAATCCTTAATTCTTTTTCCCGTCCCATGGACAAGACATCCTCCCTAGATCCAAGTCCATAGACCAACATATATCCCGTTATCAAGATGAATACAATCAATTCCTGACCTCGCGCGAGTGCTAGAAAAATCACTCGACTTCTACCGAGATCCTGTTTAGCAAAGCAGCTACTCGACCTAGCATACTAGTATTCATCTCAAAAGGAATCCTAAGTTCATGCAACTAGAGGTTTCAAGCAACTCCTACACTTAAGTGCACATTACAAACCTACAAACATTAAGTGTAGTAAAATAGCATATGTAAACGGTTATGCATAAAACCGGGGCTTGCCTTCAATTGCTGGGGCTGCGGGGAGATCCTCAATAGCAGCCTCTGAAGCCTGATCCTAGTCCTCCTCTTGGACAGGTCCTTGCTCGGGGATGAGCACGTACTCTCCGTCAGCAAGATTACAATCTAATGAATGCAATGCGTAAGATACATGCATGATATGATATGTACTTTTAGAAATTACAACTTTTGACGGTGTATGATCTACTTGAGTTAAACAAGGTTAACTTTACCTATGTAGGACTCTTGGGTGGTATACTTGGTAAATTAAGTTAAACTTAGCTAAGGCAAGTGGTAGGTTTTGTTTTTTTTGGGGTTCCACTGAATTCTTTTTAAGTCTTAGTGAGAGTTAATAAGTATTCCAGATAGGCTTATCAGAGTGAGGTTTATGTCTTGTTTCCTTTTCTTTTATTCTCTTTAATGTTGTGGAGTAGGTTTGAACTACAAGTTGCTTTTATAAAATTCCAAAAATCCTGCAAAAATTACAGTGGCTTGGTACTGGGGTATGTTTCTCTGTTTCAAAATTTGGGGATCAGAAAGTGAATAGTTTGCTCTGGACAAAATTATTAAATTTTAGGGCAGAAGGGGTGCTTTGAACTACAACTATTATTTAACAGTGGGTAATTCTCAAAAACTTATTTTTGCTGGCTTTTGGGTGTTATAACATGACTTGATACAAATTTCTAGCCATTAATACCTTTTAGTTATTTTACTATGGTTTTCTCAAGTTTCTAGCCAAATAGGTGCTTTCTACTACCACTATATTTGAAAAATATCAAACAACAGAGTTCTTATTTTTCTTGGTTATTATTTTGTGCAAGAGCAATCATTCTGAAGTTTGGCATCTTTTTGCTTAAGGGAAGGGGTGGTATGCATTATTTGAATTTTGTGGCCTTTCTCATAAAACAGTAGCAATAGGTAAGAATTTGTTCCTTTTTCATGGGTTTGCATTTTTATCTGGTGGTTTATCTCCTTATGACCTTAGCTAAATTTTGGTTGCCCATTATCACATTATTAGGGGTTGTCTATGATTTATTTAAAAAATGCCTCATTATCATTTTATATTTATTCTCCTTACTTAAAAAGTTGGACTGAGGTGTTCTTTATTTTTGTAGTGGGGCTCTAGTGGTTGTAAGTCCACGGGATTTTTATTATCCATTTTGGGTATAGTTTTGTATTTCTAATAATTGATTTTCAGTTCAAATAAGGCTAAATAAAACATTCTAATTTAAAACTGATCTGGATTAATGGTCTCTTTATTTTTTCCTAGGTTATTTGTTACTTAAGCAAACTAGGAAAAATAATTTCCCTCACTGTTCATTAGTTTCTAATGCCTTTCTGATTTTTCCTATGTTTTGGGAAAAATAGCTTTAAATGAATATCTACATCACATTTTTCAATACTGGGGTTCCTACTATTTTTAAACAGTGTCTAAATGAGGTTGGAATACCCACAAATTTTCTTAAGTTTAGTACAAAATAAAAACTAATTTTCCTTAATTAAACTAGGTTTGGTAGGTTTCTGTTTTTAATTTTAAACTCTAAAATTTAGAACAGAAGGCATAGGGTTTATTATTTTTAAATGATAGTTCATAGTATTCAGGAGCTAGCAAAATTAGTTTGACAACTTTTTATTAAGAATTCATCAAGTTATGGATTTTCTAAGTTCTCTTGTTACATAAAAAGATTAACAGAATTGATTAAATGGAAATCCACTTTGCACTGGGGTCCCTGGCGGATATTCTAAGTTTTCTTCGTAGATTAGTCCTTAGGCTACTATTCACATGAGTCACTAACGTTACAGAAAACCCCCCGGGTTCTTCACCTCCTAACCCGAGGTCCTTCTCCGAACTTAAACAGTGACCGCGGTGGAAGAAAGGGCGGAGGGGCTTACCGGCAGCGAGATGGCTCCGGTGAAGTGGTCGAGGACGTAGGGGAGGTCTCCGGGATCACAACGGTGTGCGGGTCGCCGTCGGGGATGGCTGGAGTCGGTCGGTCCACGCGCGCAGGCGGGGATGCTCGTCGGCGGCGAGGAGTCCGGCCTGGTCAAAGCGAGATAGAACAATTGGATGGGTCAGAGGGGTTCACGGGATGACAGAGAAGATATGGGTGCAAGGAATTGGACGGAGACTCACTGGTTAGCTTGGTCCGCGCGCGGCGGCGGAAGATCGAAGTCCGGTGAGGTCGATCTCGGGCCTCCGGTGAAGTCCGGCCTGGTCCGAGGGCTTGGCGAGCTTCACGGGCTACTGGTGGAGCTAGCCGAAGCGCTGGCTCGACTCGGGGGTGGCTGGAGTGGGCTGGCCACGGCGGCCGAAGCTCTGGCGGCAATGGCGGGTGAAATTGAGCTCGCCGGAGCTAAGGGAAGGTGGCTGGCCGGTGCTGGTGAGTGCGGGGCGAAGTGGGGCGCGCTTGGGAAGGCTTTATAGGCACGACGCGGTGCATGGGCGGTCGTTGACCGGTGAGCGCGCGCGGGCGTGCACTGGAAGGCGCGGGTGCGCGAACGAGCGTGAACCGGAGGTGTCAGCCACGGTCGAACACGCGTGCCCGATGCTTCTGCCCGAGTTCAAGCGCTGATTGGGAGCAAATCTTCGCGAATTTGGGCAAGATCGCTGTGAAGGATTTGTTCACCTGACCAAGCTTTGTCTTTTATGTATGGACGTCGCGTGGTTTTAGGCTAGGGACAGGGAGTTGTAGCGTCACCAAGGTGCCAGTGTCAGAATGTCTAGTCCCGAGGTCAAACTGCGCCAAAACCATGCCAAATGAATTTAGTTTGAGTTCAAACTTTTCCAAGATGTGTTCAAGGGAATTTGGCACAACTTTGATATTCGGGTTTCCTAGTTTTGAGTTTCGAAAAACAGAGAACGCAGTTGATCTTTGGAAAGAGGTCTGAATTTCAGAAATTCAGAAATCTGAATTTCTCCAAGGGTTCATAGTTCAAGGGCTGATTTGAGAATTTATTCAAGTTAATTTGGCTAAGCTTTCTCAACCTTTCTTGTTGCTTATTTAAGATACTTTAATTTTTATAATTGGCTCAAGTCATAATTTTAAATTTTTCATACCCTTCTCCTTATTTCCTTGAATTTTGCTCATGGGGCTTACTTGGGGTTTTTATTAGGGTTACACATTCTTACCTTTTTAAAAGACTCAATTGTCTTGATCATGATACTTCTAAGTACATGCTTGGGGAATTCTTTATCCTTAAGTTAATTTCATGCTTACTTTGGTTCACATAGAATGATGGTTCTTGGTTTGGCATTTTAAGAGAAGACCTAGGTGACACTGGGGTGTCACACAATGTCATCTAAAATTGGTAAATATGTATCACCTCCTTTTGGATTGCAAATGTCTGAAGTAACATAGCTTATAAATTCTCCTGTCTAGAACTTAACTGATTAAATAGTGCACATGTTCCTTATGTTGCATGATTATGTTCAATTGATACTCCTTTTATGCCAATGGTACTTTAAATTGCAAATAAGTACTCTCAATAGGTATCAATTGAATTCATATATATGTGTGCACTAAAGCTTGAGGAGAACATAATATAATATGCAATTAGTGATCTGATTATCTATCAAATTATATTAATTGGTGTTTTTCAATTAATATTTTTTCATACATGATCACTAGTTGTACAATCCATACTTTTGCTATTTTCATATTGCCTCTTGTTGTGATAAGAAAATGCTAGATGACATCTAGACTCCAGGTATCAAGATTCACCTTCGATTTAGTATGACAATCTTCATTTGATATCTTGGACCTATGTCACAATTATGCCAACAAGAGATTGCAAATGAATTCTAAATCCAACACAAGTTTGGAACTCCCCTAGAAAAGGTAAAATGCAAAGGTACATCACTTCATGTCACTTCTACATTATCTTTGTGCCATCTAAGGACCCTTTTCATGATAGTGTGTTTAAATCTTGCTTAATCAAAATTTCTTCCCTTTATATCCTTTGTATCCTTTTTGGAGATTTATGACAAAGGGGGAGAAATTGTGCATTAAAGCTTACCTCTAGTCCTATGTAACTAAGTGTTAGGAGAATTTTGAAAAGGGGAGAAATAATTGACAAAAGGGGGAGAATCATAAGAAAAACATAAGATGTAGAAAGTTGATAAGTGCATTCTATGTCATGAGCATCACGTTTATTTTATGACACACTGCAACCCATGAATAGTATGATATAAGTTGTCTATACTTTGACCCAAATATGTGCTTTTGGAATTTGATTACAAAATTTGTATTTTTTGAAATGCACATATTTAGGGGGAGGAAACTATATCATAGGATTCAAAATCTTATTTATCAAATCTTATGTAAGCTTTAAATGTGTTGTCATCAATCACCAAAAAGGGGGAGATTGAAAGTGCATTCATCCCTTTTGTGAGTTTTGGTGATTTGGATAACAACACATTTAAAGGTCTAACGAGTTTGCTAAGTGTTGAACAGGAAATTTAGTATGATGAACATACTTGAATAGTGTATAATGATCAGTGAACAAAGATTCAACACAAGGTTAAATAACCAGTGAGACAATACAAATGGATATTATATGATCTCTATATTGGTTTGAATATATGGACAAGACCTGAGAAATCACTACATACATATGATCAGAATAGATGATGAAGTGATTAAGAGGATTGGTCAAGCCAAAGTGAATAAGATATGAGGAATCGTGAATTGGCTTGACCATATTACTATCAGTCCATATATGCTTCTATGAGAATCATACTAGAGCTTGATTGATCTTAACAATTATATCTAGAAGACATTCAAGCAAGGTTCACAATATTGAAGAAATGACTCTCTCAATGGATGCTCAATAGGATGTGATTCAAGAATGGCTTGATAGGGTGTAGATAGCAAGGAAAGGGCTTCGAGGAACTAAGCGAAGGTGAAGGCCAAGCGACGGCTTGTAGACCAAGGTACCATGGCTAAGGTGAAGAAAGTCGATGAACTAATCAGCTATTAAGAGTTATAACATGTTGATGCATCAGTAAGGTGACTTGAAACCATGATTTGAACTCATATATGGTGATATGGTACAAGTCACAGGGTTTGGTTTGTGTTTGCTTCAAAAGGTGAGACAAAGATGTTTGAGATCCTTATGAAGCAACGCCATGGAGAAATCACACATGAGACACCAATGATTCAAGGAGTTTACTTAATTAATTTTATTTAATTTGAGTATAGGAATCGTCGTACTATAAAGGGGGATCCAAAAAGAAGGTTGGTGTTTGCCAAAGCTCAAACCTCTATATTCAAAAGCTATTTGTTGAAAAACAAAAATCTATTTAACATTCTATGGTAGACCATGGTTAGGTTTGAGAAACCTAGAGTGTTCTGGTTGAAAAGTAGCTGAACTTCTTCAACTGCAGCTGAGCTTTTCAGCTGAGCTGAACTTCAGTTGAGTTGAGCTTCTTCAGCTGCAGCTGAGCTGAACTTCAGCTGAGTTGAGCTTCTTCAGCTGCAGCTGAGCTGAACTTCAGCTGTGTTGAACTTTCTCAACTCTAGCTGAACTTCAACTTGGGTCCAGGCAGGTTCAACCGGTGTCCAGGGTAAGTTCAACCGAGGTCCAGAGAGGTTCAACCAGGGTCTAGGAAAAGTTCAGCCGGGGTTTTTCCCCGGACCTCACTGGTCAATATCAGTTGAACCGGTCCTAGGGGAGGTTCAATCGGTGTCAGGGTCACCTGACCGGTCTGACCTCCTGACTAGCAGACTGACTGCCAGTCTGACCCCAGGCGGTTGAACCGGCCTAGGGGCGGTTCAACCAGTGTCAGGACTTGTTTTTGCAGTCTGACCTGCAGTCTGCCAGTCTAACTAGCAGACTGACTGTCAGCCTACCCCAGGCGGTTGAACCGGTCCTAGGGGCGGTTCAACTGGTCCTCCACAGCCAAAATCAGTCCAACGGCTAGTTTTGAAGCCCCACCTATATATACTCACTCCTACCTCTCTCCCCACACAAGAGCACGACCCAAACTCCATTTCTAACTTGAAGAACACCTCCCACTCTCTCACACATCTCTTGCCCCTCCCATTTCAAATCTTTGGAGAGAAATCTTTGAGTGAGTTTGAGAGCTGCGGTTTTTGTGCTTCATCTCCAAATCTCTCTTGCTCTTCTTCATTCGAGCTTTGGTACTACATCGAGTTCTTTGTGGATTCATTACTCTTGGAACTTCTAGCTCCTAGACGACTAGGTGTCTCTTGTGAGTCTCCAAATCTTGTGGAAGACCACAAGAAAGTTTGTATTACCCGCTCGTTTGAGCAAAGATTATTGTGTGGGCTTGACCTTTGTGGTCGGCGAAGGGAGGAATAGGGTTGAAAGAGACCTAGCTCTTTGTGGGCGTCTCAACGAGGAAGTAGGGCACCTTTTGTGGTGTGACCGAACCTTGGGATAAATCTTATGTCTCTTTTGTTCTTGCTCATTGTGTTTATTCGTGTTATTCGTTCTCTTACCCTTCCGTGGAAGATTTGTTCATATCTTTTTGGTGTGTGGATTTTGAGAAGTGCCCTTCTCAGATCTACTACTTTGAACCCTGTGGATCATTTAGAACATCTCATTTCCAAAGTTAACTAGGTGAATTTTGAGATCAATTCAGTTTTATATCTCATTATTTAGTTGAGCTCGTGCAAACCAGTTGAACCGGTTTTGACACCTATTGAACTGGTTTTACCCAGTTAGCATCTAGTTTTTGTTGAAAAAGTTTTAACTTGCCTATTCACCCCCCTCTAGGCAACTTTCACCTTCCAAGTTGATCTCCAACGGCTCCTAGCTGCCTTGTGTTGCTTTTCTCTGTTATTATTTTGTTCGCAAGAACTCGCTTTATAGCAAGTTGATTAACTCGAACTAACATTTCTATAATCAAGTTTGTGGCTATTTAGTGTTTGATTTCACAGGATCACCTATTCACCCCCCCTCTAGGTGCTCTCAATTGGTATCAGAGCCGTACTCTTCATCTAAGGGACTAACCGCCCAGAGAGATGGATCCTAAGGGTAAGGGGATGGTGGTCAATGACAAGGAGAAGGAGTCCTTCTTCAACGAGCCAAGAGACGACAAGCCCACTAACTCAGGCTCGAGTCACAAGAAGAGGGACAAGAAGAAAAAGAGACGCATCAAGAAGATCATATACCATGATAGCGACGCCTCCTCTTCTTCACCAAGGGATGACGATGACGACTCGTCCAAAAGAAAGATGGTTAATCAAAACTACTCCTTTGATTATTCTCGCATTCCTTATAATTCAAATGCTCATTTGATATCAATTCCACTTAGGAAACCTCCACACTTTTATGGAGAAGACTACTCTTTCTAGAGTCACAAAATGCATAGTCATTTATTTTCCCTCCATCCTAGTATCTCGGAGATTGTTGAAAACGGAATGCACTTTGATAGTACTGACAATCCCGTTTTCATAAATGAGCAAATTCATAAAAATGCCCAAGCCACTACTGTGTTGCTAGCATCTCTATGCAGGGATGAATATGTAAAGCCCTAAAACTGGTATAAAAAATATATAAAATGAATAGATAAATAAATAAGTGGGTGTTTTGGGGATTCCTTGAATTCCTTTTTATTTCTCTTTGCATACCCAACTAACGACATTAAATTATGCAAATAACAAATAAATAAATAAATAAAAGTGCATCCCATGTTCATGTTATTTTTGTGATGCATTTTATTGTAATAAAGAAAATCATAACTTAATTTGGCCACGACTCATAAATAAAAATAAAAAATAAAAAAATAAGAAAGGAAATCCTAATCAAGCCATTTCGAATTAAAGAATAAATAATAATGGAAATAGGATTCACCTTTACATTAGAATTATATATTGAAATTTGAAATCTAAAAGTTTAAACAGGGATTTGAATTTGATATCTGAAATTGAAATAGAAAAGATAAAAGAATAGAAAAGAAAATGGGAGATTTCCTGCGCTTGGGCCGATTCCCTGCTTTCGGCCCACCTCACCTTTTTCTCTTGCGCGGCCCACTACCACACGCGTGCTTGAACCCTTCTCCTAGGCGCGGCCTGCTCCCTCGCGCCCACTTCACATGTGTGGCCGACTGTGGGACCGCTTGGTCAGCGAGCACCGCGCGCGCCTGAGCCAAATGCCTCACTGGCTCGTGGACCCGCCCCATGCCATGGGCAACCATTCCTGCGACCCTATTGCTGGTAAGAATCTTTTCTCCGTGCTCGCCTTCGCTTTCGTTACGCGTATAAATCACCTAGGCCTGATTTGGGGCACCGAGGTCTTAGATCGCCTATGCTCCGGCGGATCTCCGCCGTACTCAGCGCGCCGGCGCCTCTGTTTGGCCGCGGGAGGAGGACGATTAGCCTGGGCCGTTGGATCCTGGCCAATGGCGGAGATGTGAGCGACTTGATACCGGTTCGGAGAATTGATCGGAACCGTTGTGAAATGATCGTGCGGTTAGGATTGAAGATAAAGAACTCCCTCGGCCAAAGCGATCGTAGCCTCGGTTTTAAATCGGATGGTTCCGGTTGCGTACCGCTTCATTTAAGTGATGATCTAATCTGGGCCAACTGTTGTGGATCGGATGGTTCATGGCGGCCGATACCTCTTCGTTCAGGGTCATTTGCAAACAAGCCCCCGTGTTTTTCTCAAAATAACCCGCAGTCCACACTGGGGGTTGCTGAGTCTCGGGAAATCTTATAGTTTAGCCCCTGGAGTTTCTGATAATAATGCGCCCAGTCCTGTGAGCAGTAAAATTAGATAATAAATTGTGGAAAATGATTTTCAATACAAAAACAATGCTAGAAACTTGTAAAATTCATGGAAAATTCATATTAAGTCCAAATTAATTCATTCCAATTCCTATAATTTTGTAATATTATTGTTTATCATTTAATACCACTGTTTTGATATGAATGTCACAATAAAAATTTATATCCTATTTAATCTTGTGCAAAACACTTAAAACCTTCAGAAATTCATAACTTAAAATCTATAAATCCAAAATTAATGATTCCTGATCCTATGATCTTATTTTAATATGAAGATTATTAATATGTATTTTGTTCTTATGTTTGATGTGATGTTAATTTTGCCTATACCATGTATGTTAGTATTGCTATGTTTAGCGGTGAGGACACGTGTCATCTGAAGAGCAAGTTGGTATCTAGAATCTCAAGTCCCAGGCAAGTTATGCCATTGATCACTTTTTTTACCCAGCATGTTCTAATTAATCATGATGATCTGCATAGGTTAATTTTGATGGGACCCAATAGGTTACCCTAGTTTGACTATCTTTATACCTTGTTTACCACTGAATCTTTGGGTAGTACCTGCTATTGCTTTATGTGGTTTTAGGTATAGAGATACATTTTATTCATGATTATGTTTTATTATCAGTTGTTATTTACTATTCATGTTAAGATCATTATGTTAATTTGAACATGGAGAACCACCCAGGAAAACAGTGCTACCACAAGGGTTTAATGGGACGCCCTTGGCTAACTAACTAGGAAAGCTAGTGGAAGACTACCTTACCCGAAAGGGGCAAGGGAAGTAGGGGAGTGGTCAGTGTAGGGAGGTCCTCGGGTTGATTTTGCTACGATGGCGGTCAGGCGAGGGATTCCAGCACTGCAGCTTCCTATAAACTGTAGTGGGTTTTCAGAAGCTAGTGGAACTTTGTAAAGGCCTCGTAGTGTTACCCTGCCTCGCCTCCTCGGTAGAGGTGTATGGGATTGGGCGTCTCTTGGCAGATGGGTAACATGACTTGTGGGTAAAGATGCGCAACCTCTGCAGAGTGTAAAACTGGTATACTAGCCGTGCTCACGGTCATGAGCAGCTCAGACACTCACATGATTAATTTATGGAACTTAAATTCAAACTGTCATATGCATTGCATCGTAGGTGATGTTGTTACTTTTGTTCTACTACTTAATTGGGTTGGTATTTATTTATAATTAGTAACTGCTAATAAAATTTTGATCAACTTTAAAAGCAATGCTCAGCTCTAACCATCCTCTTTGGTAAGCCTTACACTTCACGTGAGCTCCCACATTTGGCGAGTTCATGCACATTATTCCCCACAACTTGTTGAGCTATGAACGTATGTGAGCTCACTCTTGCTGTCTCACACCCCCCACAGGTCAAGGACAGGTACCACATGATGAGGTGCATGGAAGATGCTGTGACGAGTTCGTGATAGGTCTATGCCGTTGTCTCCCAGTCAACTTTAGGTTGCTAGAACGTTGTCTCCTTATAATGTAATTATTTATTTATTTTGTATAGAACTCCTATTATATAGTAAATATGTGACATTCGATCCTGTGCCATGATTCATCATAAGTGTGAGACTTGGTCCTAGCACACCTGGTGATTATGTTCGCGCCCGGGTCTTGGTGCCCCAAAACCCGGGTGTGACAGAAGTGGTATCAGAGGAATGTTGACTGTAGGACGAAACCTAGATAGAACTGGACAACCATTGTCTACTTACCTTTGTTACTCTGATTCTTTCTAAACTTTTCTTAATCTTTTCTCATCCATTTCCGCTTTACTCTGATTATTCTTACCTTTTCCTTCTAAAGACAAATGTGGATTTCACACTTTTGAAATCCTGTGCCTAAAGTGACCTTTAGGGATAGGAGATCTACTCCTAGGAACAAAAACAAAACTATTTTTATAGATATCTATACGTTCTTGAATGTTTGTGCTTGTGATACATGTCTGATTTGGATCTTTGATTGAGTGTGATGGGTTGTGGATTAATGTCCACAATTACATCTGCATATATATCCAGGCGTAAAGGATAGTATTTATAAAATAACTAGACAATCTAGATTATCCCCATTAAAATGTATCTAGTATTCTGTATCTATCTCATCTTGATAGATTCTATCTTACCTTGGGACATTCACCTCATACAACTAGTTACCCTAGTCTTGACATAAAACATCTGGTCAAGCCCTGCCAAAGAATCTTCAGTACATAACCAACTATTAGCTTATTCATTCTGCCTACCAAATGATTCCCTTGCAAAACTATCTTACTATATGCTTCTAACTCAGATGGTCAATACCAGGAAGGGAGGAGGAATTGATCTACCTGCCAATCCATATAACCGAAGGGTGCTTAGACAACAACAACAAGCAGAGATCAATCCCCCAAATCCTCCACCAGTCGGTGCTGATCCAGTTATTTCAGCCCAGATGCAAATAATGCAGCAAATGGCGGACACTATGACAGACATGCACGCTCAGATGCGACAGGAGCGTCAAGAGATGCTCCAAGAAAGAGAGGATATACGCCGGGAGATGCGCCAAGAGCGGGAGGAGATACGTCAAGAGAGAAGGGCGCAACAGCAACAGCAACAAGCACCACTGCCTCCACCACCACCACCAGTTCCACCTCGGGATAAGCACCAGGAATTCATGAGCCATAAACCACCAACCTTCTCCAACTCTGCGGATCTGCTGCAAGCAGATGACTAGCTAAAGTCTGTAGAGAAGATGCTCAACATAGCTCAGTGCTCGGACAGAGAGAAAGTGCTCTACGCATCAGGTCGTCTTACTGGTCCCGCTGCGGATTGGTGGGATGCGTACTGCGCTGCTCGTGCTGCTGTCAACACAATTACCTAGGCAGAATTCTCCGCTCAATTCAGGAATTACCATATTCCTGCTGGACTCATGAAGATTAAGTGGAAGGAGTTTCTATCCCTTAAGAAAGGAAGTATGTCTGTGAGTGAATATAGGGACAAATTCATCCAGTTATCTCGATATGCTCCTAGGGATGTTGAGGATGATGAGAAGAAGCAGGAGCTCTTTCTGGACGGTTTGATTGGACCCTTGCAATATCAACTGGTATCGCACACATTCCTGTCCTTCCAAAGGCTACTCGACAAAGCTATTGCTGTAGAAAACAAGAGGAGTATGTTTGGAGAGAAAAGAAGGGCTGCTAACCAAGGGCAGGCTGGAAGTGGTTCCCGTCCTTGCTATACTACCACTCCAAGTACACCAGCTAGTGGCCGTTCCGGGCAACAAACTCAACGAGCACCAACTGCTCCTCCGCAAGCAACCACCCCAGCAGGACATGTCGCTCCTAACACATCCACTAACAGGGCATGCTTCAAGTGTGGACAACTGGGACACTACGCCAACTACTGTCCCAACAGGGCTGCCTACACTACACCAGCTCCAATGAAGCAAGGTCAGGCTTCGGCAGGAACGAGTCAGCTCCTATCTGTCAACCGGGGACAAGCCCATCATGCAGAAGTAGAAGTTGAACCCGGCAAACTTGAAATTCAAGAAGAAGTGCTAGTCGAAGATGAAGTAGTCAGTGAAGAAGTCAATGAGCAACAAGAGTAGAGCATAAATAGAAATAAACATATATATATTTTACTATTTGTAAGACCTAAATATTAGTTTAGTTAGAAGTTATTATCTTTATTTTAGGAATAATAATAAGGTCTATTTGACCCTGTGTTTTGCTAATAAGTTATGCATCATGCTGAGATTTTGGTTTGTGCATATGTTTTGAGACAATATGAGTATACATCCTTTTTCTTTCAAATCTCGAGGACGAGATTTCTGTTAAGGGGGTAGAATTTGTAAAGCCCTAAAATTGGTATAAAAATATATAAAATGAATAGATAAATAAATAAGTGGGTGTTTTGCGGATTCCTTGAATTCCTTTTTATTTCTCTTTGCATACCCAACTAATGGCATTAAAGTATACAGATAACAAATAAATAAATAAATAAAAGTGCATCCCATGTTCATGTTATTTTTGTGATGCATTTTATTGTAATAAAGAAAACCATAACTTAATTTGGCCTCAACTCATAAATAAAAATATAAAATAGAAAATAAGAAAGGAAATCCTAATCAAGCCATTTCGAATTAAAGAATAAATAATAATGGAAATAGGATTCACCTTTACATTAGAATTATATACTGAAAGTTGAAATCTAAAAGTTTAAATAGGGATTTGAATTTGAATTTGATATCTGAAATTGAAATATAAAAGATAAAAGAATAGAAAAGAAAATGGGAGAATTTCCTGCGCTTGGGCCGATTCCCTGCTTTCGGCCCACCTCACCTTTTTCTTGCGCGGCCCACTACCACACGCGCGCCTGAACCCTTCTCCTGGGCGCGGCCTACTCCCTCGCGCCCACTTCACATGTGTGGCCGACTATGGGACCACTTGGTCAGTGAGCACCGCACGCCCCTGAGCCAAATGCCTCACTGGCTCGTGGACCTGCCCCGTGCCGTGGGCAACCATTCCTGCGGCCCTATTGCTGGTAAGAATCTTTTCTCCGTGCTCGCCTTCGCTTTCGTTACGTGTATCAATCACCTAGGCCTGATTTGGGGCGCGGAGGTCTTAGATCGCCTGTGCTCCGGCTGAGCTCCGCCGTACTCAGCGCGCCGACGCCTCTGTTTGGCCGCGAGAGGAGGACGATTAGCCTGGGCCGTTGGATCCTAGCCAACAGTGGAGATGTGAGCGACTTGATACCGGTTCGGAGAATTGATCGGAACCGTTGTGAAATGATCGTGCGGTTAGGATTGAAGATAAAGAACTCTCTCGGCCAATGCGATCGTAGGCCTCGGTTTTAAATCGGACGGTTCCGGTTGCGTACCGCTTCATTTAAGTGATGATCTAATCTGGGCCGACTGTTGTGGATCGGACGGTTCATGGCGGCCGATACCTCTTCGGTGAGGGTCATTTGCAAACGAGACCCCGTGTTTTTCTCAAAATAACCCGCAGTCCACATTGGGGGTTGCTGAGTCTCGGGAAATCTTATAGTTTAGCCCCTGGAGTTTCCGATAATAATGCACCCAGTCCTGTGAGCAGTAAAATTTGATAATAAATTGTGGGAAATGATTTTTAATACAAAAAGAATGCTAGAAACTTGTAAAATTCATGGAAAATTCATATTAAGTCCAAATTAATTAATTCTAATTCCTATAATTTTGTAATACTATTGTTTATCATTTAGTACCATTGTTTTGACATGAATGTCACAATAAAAATTTATATCCTATTTAATCTTGTGCAAAACACTTAAAACCTTCAGAAATTCATAACTTAAAATCTATAAATCCAAAATTAATGATTCCTGTTCCTATGATCTTATTTTAATATGTAGATTATTAATATGTATTTTGTTCTTATGTTTGGTGTGATGTTAATTTTGCCTATACCATGTATGTCTGTATTGCTACGTTTAGCGGTGAGAACACGTGTCGTCTGAAGAGCAAGTTGGTACCTGGAATCTCAAGTCCCACGCAAGTTGTGCCCTTGATCACTTATTTTTACCCAGTCATGTTCTAATTAATCATGATGATCTGCATAGGTTAATTTTGATGGGACCCAATAGGTTACCCTAGTTTGACTATCTTTATACCTTGTTTACCACTAAATCTTTGGGTAGTACCTGCTATTGCATTATGTGGTTTTAGGTATAGAGATACATTTTATTTATGATTATGTTTTATTATCATTTGTTATTTACTGTTCATGTTAAGATCATTATGTTAATTGGAACATGGAGAACCACCTGGGACAACAGTGCTACCACAAGGGTTTAATGGGACGCCCTTGGCTAACTAACTAGGAAAGCTAGTGGAAGACTACCTTACCCGAAAGGGGCAAGGGCAGTAGGGGAGTGGTCAGTGTAGGGAGGTCCTCAGGTTGATTTTGCTGCGATGGCGGTCAGACGAGGGATTCCAGCACTGGAGCTTTCTATAAACTGTAGTGGGTTTTCGAAAGCTAGTGTAACTTTGTAAAGGCCTCGTAGTGTTACCCTGCCTCGCCTCCTCGGTAGAGGTGTATGGGATTGGTTGTCTCTTGGCAGATGGGTAACATGACTTGTGGGTAAAGATGCGCAACCTCTACAGAGTGTAAAACTGGTATACTAGTCGTGCTCACGGTCATGAGCAGCTCAGACACTCATATGATTAATTTATGAAACTTAAATTCAAACTGTCATATGCATTGCATCGCATGTGATGTTGTTACTTTTGTTCTACTACTTAATTGAGTTGGTATTTATTTATACTTAGTAACTGCTAATAAAATTTTGATTAACTTTAAAAGCAATGCTCAGCTCTAACCATCCTCTTTGGTAAGCGTTACACTTCACGTGAGCTCCCACCTTTGGCGAGTTCATGCACATTATTCCCCACAACTTGTTGAGCTATGAACGTATGTGAGCTCACTCTTGCTGTCTCACACCCACCACAGGTCAAGAACAGGTACCACATGATGAGGTGCATGGAGGATGTTGTGACGAGTTCGTGAGAGGTCTAGGCTGTCGTCTCCCAGTCAACTTTGGGTTGCTGGACCGTTGTCTCCTTATAATGTAATTATTTATTTATTTTGTATAGAACTCTTATTATATAGTAAATATGAGTCATTCGATCTTGTGCCATGATTCATCATATGTGTGAGACTTGGTCCCAGCACACCTGGTGATTATGTTCGCGCCCGGGTCTTGGTGCCCCAAAACCCAGGTGTGACAGAATATAACAAGGTCAACGGTTTGGACAACGCCAAGCAGATTTGGGACACCCTCAAAATATCTCACGAGGGTAATGACGCCACCATGATCACCAAGATGGAACTGGTGGAAGGCGAGCTGGGGAGGTTCGCGATGATCAGGGGAGAGGAGCCAACACAGACCTACAACAGGCTCAAGACCCTGGTCAACAAAATCCGAAGCTACGGGAGCACAAGATGGACAGATCATGACGTCGTCTGACTCATGCTCAGGTCATTTACCGTCATTGACCCCCATCTTGTCAACCTTATTCGTGAAAACCCCAGGTACACCAAGATGACGCCCGAGGAAATCCTCAAAAAATTCGTGAGCGGGCGCATGATGGTGAAGGAGGCGCGATACATGGGCGATGCACTAAACGGTCCACTACCCGTCTATGAGCCGCAGCTTGTTGCTCTAATAGCAACCAACAGTAGGGAGGCGCTACCGAGCAAGGTAGCACAGATGGAGGCTGTTGGGCTCAACGAGGATGAGATGGCGCTTATCATCAAGCGCTTCAAGATCGCGCTAAAAGGATGCAAGGAGTACCCCAACAAGAATAAAACAAGGGGAAAGCGCTCCTGCTTCAAATGCAGTAAGACTGGTCATTTCATAGCTTAATGCCCCGATAATGGTAATGACCAGGGACAAGAAAAGCACGGGAAGAGGGAGACAAAGAAGAACTACAGGAAGGCCAAGGGTGAGGTGCACATCAGGAAGGAATGAGACTCCGACTGCTCCTCCTCTGACTCTGAGGATGAAGGACTAGCCACCTCGGTCTTCAACAAATCTTCGCTCTTCCCCAAAGAACGCCATACATGCCTTATGGCTAAGGAGAAAAGGTACTTATTCGAGATACCCCTAAGTACTCTTCTTCTGGCGATGAGGAATCTTCCGATGATGAAGTAGATTACACTGATTTGTTTAAAGGACTAGATAGAGCTAAGGTAGACAAAATTAATGAATTAATTGATGCTCTTAATGAAAAGGATAGACTGCTAGAAAAGCAAGAGGACATTTTGTATGAGGAACATGACAAGTTTGTTAGTGTTGAAAAATCTCTTGCTTTAGAAATTAAGAAAAATGAAATACCATCATCTGAGTTATCTTCCTGTCCTAAATCTATTGCTAGCTTAAAGGATTTAAATAATGATTTGAATACTAAGTTGGAAAAAGCAAATGCAACGAGTTCATGTGTAGAACACGTAGTTATTTGCAATAGGTGTAAAGATGTTAATTTTGATGAACATGTTGTCACTATTGCTAAATTAAACAATGAGGTTGCAAGTCTTAATGCTCAACTTAAGACTTGCAAAGATGATTATGATAAATTAAAATTTGCTAGGGATGCCTACACTATTGGTAGACACCCCTCAATTAAGGATGGACTTGGTTTTCAAAAGGAAACCAAGAACTTAACAAGCCAAAGGACTTCCATTCTCAACAAGGAGAAAGGGAAGGCCCTAATGGCTAGTAGTTCTCAAAAGAACCATGCCTATATTTATGATAGGAAATTCACTAGTCATACTTATAATGATAGATGCTATGATCGTATTGGTTCTCATGATGCTACATTTAATTCTCATGCTATGTTCGCATCTAGTTCCGCTTTTGTTCATGGTAGAAGTAGGCCTAGGAGAAATTATGCTACTTCTCATGCTCCTAGGAAAGTTTGCAATGGACCTACTACTGTTTATCATGCTTGCAATACTTCTTTTGTACTTTCATGTAAAAATGCAAAAGTAGTAGCTAGAAAATTGTGATCCAAATGCAAGGGAGACAAGACTTGCATTTGGGTTCCAAAAGTTATTGTGACTAACCTTGTAGGACCCAACAAGAGTTGGGTACCTAAAACCCAAGCTTAAAATTCCTTGCAGGTTTATGCATCCGGGGGCTCAAGCTGGATTATCGACAGCGGATGCACGAACCACATGATGGGGGAGAAGAAGATGTTCACCTCCTACATCAAGAACACAGATTCTTCGGATACGATCATCTTTGGAGATGGGAACCAAGGCAAGGTCAAAGGGTAGGGAAAGATAGCAATCACATCCGAGCATTCTATCTCTAATGTGTTTTTAGTTGAATCGCTCGGGTATAATTTATTGTCTGTGAGTCAATTATGTAACATGGGTTATAATTGTTTATTCACAAATATTAATGTATCAGTCTTTAGAAGCAGTGATGGTTCACTAGCTTTTAAGGGTGTATTAGACGACAAGCTCTACTTAGTTGATTTTTCGAAAGAGAATGCCGATCTAGATGCATGCTTAATAGCTAAGACTAATATGGGCTAGCTTTGGCATCGCCGTCTAGCACATGTTGGGATGAAGAACCTTCATAAGCTTCTAAAGGGAGATCATGTGTTAGAACTAACCGATGTCTGTTTTGAGAAAGACACACCTTGTGCAGCGTGCCTAGTAGGGAAACAGGTGGGAAGCACTCATCATAGTAAAAATGCGATGACATCGTCAAGGCCACTGGAACTTCTTCATATGGATCTCTTTGGTCCCGTTGTCTACCTCAGCATCGGGGGAAGTAAGTATGGTCTCGTAATTGTTGATGATTTTTCCCGTTTCACTTGGGTATTCTTTTTGCAGGACAAATCAGAAACCCAAGGGACCCTAAAGCGCTTCTTAAGGAGAGCTCGAAATGAATTTGAGCTAAAGGTGAAGAAGATAAGAAGCGACAATGGGTCCGAGTTCAAAAATCTACAAGTGGAAGAGTATCTTGAGGAGGAAGGCATCAAGCACGAGTTCTCTGCTCCCTACACACCACAGCAAAATGGTGTGGTAGAGTGGAAGAATAGGACGCTAATTGACATGGCGAGAACGATGCTTGGAGAATAAAGACACCTGAGCGGTTTTGGTCGGAAGCTGTGAACACAGCTTGCCATGCCATAAATCGGCTCTACCTGCACCGTCTCCTCAAGAAGACTTCCTACGAACTCCTTACTAGTAACAAACCCAATGTTGCTTATTTTTGTGTTTTTGGGAGAAAATGCTACATTTTGGTGAAGAATGGTAGACATTCGAAATTTGCTCCCAAAGCAATAGAAGGGTTTTTACTAGGATATGACTCAAATACAAAGGCGTATTGCGACGGAACCTCCCAAGTCATTAGGCCCACCTACAGTTGTCTTTGTCCAACAGACATCAGACAACCCAGTAGATGTTCCTGAATCACTTGACAAGTTCGGTATCTTTTTCCTTACCTTTCCAGGAACGTTTCACCCGTCTGACAGACAATATGTTCATCGGAGATGCGGAAATGCGGAAGTGATTACATAAACTTACGTTTATTGAAAAGTAAGAGTAAGTCGTTTAATACAGACCAGAGTGTAAAGCGAGTGCTGAAAAGTATTATTACAATACCTGGGAGGCAAAAGCTCCTCCCATTTAGTTCTTTACATAAAAGTTTTTAAGGAGGACTCGGTCCTCCAGCAGCTTCATTCTTGATTGTCTTCATTTTTCACCACCTTGGTACAAAAACAACAAAAGTTTGTTGTCTCCTCACCTAAAAACAACGGGGGAATAAACCCTGAGTATGGAATTACTCAGCAAGTCTTACCCGACTAAAGAAAAGACTCTCAAGGGTATGCTGGTTATATGGGAGTCAAGGTAAGGCCTTTCAATAATCAAAGACTCTGTTTGCAAAATTGCTTACTACAGTGGATCCTTAAAATCCAGTTTTATTGTCAGGTTAAGTGAAATTACCTGCAGCTAGAGTTCTTTCTACCCTAGTTCAATCACTTGACCTGCACTAGCCATTTTCTTATCAACCCTTCATCTTCAATGGATTGCTACGTGTAAGTCAGTGGCCAAGTCTCCATAACCGCGGAGGTACGGCGATCCAAATCGATTATACTCAGCTGAGGATCTCCGATCACACGACATATGTAGCACTTAACCCTTGCATATGTCAACCCGCCACCGAGTTTCTTAAGACCAGATCAGGTTCACGCAAACCGAGAGCACAGATACACCACCGTCCAGCCTCTTGCCACGGAGGGTACACGCTACTCTCGCCACCGCTCCACGCCCATTTCGTGTTATCTTATTCTGGCCTTAGTCTACCCGAGGCAAAGCTTACCCATGACGAGGCATGTGACCAGTTAAAGGGTCCTCGGTCAGCAGGCCTACATCGACAAGGTCCTTAATCGACTTAGACAGAGACACTACACCGAGACTCTCTTTCTCGTGCAAGTCACCCGCCCGGTCTCAGCTTAATCATTTAACCCCAAAGATTGGTACCTGGTAGAGGTACATCTTTTCCGATGTTGAATCCATCAGTTTTATTTTCGAAAACATCCCACCCGCCTTTGCCACATCAACTTTTGTAAAACAAAACATTTTATTTTACTAAAGCAAGACTAAGCATCGACAAATCCTTTGTAAAATAGGGATTTCAAGAAAGGTAATCAAATCCAAGGAAAGTAATGCAGGGATTGTTTTAGCAATCAACTCCTATCACCTAATGCACCAATCAAGTGAGAAAGATTTAAAAACATCAAGGAAGGTGGCAAATGCACCGGGGCTTGCCTTTGTTTAAGGGTGAGTCAGGCTCAGATCCACAAATATCGAAGTAGAAACAATTCTCAGCCTGAGTGTCCAAAGGTGGTGGTACTTGCTCTTCAGTGGCTTCCACTTCTTCCTCGTGTTCTAATCATAACCACATATATGTATAAGAATGAATGCCATGTAATGCTCATGAGAGTGCAAAGATAATATAAACTTGTTATCTAAGTCTTGAATACAACTTTCCTTCACGGAAATCCGAGAACTTAGGGTTTCCGGAGTGAGTAAAGGAGTTCACAGGGCAGGGGGGTTTGGGTTCTAGTTATCAAACATGGTCCAAATCAATTCAAACTCTACCCAAGGCTTCTAAATAATGTGGGGAGTTCATATAAAAATTTTGAACATTTTTGGCATTACTATTAATCTCTAAAATTCCAGAACAATTTCTTCAAGCTATTTTAAATGCCCTAAAATTCCCTGTTTAAACTAAAAATCATGAAACTATTTTTATTAAATTCTAGGGAAAATAATAAGCCTAGGAAAATTGGTTTCACAATTTTAGGATTTTTCTACGATTTATAACAAATTTCCCAAGTTCTTCTGAAAAAGAAAAAGGAAAAGATTCAACAGGACTGGGCCGGTTTCAGCCCAGGCGGCCCAATCCAGAGGGGAAACACGCCCGCGCCCGCGCGCTGGAGACTTTGCAGAAAGGTCCTCGGCTTTAACGGCTAAACAGAAATAGGTCCATTCACTATTGCACTAAGTCACTGACATATTGCAGATAAGCCCTCGGTCTTCTATTCCTTTACACGACACGTCCTCGACGGCGCTCCGCACGGGGAGTCCAATCTCCGGCGAGCTAGACCGGCCGGAGGGGGCCAAGACCGGCGCTAATCTTCGGTTTACCCTGGATTCTACCCCAGAGAAGTACTTTCCCCAACATAATTGCACTAATGATCAAGGGGTGTGCTCTGGCCACGGTGGCCGTGAACATCACGACAATACCGTCGTGTTCCCGGCGACCAGAGGACCTCTAGCTTAATTAAATGGGTTGTCGAGCATCACAGAGCTATGAGAAGGCTTAAACGAGGGAGAGAAGAAGATGAGCTGACCAGGGAGGGGGCTGGCCGCGGTGAGGTGAGTTCACGGTGGCGGAAACCCGGATTGGGGAGAAACCAAAATTCAAGCTCTCGGAGGCACGGTTGCTAACGATTGTTGGTGGCTGGGTGGGTGATGATGTTACGCAGATAGGGGAGGGCTCAATTTATAGGCGGCTTCGATGGTGGCCGGGAATTTTAACGGCGACGCGCGGTGGTCGGAGACAAGGAAGAACCGTGGCGCGGTGGATGCGTGTCCAGTGGCGTGGCAGTCGCTCCGGCGATCAACGGGGAGCCGCTAAGGCTTACGGTGATGCGGTGGAAAGTGAGAGCCACGCGGCGGACAACGGCGACGACACAACGGCGGTGAAAACCTTATCCCCGGGCGGTGAGCAAGGGGAGGAGTACCGCGGCAGGCCGGGGTGGCGTCCAGCCCACCGGCGGCGGGGATTTTTACCGAGCTATGTTTATCCGATGGCCACGACGCACGAATTACGGCGAGCGGCAATCAACGGCGACGGGCCACCAGCGGTGAGGGCAGCCACGCTAGCGGTCCGATCTAGTTCAGGCTACTGTACCATCGCACTGCTTCAACAGAGTTTCTGACACGAGGATTTGCAGAGCCAATAACTTCCAATTTTGTGTAGTGACTAAGCTAGCCCTCTATACCAAAATTATAGCCTGACAATCCAGCTACAATTTTGTCATAGCAATCTTGATCAAATTCTCAATAATTCAAGCTTGAATTCATGCTTAAAGTTTCAGTGATTACACTGTCTGTCTGAAATTTCAGACATTGGTACCCTGACAGCCCAACTTCAACCTCAATTAACTCCAGATTTTTCTCAATAACATGGCTTGCACTCTTAAGCAAACTTGTTATCCATTAGTAGGTCTACAAGTTTGATGTGATGACCTAGGGCAAAAACCCTATATTTTGAAAGATACAGGGCTCCAAAGTTGAGCCCTCAACACTGAATTTCAGACTTAGAATAGAACTTAGTTGAGGTCCATTTTGCAATTAAGTCCAAAATCCAATATTTGGCTTACAAGTCCACACATTTGTGAACCAAATGACTTAAGATACTTATTTAACTTGGTTTTTGCACTTTAGTCCAAAAGTGGACTAATTTTGCACATAAGCCCCTAGGTTTTAGTTTTAGGGTTTTCCAGGGTTTCAATTAGGGTTTCTGGTATCCCAGGGGTCTAAGTGTAATTCCACTTAAGTCTTGGGATCATTTTATGACTATTCCCCTAAAGCCTTTAGGTTTTCTCAACTTGGGTTATGTTTTACCCTTTTTAATCCCTATTTAGGGTTAAGTTCCCTATCCAGGGTTCTATTTGCAAAATACCAAAACAATACAACTTGTTTGAAATTTTTTCCTAGTAAATGCACTCTAGGTGTGTCAAACATATGCAATGCCAATGTTTATGATGCCATGCTCGAGTTTTAGTGACAGTAACACCAGGGGTGTTACATCCTTCCCCCCATAAAAGAATCTCGTCCCGAGATTAAAGGTCCTAGGGTGAGTAATGGAAAAGGAAATGTGTCACATTTTTATTTCCTTATTTCTGGTACAAGGCAGGGGTGGTGTGGGGGTTCACTCCTTTATTACAGTAGCTATATACACTTTACAAATTACATGAGGCTAGAAAGCCTGGGAAATTCTTATCTAAAAAGTCTTGGGTTTCCCATGTAGCCTCTTCTTCGGAATGTTGGTTCCATTGTATCTTATAGAACTTGAGAGTTTTTCTCCGGGTAACCCTGTCCCTTTGATCTAGAACTCGAATAGGATGTTCCGAGTATGTTAAATCTGGTTCCAGGACAACATCTGTCACTTCCATGGTTCGATCGGGAACCCGAAGACACTTCTTCAATTGCGACACATGGAACACATTATGGATAGCAGACAGAATTTCGGGGAGCTGTAGTCGATACGCCACTGGTCCACATTGCTCCAGTACCGGGAATGGACCAATGTACCTGGGTGCAAGTTTCCCTTTAACCCCAAAACGCGATATTCTCTTCATTGGTGAAACTTTCAGGTAGACATAGTCCCCTTCATGAAAATACAAGGGCATTCACCGTTTGTCTGCGTAACCCTTCTGACGGGCTTGTGCTTTCTTCATATTATGAATAATTTTCTGAACCTTTTCCTCGGCCTCCTTCACTATATCAGGCCTAAAGAAATATCTTTCTCCAGGTTCAGACCAATTTAGCGGAGTTCGACATCGTCGCCCATATAAAGCTTCAAAAGGTGCCATCTTGATACTTTCTTGATAGCTATTATTATATGAAAACTCCGCCAAAGGCAAACATTCATCCCATTTTGGTGAGAAGTCCAGAACACATGCTCGCAACATATCTTCGAGTACTTGATTAATCCTCTCAGTCTGTCCACTGGTTTGTGGATGATATGCCGAACTATGGAGCAACTTAGTACCCAAGGATTTGTGAAGTGCCTCCCAAAACTTGGCTACAAATTGTGGTCCACGATCCAACACTATGGTCTTCGGAACACCATGCAGACTAAGAATACGAGCAATGTACAATTGGGCATAGACAGTAACCAGGTAATTTGTCTTGACCGGAAGAAAGTGAGCAATCTTCGTAAGCCAATCAATTATAACCCAGATAGAATCATACCCTTTTGCAGTCCTGGGCAATCCCACGATAAAGTCCATACTTATGTCTTCCCATTTCCATGTTGGGATCGGCAAAGATTGTAATGGACCAGCAGTTTTCATGTGTATGGCCTTGACACGTCTGCAAGTGTCACACTTAGCCACATAGCGTGCAATTTCAATTTTCATCTTTGTCCACCAGTAATGCTGCTTTAGATCATGATACATCTTAGTGCTTCCCGGATGAATAGAATAGCGACTAAGATGCGCTTCATCTAAGATTTGCTGGCGGAGTTCTTCATTCTTTGGCACTACTATGCGGTTATTGAACCATATCACACCTTGATTGTCTTCTTTGAAACATTTGGCTGTTCCAGCCCTTATTTTCTCCCGTATGTGCTTCATACCCACATTATCCTTTTGAGCATCAATTATCCTTTGCAAAATGATTGACTCAAGCTTTAGCTGATTCATGGTCCCTTGTTGGACCATCCCCAGGTTTAGCTTTTCCATCTCTTGACATAAAGTATTGTCAGAGGTCTTCGCCATAAGACAGTGGCAGGAAACCTTACGGCTCAGTGCATCTGCCACAACATTAGCTTTGCCTGGGTGATAATGAATTTCTAGTTCATAGTCCTTAATAAGCTCAAGCCATCGCCTTTGTCTCATATTCAATTCTGACTAGGTGAAGATATACTTCAAGCTCTTATGATCTGTATAAATGTGACAGATATTTCCCAGCAGATAATGACGCCAAATCTTCAGGGCATGAACCACAGCAGCTAGCTCCAGATCATGAGTTGGGTAATGCTCCTCATGTCGGCGCAACTGCCTTGAAGCATATGCAATTACTTGGCCCTCTTGCATTAATACACAGCCGAGTCCACTGCCTGATGCATCACAATATACATCAAAAGGTTTGGTGATGTCCGGTTGAGCCAATACCGGAGCAGTGGTTAATAATGTCTTCAATTGTTCAAAAGCTTCATTACACTTAGAAGACCAATTAAATTTAATATCATTCTTCAATAAACTTGTGATTGGCTTCACAAGCTTGGAAAAATCTGGTATGAATCTGCGATAATATCTAGCTAGTCCAAGAAAACTCCAGACTTGGTGAATAGTGGTTGGGGGTTTCCACTCCAGAATATCCTTGACTTTGCTAGGATCTACCGCAATTCCCTTGGCAGATAACACATGCCCCAAAAATTGAATTTCCTCCAGCCAGAACGCGCATTTGCTAAACTTGGCATACAACTGATGTTCCCTCAAGCGCGTCAATACAATCCGTAGATGTTGAGCATGCTCCTCTTCATTTTTGGAATATATCAAGATATCGTCGATGAAGACCACCACGAACTTGTCCAACTCGGGCATGAACACCGAGTTCATCAAATAAGTGAAATGGGCAGGAGCATTTGTTAGTCCAAAGGACATTACCAAATATTCAAATAAACCATACCGCGTAGTAAACGCGGTCTTTGGTATATCCTCGGGCCGAATACGGACTTGGTGATAGCCCGACCTGAGATCAATTTTGGAGAATACCCTCGCCCCGGTCAGTTGATCAAATAAGATGTCAATCCTCGGAAGAGGGTACTTGTTCTTGATGGTGACCTCATTCAGGGGTCGATAATCCATGCACATTCGTAAGGTTTGATCCTTCTTCTTAACAAAAATGGCGGGGCAACCCCATGGAGACGAGCTTGGCCGGATGAATCCTTTATCCAGTAGATCTTGTAATTGAATCTTCAATTCTGCCAACTCATTAGGAGGCATACAGTACGATCTTCGAGAAATGGGAGCCGTACCGAGCTTTAACTCAATTACAAATTCTACATCTCTCTCAGGTGGCAGTCCAGGCAAATCTTCCGGAAATACATCTGGAAACTCACATACTACCGGAATATCCTTGATCTCCGGTACAATGGTTTCATATATTCTACCAGAAGCTTTGGCTGGATTGGTTACGGGGATGGACAAAAGAATCTCTTCTTGATTATAGCTCAACCTGACGGTTCTGAGCTCAGTGTTGAGAATTGCCTTATGTTGGGTTAACCAATTCATACCCAGAATTACATCTATATCATGGCCTTTCAGAACAATCATGTTAGCAGGAAAGTTCCGTCCGGCCATTGTTACTGGCACTTGATAGGCCACTTCTCTAGTAAAAATGTGTCCCCCAGGTGAATGAATTTGAAACCCTTCTTTTGATTCATGGCATGAAATGTGATGTTGCTCCACAAATTTCTTGCTAATAAATGTATGCGAAGCACCAAAATCAAAAAGAATAATTGCAGGGTGACTGGCCACGAGAAACGTACCCATCATCACCGGTTCACCTTCCAGTGTAGTGGCCACTTGAGTATAGTGTATCCTCCCCATCTTCTTTGTATTCTTCCCCACATTATTTCCCTTGGGCTGAGCTGATTTCCCAGATCCTTGCTGAATATTCGATTGATTCTGCTTGGGATATGGGCAATCCTTGATGAAATGTCCAGACTTGCCACAATTGAAACACCCAGTTGAAGAGCTGGGCAAAGCAGGGAATCGAGTGCCCGGGGCACCCGGCTGACTTGGGGTAGTGGGGGCATTATTGGGACGAATAATTATGGGCTGCTTGAAAGGGAATGTGGGCGGTCGAGAAAAAGAGCAATTTTGGCTAGAAGGCCGGATCACAAACCGTTGCCTTTTTGCCTGGCCCTGATTAGACTTCTCACCTCCAAATCCCTTGTTCTTCCCGGAACCTGCATATTTTGCTTCAACAGATAGGGCTGTGCTGACAGCCTTCCCATACGTGAGATCTATGCAGGTGGCCATTTTTCTCTGCAATCGATCATTTAGACCTCTCATAAAGCAATTCTTCTTCTTTAAATCAGTATTCACCTGATCGATTGCGTATTGCGACAGGTGATTAAACTTATTGAGATATTGATTGACAGTATCTCCTCCTTGTTTTAGCTTCATGAACTCTTCTTGCTTCATATGCAGAACACCTTCGGGTATATAGTGCTCGCGGAAGGCTACTTTAAACTCTTCCCATGTTACTTGATGATTAGCAGGTTGAATAGCCACAAAATTTCCCCACCAGGTGCTGGCAGGGCCGCGCAGTTGTTGCGCTGCGAATAAAGGCTTCTGTGTCTCTGAACAGCGCAGGAGACCAAATTTTTGCTCAATAACCCGTATCCATTCATCAGCTTCCAACGGGTCCTCAGCCTTGACAAATAGTGGTGGACGGGTTTCAGAGAAATCCAAATATGTGGTTTCACGGGGGCCCTGTGGATAACCCCTTCCACCCTGCTGCTGGAATTGCTGGCCCGCCATTTCTCTCAGAAAGCGGGTATTGTCTGCAGTTGCGTTCACCAAGGCGGCAATCGCCTCGGCCAATGTGGGAGGAACCGGAGGTGGATTTGGGGTAACCTCCCTCCCCCCAGAAGTTCCTGCTGCATCCTGTCCTCGAGTCCTGGTAGGCATCTGAGGCAAAGAACATTTGAAATAAATATAATATGCCAGAGAAACCTTCCATTTTACATTACTATCAAGAGTAATGATACAGACTCGATGTGATACAACAGGATACATTACCCATTATACAATAATTCAACCTATTATACAACATACTACTTTTATTTCTACAACTACACTACTATGCCTGCTTCTGGTTGCTCTTGGCAGCTTCGTCGTCAGGTGTGGGAGACCATTCATCGACCAGCCTCATAGAAGGAGGGGGCCTAAAAAGGTCTAATTCACCACCTAGCGCTTCTCCCGCATCATGCGAGGGTCCGGCTTCCGACCTGACGGGATCCGCAGGGGCATTTGGGTGTAATAGCGAATACAGTACATGAACTTCCTCATGTAAAGTATTGCAATATGCCTGCAAGTTGTCAATAGCAGTGCTAAGTTCTTCGACTTGTGCTCGAGCTTTCGCTTCCTTAGCCCAGGCTACTGAACGAGACTGTACCGCCCAATCAAGCGCCAAATCTCGATCAGCAAGTTGATCTTGCAGGGTGCGGATGTAACTTCTTAATTCATTTATTCGGTCGCCATCCGCAACCCATAAATTGGTCCTGCGTTGTAATTCTGTTTGAAGTTGATTCACGCGGGCTTCGAGATCCCCAATTGGATCGTTGCTTCCACTACTGCTATCTTGCTCTCGTGGGGCAAGTTGGTGTCGAGGTACACCGATAGGCCCAGTATGCTTTCGCGCCGTTTTCCTTGTACGCGGCGGCATTTTCTAAGGGGGAAAATTTATTAGTACAATTCTTAGCATGATGCATGAATAATTACAGAATCAACCCTAGTTGATTCAACCTTCTATACATTGCACTCTTCCTATCTGGTCTTTGAAATAAACTCTTCAGAGAGGCTTAGGTAAGAAGAGAAGAAATTTTCTAGATAAGTTTAAGAAAACCTTTTTGAAAATGCTACATAATATCTGCCAAGAAGGGCTACGCTCCGATACCAGCTGCGACGGAACCTCCCAAGTCATTAGGCCCACCTACAGTTGTCTTTGTCCAACAGACATCAGACAACCCTGTAGATGTTCTTGAATCACTTGACAAATTCGGTATCTTTTTCCTTACCTTTCGAGGAACATTTCACCCGTCTGACAGACAATATGTTCATCGGAGATGCGGAAATGCGGAAGTGATTACATAAACTTACATTTATTGAAAAGTAAGAGTAAGTCGTTTAATACAGATCAGAGTGTAAAGCGAGTGCTGAAAAGTATTATTACAATACCTGGGAGGCAAAAGCTCCTCCCATTTAGTTCTTTACATAAAAGTTTTTAAGGAGGACTCGGTCCTCCAGCAGCTTCATTCTTGATTGTCTTCATTTTTCACCACCTTGGTATAAAAACAACAAAAGTTTGTTGTCTCCTCACCTAAAAACAACGGGGGAATAAACCCTGAGTATGGAATTACTCAGCAAGTCTTACCCGACTAAAGAAAAGACTCTCAAGGGTATGCTGGTTATATGGGAGTCAAGGTAAGGCCTTTCAATAATCAAAGACTCTGTTTGCAAAATTGCTTACTACAGTGGATCCTTAAAATCCAGTTTTATTGTCAGGTTAAGTGAAATTACCTGCAGCTAGAGTTCTTTCTACCCTAGTTCAATCACTTGACCTACACTAGCCATTTTCTTATCAACCCTTCATCTTCACTGGATTGCTACGTGTAAGTCAGTGGCCAAGTCTCCATAACTGCGGAGGTACGGCGATCCGAATCGATTATACTCAGCTGAGGATCTCCGATCACACTACATATGTAGCACTTAACCCTTGCATATGTCAACCCGCCATCGAGTTTCTTAAGACCAGATCAGGTTCACGCAAACCGAGAGCACAGATACACCACCATCCTGCCTCTTGCCACGGAGGGTACACGCTACTCTCGCCACCGCTCCACGCCCATTTCGTGTTATCTTATTCTGGCCTTAGTCTACCCGAGGCAAAGCTTACCCATGACGAGGCATGTGACCAGTTAAAGGGTCCTCGGTCAGCAGGCCTACATCGACAAGGTCCTTAATGGACTCAGACGGAGACACTACACCGAGACTTTCTTTCTCGTGCAAGTCACCCGCCCGGTCTCAGCTTAATCCTTTAACCCCAAAGATTGGTACCTGGCAGAGGTACATCTTTTCCGATGTTGAATCCATCACGGCCACCATCAAGTTTTATTTTCGAAAACATCCCACCCGCCTTTGCCACATCAACTTTTATAAAACAAAACATTTTATTTTACTAAAGCAAGACTAAGCATCGACAAATCCTTTGTAAAACAGGGATTTCAAGGAAGGTAATCAAATCCAAGGAAAGTAATGCAGGGATTGTTTTAGCAATCAACTCCTATCACCTAATGCACCAATCAAGTGAGAAAGATTTAAAAACATCAAGGAAGGTGGCAAATGCACCGAGGCTTGCCTTTGTTTAAGGGTGAGTCAGGCTCAGATCCACAAATATTGAAGTAGAAACAATTCTCAGCCTGAGTGTCCAAAGGTGGTGGTACTTGCTCTTCAGTGGCTTCCACTTCTTCCTCGTGTTCTAATCATAACCACATATATGTATAAGAATGAATGCCATGTAATTCTCATGAGGGTGCAAAGATAATATAAACTTGTTATCTAAGTCTTGAATACAACTTTCCTTCACGGAACTCCGAGAACTTAGGGTTTCCGGAGTTAGTAAAGGAGTTCACAAGGCAGGGGGGTTTTGTGTTCTAGTTACCAAACATGGTCCAAATCAATTCAAACTCTACCCAAGGCTTCTAAATAATGTGGGGAGTTCATATAAAAATTTTGAACATTTTTGGCATTACTATTAATTCTCTAAAATTCCAGAACTATTTCTTTAAGCTATTTTAAATGCCCTAAAATTCCCTGTTTAAACTAAAAATCTTGAAACTATTTTTATTAAATTCTAGGGAAAATAGTAAGCCTAGGAAAATTGGGTTCACAATTTTAGGATTTTTCTACGATTTATAACAAATTTCCCAAGTTCTTCTGAAAAAGAAAAAGGAAAAGATTCAACAGGACTGGGCCGGTTTCAGCCCAGGCGGCCCAATCCAGAGGGGAAACACGCCCGCGCCCGCGCGCTGGAGACTTTGCAGAAAGGTCCTCGGCTTTAACGGCTAAACAGAAATAGGTCCATTCACTATTGCACTAAGTCACTGACATATTGCAGATAAGCCCTCGGTCTTCTATTCCTTTACACGACACGTCCTCGACGGCGCTCCGCACGGGGAGTCCAATCTCCGGCGAGCTAGACCGGCCGGAGGGGGCCAAGACCGGCGCTAATCTTCGGTTTACCCCGGATTCTACCCCAGAGAAGTACTTTCCCCAACATAATTGCACTAATGATCAAGGGGTGTGCTCTGGCCACGGTGGCCGTGAACATCACGACAATACCGTCGTGTTCCCGGCGACCAGAGGACCTCTAGCTTAATTAAATGGGTTGTCGAGCATCACAGAGCTATGAGAAGGCTTAAACGAGGGAGAGAAGAAGATGAGCTGACCGGGGAGGGGGCTGGCCGCGGTGAGGTGAGTTCACGGTGGCGGAAACCCGGATTGGGGAGAAACCAAAATTCAAGCTCTCGGAGGCACGGTTGCTAACGATTGTTGGTGGCTGGGTGGGTGATGATGTTACGCAGCTAAGGGAGGGCTCAATTTATAGGCGGCTTCGACGGTGGCCGGGAATTTTAACGGCGACGTGCGGCGGTCAGAGACAAGGAAGAACCGTGGCGCGGTGGATGCGTGTCCAGTGGCGTGGCAGTCGCTCCGGCGATCAACGGGGAGCCGCTAAGGCTTACGGTGATGCGGTGGAAAGTGAGAGCCACGCGGTGGACAACGGCGACGACACAACGGCGGTGAAAACCTTATCCCTGGGCGGTGAGCAAGGGGAGGAGTACCGCGGCTGGCCGGGGTGGCGTCCAACCCACCGGCAGCGGGGATTTTTACCGAGCTATGTTTATCCGATGGCCATGACGCACAAATTACGGCGAGCGGCAATCAACGGCGACGGGCCACCGGCGGTGAGGGCAGCCGCGCTGGCGGTCCGATCTAGTTCAGGCTACTGTACCATCGCACTGCTTCAACAGAGCTTCTGACAGGGGGATTTGCAGAGCCAATAACTTCCAATTTTGTGTAGTGACTAAGCTAGCCCTCTATACCAAAATTATAGCCTGACAATCCAGCTACAATTTTGTCATAGCAATCTTGATCAAATTCTCAATAATTCAAGCTTGAATTCATGCTTAAAGTTTCAGTGATTACACTGTCTGTCTAAAATTTCAGACATTGGTACCCTGACAGCCCAACTTCAACCTCAATTAACTCCAGATTTTTCTCAATAACATGGCTTGCACTCTTAAGCAAACTTGTTATCCATTAGTAGATCTACAAGTTTGATGTGATGACCTAGGGCAAAAACCCTATATTTTGAAAGATACAGGGCTCCAAAGTTGAGCCCTCAACACTGAATTTCAGACTTAGAATAGAACTTAGTTGAGGTCCATTTTGCAATTAAGTCCAAAATCCAATATTTGGCTTACAAGTCCACACATTTGTGAACCAAATGACTTAAGATACTTATTTAACTTGGTTTTTGCACTTTAGTCCAAAAGTGGACTAATTTTGCACATAAGCCCCTAGGTTTTAGTTTTAAGGTTTTCCAGGGTTTCAATTAGGGTTTCTGGTATCCCAGGGGTCTAAGTGTAATTCCACTTAAGTCTTGGGATCATTTTATGACTATTCCCCTAAAGCCTTTAGGTTTTCTCAACTTGGGTTATGTTTTACCCTTTTTAATCCCTATTTAGGGTTAAGTTCCCTATCCAGGGTTCTATTTGCAAAATACCAAAACAATACAACTTGTTTGAAATTTTTACCTAGTAAATGCACTCTAGGTGTGTCAAACATATGCAATGCCAATGTTTATGATGCCATGCTCGAGTTTTAGTGACAGTAACACCAGTGGTGTTACACGTATAGGGTCTTCAACAAATCATCGGGATTAGTTGAAGTCTCTAGCGACGTTGTATTTGATGAGGCTAATGGCTCTCCAAGAGAGCAAGTTGATCTTGATGATATAGATGAAGATGAAGTTCTGACGGTCGCAATGCGCACGATGGCGATAGGTGATGTGCGACCACAAGAACTATAGGAACAAGATCAACCATCTTCCTCAACAATGGTGCATCCCCCAACTCAAGACGATATACAGGTACCTCAAGAAGAGGGGCAAGATCAAGGGGGAGCATAAGAAGAACAGGTTATGGAGGAAGAAGCACCATGGGCCCCTCCAACTCAAGTCCGAGCATCGATCCAAAGACATCACCCCGTCAATCAGATTCTGGGTGACATCAGCAAGGGAGTAACTACTCGCTCAATATTAGCTAATTTTTGTGAGCATTACTCGTTTGTCTCTTCTATTGAGCCTTTCAGGGTAGAAGAGGCCTTGCAGGATCCAGACTGGGTGTTGGCCATGCAGGAAGAGCTCAACAACTTCAAAAGGAATGAAGTCTGGAGCCTGGTGCCACATCCAAAGCAAAATGTTGTGGGAACAAATTGGGTGTTCCGCAACAAGCAAGACGAGCATAGAGTGGTGACAAGAAACAAGGCTCGACTTGTGGCAAAAGGTTATGCCCAAGTCGCAGGTTTGGATTTCGAGGAAACTTTTGCTCCTATGGCTAGGTTAGAGTGAATTCGAATTTTATTAGCCTATGCCGCTCACCATTCCTTTAGGCTATTCCAAATGGACATAAAGAGCGCTTTCCTCAATGGGCCAATCAAGGAGGAGGTATACATGGAACAACCCCCTGGCTTTGAGTATGACAGGTATCTAAAAGGGAAATGTGCCCTTGGGCCATTTCTAAAGTGTTTTGGTGATTAAGTGCCCAACACATTTTCTCTAAGTGCTAATTTGTGCCAAAGAGTGAAGAAGTGCAAATCATATAACAAGGCACGTTTCCAGACTTAGTACATTGATTTGAGTACTAATGTATTGTGTCTAAGTGCTAGAAATAGGAGAAATTGGTTTGGAAAAGAGTTGGCTGTGTACAACCAACTACAGCTCGGTCTGGGTGCACCGGACTGTCTGGCGGTGCACTGGACAGTGTCCGGTGCGCCAGACCAGCCTCCGGTGAATAGGCCACTCTCGGGACTCGACGACGGCGTATGGCTATAAATCACCGGACTGTCCGGTGGTGCACTGAACTGTCCGGTGAGTCGTCTGCGGCGAAGTCGTCGCTCTCGGGAAAAGTTCAACGACGTACAGCTAAAATTCATTAGACTGTCCGGTGAGGCACCAAACTGTCCGATGAGCCAACGGTCGACTGCGCCAACGGTCGGTCGTGCAATCCGCGCGCGACGCGTGGGCGCGCCAACGGTCGGCAGGGGGCACTGGACTGTCTAGTGTGCACTGGACAGTGTCCGTTGTGCCAACTACTGCAAATCTGCAACGGTCGGATGCCCCAGAAAAGGAAGGAGATCGAGCATCGGATAGCTACAGGGACTGTCCAGTGGCGCACCGGACTGTCTGGTGTGCCACCCGACAGAAGGCAAGATTAGCCTTCCAAAGTTGCCTCCAATGGCTCCTAGCTGCCTTGGGGCTATAAAAGGGACCCCTAGGCGCATGGAGGAGGCACACAAGCATTCTTTGATCATTCCTAAGCATCCAGACTCCACTCCCACGCATTTGATTCTCTGTGCTAGCAATTTGAGCTCCTCTTGAGTTGAGAACTCCGTGTGTTGAACTTAGAGCTCAAGTTGTGGCTTGTGTGCGTGTTTGTGCTCTCGTTTTTGAGTCTTGCGTGCGTTGCTCTCCCCTCCCTTACTTCTGTGCTTCTTTGTGATCATCAATTGTAAGGCTAGAGGCTCCAAGTTGTGGAGATTCCTCGCAAACAGGAGAAAGTATAAGAAAGAAGAACACCTTGGTATTCAAGTTGATCATTGGATCATTTGAGAGGGGTTGAGTGCAACCCTCATCCATTGGGACGCCACAACGTGGAAGTAGGAAAGTATTACTTGGCCGAACCATGGGATAACTCGCGTGTCTCTTGTGATTGCTTTTCTGTGTGATTATTGTGATTCGCAAGAGCTCGCTCTATAGCCACTTAGTTTTAACATTCTAACACTTAACCAAGTTTTGTGGCTATTAGTTGTTGAATTTTACAGGGTCACCTATTCACCCCACCCCCTCTAGGTGCTCTCAATTGGTATCAGAGTCGTTCTCTTCATGTAAGGGACTAATCGCCCGAAGAGATGGATCCTAAGGGAAAGGGGATGGTGGTCAACGATATGGAGAAGGTGTCCATCTTCAACGAGCCAAGGGACGACAAGCCCACTGACTCTAGCTCGAGTCATAAGAAGATGGACAAGAAGAAGAAGAGGCGCATCAAGAAGATCGTCTACTACGATAGTGACGAGTCTTCTTCTTCCCCAAGAGACGACGACTACGACGAGAAAAAGAAACCGGTTAACTCAAATTTTTCATTTGATTATTCTTGTATTCCGTATAATTCCAATACCCATTTGCTTTCTATTCCTCTTGGTAAACCTCCACATTTTGATGGAGAGGACTACGCTTTTTGGAGTCACAAAATGCATAGTCATCTTTTCTCTCTCCATCCTAGTATTTGGGAGATAGTTGAGAATGGAATGCAATTTGATAGTATGGATAACCCTGTATTCATTAACGAACAAATCCATAAGAATGCACAAGCTACCATTGTTTTGTTAGCATCATTGTGCAGGGATGAATACAACAAGGTGAGCGGCTTGGACAACGCCAAGCAAATATGGGACACCCTCAAGATCTCGCATGAGGGGAACGACACCACCATGATCACCAAAATGGAGTTGGTGGAAGGCGAGCTAGGAAGGTTTGTCATGATCAGGGGAGAGGAGCCAACGCAAACGTACAACAGGCTCAAGACCCTGGTCAACAAGATCAGGAGCTATGGAAGCACGAGATGAACAGACCATGATGTCGTTCGACTTATGCTTAGGTCTTTTATTGTCATTAACCCTCATCTTGTGAACTTAATCCGTGAGAATCCTAGGTACACAAAGATGACGCCCGAGGAGATACTCCGGAAGTTTGTGAGCGGGCGTATGATGGTCAAGGAAGCAAGATATGTTGATGATGCATTGAATGGCCCAATGCCCATCTATGAGCCCCAACCCGTTGCACTCAAGGCAACAAGCAGCAGCAGGGAGGCGCTACCTAGCAAGGTGGCACAAGTTGAAGCTGCCGGGCTAAATGAAGATGAAATGGCCCTCATCATCAAGCGCTTCAAGACGGCGCTAAAAGGACGCAAGGAGCATTCCAACAAGAGCAAAGCAAAGGGAAAGTGTGTAACACCCCAGGTGTTACCCAAGGCCCTGACTCCCTACTGGCACCCATGAACTGTTATCTCATGTGGTTAAGTGGAGGAGAGGGAGTACCAAAACCTTGGAAACCATGGATTGACTAAGAAATGTTAATGACCAAAAGCTTTACCCAAACATTTTGAGCAATTGGCACCTTGGGCAAAAGAGGTTAAACCCTAGACCCCTTAAAGCACTAGACTTTCAAGCAAGGGATTAGTGAGCAAGTTAATCAAATGGCCAATTCTTGTTTCTAATCCTTAACCAAAAATTTAAGTACACAATAAAATCTATAAAATGCAGAGGGGAAACATTACAAAAAGGCCCCTTAAAGACCCCAAATCCATTCCTTAAGTAGCAAGCACACTAGAGCTCTCTAATCTTCTCTAAGTCCAAACTAAACCCTAGTTTAAAGGGTAAACGTGTTCACTTAGTAAATGGCGCCAAAACCACTTGGTCTGAATACCAAAAAGGAGCCAAACTACCTAAGGAACCCACTGGAAAAATTTGAACCCGAGCCAAAACCATTTGACATGATTTGACATCACTTTTGTCTCGGGGTGGACAATGAGACATACCTGATTTGGCGTTCGCATATCTTCTGACCTAGGGCGTATCCTCCATCGGAACTCACATACAAGAGATAGCCATAGGTGCTAAGAGGAGGTCTGTGCCGGATTTTTGCCAAGATTCGCACATTTGCGATCTCAGCAAGCTTTTGAACCAGGGCAGAAACACACCTCCACGTGTTCGACGCGCCCTGAACTCGCCAGAGCACGCCCGACGCCCGACCCCGCGCGCCCCGCGTCACGCCAAGTCGAGCCCGTGCCACTGCCCTCGCCCGCGCCTATAAAGCTAGCCAAGGCTTCGACCGTACTCCCCCGCTCGCTCTCGAACTCACCGGAGCGCAAGATCACAGGTGTTTGCCCCGTGCACGGCGTGCCAGCGGCCGCCCGAGCACCCACCACCGTAGACCGGCCAACCGAACCATTCCCAGCCCCGTCTGACCCTCGAGAGAGACTCTGCGTGCCTCGGTGAAGCTCCCAGAGCGAGGAATCGAGCTCTGCCTCGCCGGAGACACCAGATCAAGGTCGCCGGACTTCACCCAACCGCCGGCGAACGTAGACCGAGCTCCACGGTGAGTTTTTCTTCAATTCCTTGCACGGGTAGACTCCTCAGCACCCCGTGAGGCTTTCCCTGCCCTTGGATTGAACTATATCGCCGTGGATAGGCCGGAGCACCCGCCGCCAACAAGCTCGCCCGCCTGCGCACGTGGACCGGCCGATTCCGACCATCACCGTCGTCGAGCCATACCTCGTCGTGACCGCAAGGACCTCCTGAAGCCAACCCCGCCCTTCACCGGACCTCCCTCGCCGCCGGTAAGCCGCACTGCCCTATTTCCATCCGCGGGTACTGTTCAAAAGGCGGGAAGGACCTCGGGGAAGAAGGAAAGAAAGTCAGGGGGGGTTTTGAATAGTCAGAGACTAAGGTGAATAGTTGCGCAGGGGTATAAGTTAAAGGATTGTTTTTGGAAAAGCCAAGGATCCTCGGTGTAAACTGGTTTTCCAGAAAACCTTTTAAACATTTCTCATTTAAATACAAATAGAGCTTGTAAAATTCATAACTTTAGTTTTATTCAGCCAAATTGAGTCAAACCAATTTTGCTATGTTCTGAATAATGTAAACTACTTAGGAAAAATGCAAAACACCCGAATTATTGCAAAAGATTTCAAAGTTTTGATTTAAATAGTCATCTAGCCAAAAGCTAAATAAAATAGGGAAAAATAGCTACACTGTTAGACTGAGGTTAAGAAAAATTAGATAACCACTCCCTAATCTGTTTAAAAATAGTAAACCCCTCAGTACACTAAATTAAGGAAGGGTTTACCATTTAAACCTATTTTGGCCCAAAGTTAAAGAAAATAGAAAAGGTAGTTTAAAATAAGAACCAGGGGGCAACCATATTTTTGCTAGCTCACTTATTTCACATAGTTCACTGGAAAATTTTGTTAGACCCTTGGTTAGTGCAAAAGGAATGTGATACCTTTTATTTAATGGAAGCAAGGAGAACTTAGAGAAATCCTAGAAAAATAATCCTGAGGAGAAACCACCCCCAGCCTTGGGATAACTAATATTTTGTTATTATGAATATAGGAAAAATATGAGTTCTGTTGTTTGATATTTTCAAATAACAAGTTAGTTATAAGTACCTTTTTGGCATTAAACTTTAGAAAATCACAACTAAATATTCAGTAGGCCTTTTTCTATGATTTTTAAAACAAAGACCTATCATTCCCTATTATTCAGTAGCATACTAGTATCCAGCACCAGAGCCTACCATCGAGGATCTGCCTGCCCCAGCTTTGGAAGGCAAGCCCCGGTTTTATGCATAACCTACTTATTATGCTATTTTACTACACTTATTGTTTGTAGGGTTGAAATGTGCAATTAAGTGTAGGAGTTGTTTGGAACTTTAGTTGCATGACTCAGCATTCCCTTTTGAGATGGATACTAGTATGCTAGGTCGAGTAGCTGCTTTACTAATTAGGGATCTCGGTAGAAGTCGAGTGATTTTTCTAGCACTCGCACGAGGTCAGGAATTGGTTGTATCCATTTTTATATTGTAATGATGATGGTCCATGGACAACAATCCATGGGGATTGATTGTCTACGAGACGGAAATTGGAATAAGGATTAAGGTGTGGTACCGTGTGTCAAGCGTTTGAACGTACTAAGCACATGCCGAGAAATATGGTAAATCGGTAAGCCTATTACCAGAGTGAACCTGGCAGCAGACTTACCCCTCACGCGACCTGAGACGTGGTCTCCCATTCCGGTTATGGTGGGTGCAAGTGCGGTCACTTCACGACGGCAGTCGGGGTTAGTGAGGCATTGTACGCCAAGGCGGTGAGCCCTGATCTGCTGGCGGGGAATCGATGGGGACAGTTGATGTGTGTGGGGACGGAGTGCCTCGCCGTGTTGTGTGTTTAGGTTTACCTTGCAAGGTTTAAAAACTCGATTCGAATCGTCTGCTTCTCGCAGCTAAGGAGACTGCTGATCCATGCTGCTAAATTGAGTAACAAATGGAAATGTGATGACTTGGCAAAAGTTGTTGATTGATAAATGTTTGATACCATGTATGATTAGATAGGTACACATTTAGTCTTAAGAGAGTCACACTAAAACTTGAAAAAGCTAAAACTTGATTTTAGACTCAGCTAGTGCTTTTGGCAAACCAAACCCCTCAGCCAAACAACTGCTTGTCTAGAGGTAGAGGAGTAGACTCCTCACACCGGGTAAGTCTAGCTGAGTATTAGTATACTCAGCCTTGCTTGTGGCATAATTTTTACAGGTTCTCTGGAGGACATGGTTGCTGGAGTGACTTGGCCGTCCACTTTGCCACCGAGTTGGACAGTCGAGTGGGACCCTACCTCGACAGAGGGGGAGCATGAGGAGTGATGGGATAGGCTTCCCCATCCCTCCTTTATTTATCGTTAGTTTTATTCCGCTGCATTCCGAACGATGATCACTGTTTTTGTTAAAACTCTGATGATGTTGTAATAAATAATTACTCCTTATTACTTGGTTTATGCTTTATTGTATTTGCTCGGTGCCTCACCTTCGAGTGAGTACGTGGTACTTGATCCTGTTAGTGGCCTCGTCGGACTAGATCCGAGGGACTGACGTTTTACTCCTATTTAAGTGTGGTCTAGCCTTTAAGGTGGGACTTAGGCACTTAAGTTGGAATAATTGGGGCGGTTCCGCCACAGCTGGTATCAGAGCTTGTACCACCACAGAGGAATCAATAAAGTGTAAATACCATCCTTTTTCAAAAGTAAAACTGCTTAGAAACAAATGTTGGATAGATCGTCAGGACGATAAGGATAGACCTAGGACGTGAAGCCTTAGGATCATATAAGGGTAGCTAGGTGGCTAATTGAGTGAATCCTACAGGTTACTATAAGGGATGGGTTTTCCCTATTCCCTACAGGTTGATTTGAGGTCGTGTAGGACGAGCATGCATGCATCCTTTAATTAAACCATTTGGTAATTGGGTAAGAACTTAAATACAAGATAATGAAAGATTAAGTACACTCAGTGACCTTATCGTAACCTCCGATAGGCCAAGCTTTGATTCCCTTTTATTTTATAATTCTTTTTCTTTTCCGCTTACGCTTACCCGTGCACAGATGACTTCTCACGAATCCTCGGAAGGAGGGAAAGCACATTCCCACACGGACGGACTTGCACGGGAGGGCTTTCCCTGCATCTTGTGGGAGGTACTTCAGGGAGCCGGTTATACGACACCTCCCCAGTACGCGGTGCAGCTGTTCGAGAAGCACAGGGTACCCCGCTGTAGGGTGAGGATGACCTTGGAGCCTCATCCCTTGCAGCCAGGCTGACGCTCGTTGGACTCTGAGTCTTTCGGATATCGGGCTGAAGACACTATCGAGGCCATTGCTCTCCACGGGCTGATGACCTTCTGTGGCTTTCACCCCTTGGAGCTGTCTACTCATCCCATTGGCTTGTTCCCCGCTGAAAAGGAGGACGACCCAATGTGGAAGGATCGAGTGGAGCATGCCAAGGATATATGGGCTCTTTACCTAGGGCAGACTTCTCACTTGGCGGTGCGATGCATGAATGCCCTGTATCGTCTGCAAGCAGTGCGAGCTGAAGCAATGTCCCAACTGATGGCCTTGGTGGAGGCTACCAAGATTACCCTGGATAACAGGGAGGACCTTATGGTGGACCTGTCCACTGAGCTGGTGGAGAAAGACCTCCAGGTGGAACAGATGGCCACCCAGATTCAAGAGCTTGAAGAGCTAGTAGGAGCCAGGGAGAACACCATCGATGTTCTCGAGGATAAGCTTATGAACACTCAGTAGCAACTTGAGGAAGCTAACCAGCACTTGGATATGCACCATTAGGAGATTCAGGACATGGAGGCCAACGAGGATGTTGACATTGAGGGAGGAGAGGAGCCAGAGCTTGCATCCAGTCTGGACACTGCTGGCTCAGGGAGACCACCTTCCCCCGAGTCAAGCGTTGCCTCGTTTGTCCATTAAGTAACAGGGATAGGGTTAGAAGTGTGTGGCGGTAGAACTCCTCGAAGCTAGCTTAGCTTTTGCACCCTTGGGGTACTAGGCTAGACCGAGTTGAGTCTTTTGGGTCACTGATGTAATCGTAACAAACTCTTTTGGAATTATGGATGGTGGATGTGTTAACCCTTAGTTATAAAGAAAGTTTTATGCCATGTGGTATCTTTTATGAATTGTGCCAAAAAATGTTGACCTTGTCCTTTAAAACCTTTCACTACACATGAACCCTGACATCAAACGTATGATATTAAGAGCATCCTAAATTTTCAGATGGCAGGAAGAGCGCGCCGTGGATAGAATGAGCGCATTCCTCCACCCCCGCCACCGCCTCGTACCATGCAGGAACTGATAGCTCAACAGAATGAGATTCTACGATAGTTGGCTCAGCGTCAGCCGCCACCTCAGCACTATGGTGGTGGTGATCACCATCAGCGTCCCCTAGCAACAGCCACTTATCAAGAGTTCCTCAGCACTCAACCGCCATTGTTCACTCGGGCAGAGGATCCGCTTGATGCTGATGTATGGCTCAGGGTAGTGGAATCCAAATTCCTACTACTAATGGAGTTTGTTCATATGTGGCTAAGGTCAGGTTCACCACCCAGCAGCTTCGTGGACCCGCGCGGACATGGTGGGACCACTTCCTCGCTATGCAGCCAGTTGACCACGTGGTGGAATGGAGAGAGTTCAAGGCAGCCTTCAGAGGGCATCATATACCGGTAGGCATTATGGACCGCAAGCTTCATGAGTTTCTGGCACTCACTTAGGGGAATCGTACTGTGTTGCAGTATGCTCAGGCCTTCAATGACCTATGTTAGTATACAGGCTATCATGCAGACACTGATGAGAAGAAGAGGGACAGGTTCAGGAGGGGCCTCAGTACTAAGCTCTGCGACCGTCTCAATACAGTCAGGGCCAACAGTTACAATGAGTTAGTCAACATGGCCATTTCCCAGGAAGACTGCATCACAGCCCGCCAGGCAGAAAAGAAAAGGAAGTCCCCTACGACAGGACCATCAGCTCATCCTCAGCGCTTCAGGATTGTATCTGACACTCAGAACAGGGGACCCCAGCAGCAGCAAGGACGTTGGGTGATCCGACCACAGCAGCAGCAGCAGCAGGCACCTAGCCACTCTCAACACCCAGTTCAGAGGAACAACAATCAGCCACAGCAGCAGTACCGTCAGGCCAATGACAACAGATGCTTCACTTGTGGTAGCACTGGACACTATGCCAAGAATTGCCCCAGGAACCAGCAGAGGCAGGGGCAAAGTTCCAATCAGAACCAAGGCAAGAGACAGAAGGTGCAAGTGAGACAAGGCAGACTGAACTTCACCACCATGGCTAACATTCCAGAGGGAGCACCCGTCATGACTGGTATCTTTTCCGTTTTGAATTATCCTGCAATCATTCTTTTTGATTCTGGTGCATCACACAGTTTTATCAGTGCAAAATTTAGTGCCAAATGTCAGTTACCTTTCCATCACACCAATGGGGGTATTACAATTTGAACACCAGGAGGCAGGGTTGCCACCTATCAAATCAACAGGCATGTGCCCATAAAGTTTGGTAGTCTTATAATTAAAACCACCCTTCTCATCTTGGGATTGGATAGTGTGGACATCATTTTAGGAACTGACTGGTTATCGAGGCATTAGGCAGTAATTGACATCGTAGCAAGGGCCATTGAGATCCACTCCCCTACTTGTGGTGAGACTATATTGTATTTGCCTAACCAGGGTTGTACCCGTTCCTGTGCCTTTACCATGATAGAGTCACCTGTAGAGAAAATTCCTGTGGTCTGTGAATACCCCGATGTTTTTCCAGATGAATTGCCAGGGATGGCACCCGATAGAGACATAGAGTTTGCAATTGAGTTGCAACCAGGAACTGCACCTATATCCAAGAGACCTTATAGGATGCCTCCAGCAAAGTTGGTAGAAATGAAAAAGCAGTTATAAGAGTTGTTAGACAAAGGATTCATTCGCCCAAGTACTTCACCATGGGGATGTCCAGCCTTGTTCGTAAAGAAGAAGGATGAGAGTCTGAGATTGTGTGTCGATTACCGCCCTCTCAATGCGGTGACCATCAAGAATAAGTATCCGTTGCCCCGCATTGATGTATTGTTTGATCAGTTAGTGGGAGCCAAGGTGTTTTCCAAGATAGACCTTCGCTCTGGCTATCATCAGATCAAAATCAGGGCCAGCGATATTCCGAAGACGGCCTTCTCTACCAGATATGGGCTTTATGAGTATTTGGTGATGTCGTTCGGGCTGACCAATGCCCTGGCATATTTCATGTATTTGATGAACTCAGTGTTTATGCCAGAGCTGGACAAGTTTGTGGTGGTCTTCATTGATGACATTCTGGTTTATTCCAAAAATGAAGCTGAGCATACTGAGCATCTACACATCGTACTTCAGCGACTGCGCGATCATCCTCTATATGCTAAGCTGTCCAAATGTGATTTCTGGCTGAGGGAGATAAAATTTTTGGGTCACACCATTTCTCAGGATGGGGTATCAGTTGGTCCTGGGAAAGTACAAGAAGTGATGAATTGGAAGCCCCCTACCACTGTACGGCAAATTCGGAGTTTTCTAGGATTGGCAGGGTATTATCGGCGATTCATTCTGGATTTCTCTAGGATTGCCAAGACAATGACTGAGTTGTTGAAGAAAGGAGTAAAGTATGATTGGAGTCAGAAATGTGAGGATGCTTTTCATGCATTAAGGCAGCATCTGACAACAGCACCCGTGCTAGCACAGCCCGACAACACCAAGCCCTTTGAGGTTTATTGAGATGCTTCAGGCACTGGATTAGGATGTGTCTTGATGCAAGACAACAGAGTTATTGCCTATGCATTCAGGGCACTCAGGCCCCATGAGCAGAACTACCCCACTCATGATCTGGAGTTAGCAGCCGTAGTTCATGCTCTGAAGATATGGATAAATTACTTGATGGGAGCTCATTGTAATATCTATACTGATCACAAGAGTCTCAAGTATATTTTTACTCAGGCAGGTCTTAATATGATGTAGAGAAGGTGGTTGGAATTAATCAAGGACTATGATCTGAAAGTGCATTACCATCCGGGCAAGGCCAATGTTGTGGCAGATGCCTTAAGCCGAAAGGCCTAGTGCAACTGTGTAACAATGGACTCCAAGATTGCCACCCTATGTGATGAGTTGTGCAAGTTGAGCATAGAAGTTATTTCCTCAGGGACTTTGAAGTATATCTCAGTAGAGCCCACGTTACATGAGTAGATAGTCATGGCACAGATTGGTGACAAGGGTGTCCAAGTCATTAAGGAAATGATCGAACAGAAGGTGGACAAGTACAAATGCTTCCGTCAGGACAGCAAGGGAATTCTATGGTTTGGAGACCGATTGGTTGTTCCTAAAAATCCTGAGCTCAAAAAGAAAATATTGGATGAAGCTCATCTTTCCAAATTCTCCATGCACCCCGGTAGTAACAAGATGTATCATGATCTCAGATCCTTGTACTGGTGGACCAGAATGAAGAGAGAAATTGCTAAGTATATATCTGAATGCGACACTTGCCAAAGAGTTAAGGCCAGCCACTTGAAGGCATCAGGCAATTTACAGCCCCTTCCCATACCATCTTGGAAATGAGAGGATATTTGCATGGATTTCATCGTGGGTTTGCCCAATACCTTCCGGCACCATGATTCTATTTGGGTCATTGTGGATAGGTTGACCAAGACAGCTCATTTCTTGCCAGTGCATACCACCCATAGAGCAGAGAAGTATGCCGAGATCTATATTGACCAGATAGTTCATTTACATGGAATACCAAGGACTATTGTATCTGACAGAGGAGCACTGTTGGGGGTATGCTTTGTAGCCGAAGATCCTAAAAGAGGAAAACACCTTCGGCAAGATCCTTTTAAGAACAGGGCCGAAGTTATCACCAATAGAGCTTCGGCACAGTGACAAGTCTCAAGATGAAGGGGGCAAACCGACTTAAAGATCAAATGACTCAAAGACCCATGATGTTTTGTGTCAATATTGTAATTGTTTATAAAGGGGATAAATGTAATTTCATATAGGCTGTGTCCTGTGCCTATAAATAGATGAACAGTGCCCCTGCACTGTTCACGCAATCTTGTAATTGTTGACGCATCACACTAGAATTGTTGTTTTCCGTCAAGGAGAAGGTATAAATGTATTCAAATGTCATGTTTTAATATTCAGATTGATATAATGCAATGTAAGAATAATGTTATCTACTCCTAACACATGTTTTATATGTTATTCTTCATTTTACATTATTCTATAAACCTGAACACGAAGGTACGACCTTCGTGATATTTAATCTGCAACCTTCGTCCGAAGTTCATTAAATTATTGGGGAGATAATGCTTCAGCGGACGAATGGCATTAACATTTAACATTTTTATGTTGCCTTGTTCTTAATTCATAGCCTCTGAGAACAAGTACCCAACATTGGCGCCCACCTCCGGTGAACTCACTCCCACTTTTTGAGTTGATGGCTTCGTTCAAGAACCAAGCTGCAGCTGCTTTGGCTTCGAAGTTGGTCCTCCCGATCACAGGCGGTTCATGCTTAGAACCGGCCAACAAGAAACAAAAGAAGGAGGCACAGAGAAGGGTACAACATGTCGGGGTGTAGGGACCCTTCATCAAGTCAAGATGGTCTCACATCCCAATTACCTTCTCCCAAGAGGACCTTCAGCTCAAGGATTTCCCTCACAATGATGCTATGGTTATTTCTTCTGTTATCAAAGGGTTTCTAGTCCACAATGTTCTGGTTGATACAGGCAGTGCAGCTGATATCATATTTGCTAAGGCCTTCAGACAAATGCAAGAGCCAGAAGACAAGATTCATGATGCTACACACCCTCTCTGTGGCTTCGGAGGAAGACAGATTGTAGCACTTGGCAAGATCACCATGCCAATGACCTTCGGATTTGTTAACAACACCAGAACTGAGCAAGTTGTGTTTGATATTGTCGACATGGAGTACCCCTATGTTGGGGACTTGTTCTCAAATGCTAAGAATTAAGAACAAGGCAACATAAAAAGTGTTAAATATAAAACTCTTGTTGGGGACTTGTTCTCAAATGCTTCGGATTAAGAACAAGGCAACATAAAAAGTGTTAAATGATAAAGTCCTTCGTCCTCTGAAACATTATTTCCCTTCGGGATATAATGTATTTCGGACGAAGACCACAAACAACATACCTTCGTAAGCACAATAAACAATGATGAAGAACTTATGTATAACATAAGAAGTAATATAAACATTTAAATATTATCACAACGTCATTTCTATTTTATTATCATAGAAAAAATAGAAATGATTTCAGATTAAAAGTGTACCTTCGGATTGCAGGAAGGCAAAAGTATAAAGATGACGCAAAAGCAAATGTCAAGTCAGCCCTGAACAGTACGGGAGTACTGTTCATCTATTTATAGGCGTGGGACGCAGCCCATGTAAAATTACATTCATGCCCATTACATTTGCTAATGACTTATGGGAATCTATTAAGGCCTAAGTAGTCTTTTCATCTTTAGGTCGGTTCCCCTTTCTGCTATCGCGACGAAGCTTTCCTGCGCATAGCTTCGGCTGTGCACCATCCTTCGTACAGCTTGGTAATCAGCCTGTCCTTCATCTCAATCCCCCTTCGTCTGGCTTAGGATTCGTCCTGACCGTACTCCATGTTCATAATCTGAGTCCGAAGATACCTGTTCATATAATTCACTCGGAAAACATTGTCAAATCTTGTTTTTGAGGACCTTCGGAGGACGAAGGCCCCCAACAGTAGCCCCTCGCAATATTAATTTGTTAGTGATAAATTCAGATTGCGATATGGACGAAGGCCTCAAGCCGAAGGTCCGAAAAAACACCTTCCCTTTGCTAGAATAGCAACATTCACTGACAAGCGGGGTCTTTCAATTTTCAACGCACTGGGCGTATAAATAAGATCATACCGCAAACTCATTTGGTACGCTCTCTTGCCATCTGCTCCCGCTCACTCAATTTTTAGCTCTTGCGCACTAAGATTTGCTGAGCTTTTAGTTTTGAAGCTTCGACTTTGAAAACAGTTTTTTAGTGTTTCCGAAGATGTCTGAAGATAAGAAGGCTGCTGCTGAGATGAAGCTAAGTCTCGACGAAGAGAAGAACTTGGGGTTTCTTATAGCGATGTCGAAGACCAATACGGAAAAAATCACCAAGGAGATTCTGGAAGGTTTGTCTGAAGATACTGGTGACAGCGACAGTTATGATGTGGACAGTGGTGGTGAAGACTCCGAAGATCGCCCTTGGCGACCAAGCCATTCAGTTTTTGGCAAGTCAAGTATCAAAGAAAATCATCTTGTCAACATGAGGGGAAGATACTTCCGGGATTTATCCATTGTGAGGGTCGACGAAGGAGAGAAAACTTGCCCGACCCCTGAGGAAAAATGAAGTCGTAGTGTTCCGAAGCTTTTTGAAAGCTGGACTACGATTTCCCCTGAGCAGCTTTGTCGTAGAAGTGCTGAAAATGTTTGAAATCTATCTTCATCAACTTACCCCCGAAGCAATTATAAGGCTGAATATCTTCGTGTGGGCCGTAAGAAGCCAAGGCCTGGAACCTGATGCGAAAAGTTTCTGCAACATACACGAGTTATCATACGAGACAAAACCCTGGGGTAAGGAACAGTATCACAATAATTTTGGCTGCTACAGTTTCGTTTCTCGGTCTGGGTCAAGCTGTCCCGTGCCAACATTTCGGAAGAGATGGCCTGGCGACTGGATGACAGAATGGTTCTATGTGAAAAATGACCTGAAAGCACGGGAAGATATTAAAGGTATAATTATGCGCCCTATTTGGCAAAGTTTCGGCCTGCGAAAGCCGAAGGTTGAGATGAATGAAGCTGCCGAAGAATGCCAGAGAGCCTTCGGAGTTATTTGTTCTTTTATTGGAACGAGAGATTTGGTCCAAGAGCATATTGCCTTCAGAGTATGGCCGCTCGCGGAAAAATGGGAAATGCCACAAGAGACCATAAAGGAGGCTGACGAAGGTGGACTTATCAGATTGAAGTATTCTTTCAAATTCGAAGATAAATTCGTTGAGCCAGATGATGACTGGCTGAAAAGCATTGAAAATTTAAGTGATGAACTACTTGGGGCTTACTCGAAGGCCGAAGATACTGCATTGTCAGCAGCCTTCGGAGGCCGAAAAAAGAAAAGACTGAACCGAGTGTTTGACGCAATCGGGTTCGTCTACCCTGACTATCGTTATCCCATTCGAGGGCAGAAAAGAAAAGGCGCGACCTCTGCGAAAGAAGAAGCTGCATCTGCTCCTAGTGAGCCAGCACCGAAAAGAAAAAGGATAAAGGTTCTCACACATCGGCCACACTATATTGAACCAGCCTCGGTGCCTGAATTCACCGGAGAGACTTCTTCGGCCACCGAGGCTGAACAGCCAACCTTGCTGCCAGTAATCGCAGAAATAGCCGAAGCGCCAACAAGAACAGAATTGGAAGAACCAAAGATTTTGTTATCAGAAACCAAAGAGACGGCCGAAGCGCCATCAACAGAAAAAATGGAAGAAACAAAAGGATCAGCTGAGGGATCAAAAATATTAGAAGTTTTAAGTCCTTCAGCAAATGTTGACACAACAAAAATCCAAAAGGGGCCCACAGTGACTCCGAAAAGAAAAAGAATGGTCAATGTGCTAGATGTTCTAGAAACAATTAAGTCCTCAAGGACAACTCCGAGGAAGACTGTTGAAACCTCCGAAGCGAAAACTGAGATTTTTGATACTAAAGCTTCAGAGCAAGAAACTGAAGCTGAAGCTGGGCCTTCGGAGCCCACGAAGGTAAAATCCTTGGAAACCGAAGAAGAAAAAATGACAGAGCCAATTCTTGTTGAAGAAATCAGTGCTGTTGCCCCCGAAGCATCCCCCAAAGTCCTTGATTATATTGTTCGACATGCTTCGGGGAAAAAGTTATCAGAAGAAGAAATTTTCGAAGCTAATCATTATGCCAAAGAATTGAAATATCTGAAGGGGGCACTAGTGTTCAATGGTACAAATGAAGAAGATTTCCTATACTGCCTCCCGGATAACAAAGAATTACTTGTCTGCCGGGAAATGGCCCGTAGCATGGGGTTTCCGAAGCTGGAGGCTGGCCTCTGCGCGATGACAAAGGACGATCTTGCGGACAGCCTTGCGTATAATAGCCTGAAGGTACGAGATCTGCACATTTGGAAACTTTATGATTTGAAATCTGTTGTTTTATTCTTATACTAACTTTTTACATATAGGGTTTAATACTAAGCAACGCGCTGAGAGCGCAAAAGAATGCCGAAGACGAGAGCTATGAAATTGCTTTCAACAACCTTCGAACAGAGGTTATCAAACTAAGGAACGAAGCCCTGGAAAAGGACAAAATTCTAGTTACATTGGTGGATAAAATAAAGGAGAACGAAGCTGTGTCTAAAGCACAAGTTGCAGCTCAAAAGCACGAGATTGACGATCTTCGGAAGCAATTAGCCCGGGCTAAAGAAGAACGCATACTTGAAGAAACGAAGCGAGAACATAGCGACCAATGGGCAAATCATTTAGAAGGAACTGTCGAAGAGCTTCGTTCGTCCAAGAAAAGATGCTATAACAAATCTATAGAATGTGTTAAGAAAATGAAAACTAGCTTCGCCAGCGTTGGCGCATTTTTGAGTGAAGAAAACTTTACGAGAGGCAACCCCGAAGGCCCCATTGAATGGATTAGCCACGAAGCTGAGGCCTTCGAAGAAATTTTAAATAGCCGCGGAGATATATGTGCTTTTTCGGGTGCCAGGGGAATTGCCACCATTTTGGAGAAAAAGGGCTGTGAGCATGTAAAGATTTTAGCGCAATCCGAAGCTACCTTGCCCTTCGAAGATACAAAGGACCCTTCAGCCGAAGCTAGCATGGTTGGAGGAAAATTTTTTACCGATGTCTGGGACAATGGTGGCCGAGAAATGGCCCGAGAAATTATCCAAAAAAGCGAAAAGGGCATCCACGATGCTAGAAAAGTAGCAGAGGCTGCTGAGAAGAGCGTGGAGCCCGAAGGGCAAATAGGTATTAACTAGTGGTTTTTATTGTGTTGTAATTTTTAATTTTAAACTTCGTTCGCAATTTGTAATAGCAATGTAGCTGTATTCTGTCCTCCCTCAGATCCTAGTAAAGCGTCTCCGGGTCCTCCCCCGAAAGATGACGATGAAATTAAAAAGATGGCTGAAGCTATCATGGATCAAGTTGTCAATCAACTTCTGAACGAAGCTGCTGAAGTAGTACTTAGGGAATACTAGGTGTTATTGTAAAAATATTTGAAATATAATATGTGTGGTATCTTGTAACCCTGAATGTAATATATTTGCTTTTAATGATTCGATTCTTTACGATGCATGAAACTTTACATACGTACCGTTTTTGAGCCTTCGGCGAAAAAACACCTTCCCTTCTTTTCATGCTTCGTGAAGATAGAAAAACTTTTATGCATCACAACAATGTCCATAGTGCTCTGATGAAGAATATCCAAGCTTCGTGAAAACATTCTCCGAAGCTATATTCCGAAGATCAATATTGTATCCCCTTGTGACTTAGCACGATTTTCACTTTCTCAAAGCATTGTTCCGAAGGTCGATACTGTGTCCCCTTCTTTTGCCATATGCAACATGATGTATGATGCTTATGCTATGCAAAATGATGTGATGATGTTATGTTATGTAGATGACATTTGTTCCAAAGATACACACACATCCCCATAAAACACACAATCTTTTTGTATCAGCGCTGACTTTTCGCTGTAAGCCTCCCTTAGGAGCTTCTTCGCCTTTTATTTCAGCGGAATCAGCGTTGACTTTTCGCTGTAAGCTCTACATTCCCTTAGGAACGACTTTGGAGCTTCTTCGCCTTTTACTTTCGGCGGAATCAGCGTTGACTTTTCGCTGTAAGCTCTGCATTCCCTTAGGAACGACTTTGGAGCTTCTTCGCCTTTTACTTTCGGCGGAATCAGCGTTGACTTTTCGCTGTAAGCTCTGCATTCCCTTAGGAACGACTTTGGAGCAAAAAACTTACACTGCGCTCCTTTTGGAACGACTTCTTGTTGCTTCGAAGAATTCATACCATGTCTTCTTTGTTAAAATAAATTTAATAATCCGAAGGTCCTCCTTGCTATTGCAAACTTTTAAGCTCCGACAACTTAAGCCTGTGTAGAAGATATGTTTTCCTTGTGGCAAACAACAAAACTATTACTTGAAATTTAAAAAGTGTCCTTTATTACACAGAAAATAAAACTGAATGGAAAAGACTGCTGTCGAGGTAGGATATTTGTCAATAGATGTGCTTCGACTCTGGCACAGTGCTATTGACTGTGCGAGCTTCGGATTGTTCTCTGAAGTCCCTTTGGTGTGGAGCGTATTGGCTCCCTTCTGGCTGCTGGCCTTGTTGCAGCGGTGGTGGAGGTGGAAGCTGTTGCCAGGAAGCTTGAGGTTGACTCGCCGAAGCAACAGAAACTGCAGGGTGATTGCCTACATACTCTAGGATGTAAGGCGAATGATACGAAGCAGTGTGCATGACCTGCTTCGGCTGAGCCTGTTGTGCTGCAGCTTCGGCTATTTCCTTTTGCTTCTGGATGGTAACATGGCACATCCTGGTGGTATGGCCTTTGTTCTCACCACAGAACAAGCAAAAAATTCTTCTTGGCTGATTGCCAAATCTTCCGCCGAAGCCCCTGGCACCTCTGCCTCTCGGAGCTGGTGGTCGGAAGGAGCCTTGCTGTTGCCCCGAAGTCTGTGAGGAACACTGTGGCCTTTGCTGTTGGCTCCCTGTATCATCATTTTGGGTAGAGTTATGAATTGATCTAACGTGCCTCGGATAGAACCTCCCTCCGAAGCCCCTGGTCATTTCAGAAAACCTGAAAGCCTCCTCCCTTCTTTGGCGAAAATCATTATCGGCCCGAATGTACTCGTCCATCTTCTGGAGCAGCTTCTCCAAAGTTTGAGGAGGCTTCCTAGCGAAGTACTGAGCTGACGGTCCTGGCCGAAGCCCCTTGATCATGGCCTCAATGACAATTTCATTGGGCACTGTTGGTGCCTGTGCCCTCAAACACAAGAACCTCCGGACGTACGCCTGAAGGTACTCTTCGTGATCCTGGGTGCACTGGAATAGAGCTTGAGCCGTGACCGGCTTCGTCTGGAACCCTTGGAAACTAGTTAACAATAAGTCTTTCAGCTTTTGCCACGAAGTGATCGTTCCTGGTCGAAGGGAGGAGTACCAGGTTTGAGCAACACTCCTGACAGCCATAACAAAAGATTTGGCCATGACCGCAGCATTGCCACCATACGAAGATACTGTTGCTTCGTAGCTCATCAAAAACTGCTTCGGGTCTGAGTGGCCATCAAATATGGGAAGCTGAGGCGGCTTGTAGGACGGAGGCCAAGGTGTAGCCTGCAGCTCAGCGGACAGAGGAGAAGCATCATCAAAAACAAAATTCCCATGATGGAAATTGTCATACCAGTCATCTTCATTGAGGAAACCTTCCTGATGAAGGTCTTGGTGTTGAGGCCTTCGGTGTTGCTCATCCTGAGTAAGATGACGAACCTCCTCAGAGGCTTCGTCTATCTGCCTTTGCAGTTCAGCTAGCCTGGCCATCTTTTCCTTCTTCCTTTGCACCTGTTGATGAAGCATCTCCATGTCTCTGATTTCTTGGTCTATCTCATCCTCTGGCTGTGTCGGGCTAACAGCCTTCCTTTTCTGGCTTCGGGCTTCCCGAAGAGAGACAGTCTCCTGATTGTGGTCCAGCGGTTGGAGAGCTGCAGTGCTAGTTGCTGAAGCTTTCTTCGGCGCCATAGCGAAGGTTTATGATCGCCGAAGGTGTTCAAAAACTCAAAGAGTGGAAGTGAGTTCACCCCACGGTGGGCGCCAATGTTGGGGACTTGTTCTCAAATGCTTCGGATTAAGAACAAGGCAACATAAAAAGTGTTAAATGATAAAGTCCTTCGTCCTCTGAAACATTATTTCCCTTCGGGATATAATGTATTTCGGACGAAGACCACAAACAACATACCTTCGTAAGCACAATAAACAATGATGAAGAACTTATGTATAACATAAGAAGTAATATAAACATTTAAATATTATCACAACGTCATTTCTATTTTATTATCATAGAAAAAATAGAAATGATTTTAGATTACAAGTGTACCTTCGGATTGCAGGAAGGCAAAAGTATAAAGATGACGCAAAAGCAAATGTCAAGTCAGCCCTGAACAGTACGGGAGTACTGTTCATCTATTTATAGGCGTGGGACGCAGCCCATGTAAAATTACATTCATGCCCATTACATTTGCTAATGACTTATGGGAATCTATTAAGGCCTAAGTAGTCTTTTCATCTTTAGGTCGTTTCCCCTTTCTGCTATCGCGACGAAGCTTTCCTGCGCATAGCTTCGGCTGTGCACCATCCTTCGTACAGCTTGGTAATCAGCCCGTCCTTCATCTCAATCCCCCTTCGTCTGGCTTAGGCTTCGTCCTGACCGTACTCCATGTTCATAATCTGAGTCCGAAGATACCTGTTCATATAATTCACTCGGAAAACATTGTCAAATCTTGTTTTTGAGGACCTTCGGAGGACGAAGGCCCCCAACAACTCCTTCGTCCTTATAAACATTATGCCCCTTCGGATATAATGAATCTTGGACGAAGGTTACAAAGGAAAAGACCTTCGTAAGATTGATAGATGGTAAAAAAGAACACACATACATGAAACACGAGTAATGATATGAGTATTATCATCAACTTATTTTTATTATCAAATTCATAAAAACAAATTACAAATGTACCTTCAGGTTGACGAAAAGTAAAGGTACAGACGTGATGCAAAAAAGCGTATGCCAGGTCAACGTGAACAGTACGGGAGTACTGTTCATCTATTTATAGGCACGGGACGCAGCCCGTGTAAAATTACATTGATGCCCTTTACATTTGACAATAACTTTATAGCAATCCTTCGAGGTTTAATTTGACTTTTCATCTTTAAGTCAGTTCCTCTTTTCTGTCGTCATGCCGAAGCTTTTCTGCACGTAGCTTCGTGATCGTCTTATCCTTCGTCGTGGTCGCTTTCCACCCCAGTCAAGCTTCGTCTTAACCATGCTCTTGTACACCCGCAACCTGACTCCGAAGATACCTGTTCACATGTTTCACTCGGAAAATATTGTTAAATCATGTTTTTGGGGACCTTCAGAAGCCGAAGGCCCCCAACACCCTACAATGCAATCATTGGTCATGGAACACTTAATGCTTTCGAAGAAATTCTTCATCCAGCATACCTTTGCATGAAGATACCTTGGGATCAAGGACCTATTGCTATTCATGGGAGTCAGGAAGCTGCCAGAAAAGCTGAAGGGAACTGGACAGATTCAAAGGCAATCCATAATATAGATGGAGACGAAGCTTGTGAGCAGTACAAGTACAGAAGGGAGAAGGCTGCTTCGGCCGATCAGCCAAAGCCCATGCTTTTATGTGAAGATATTGCAGAGTAGAAGGTGCTGCTGGGATCTCAATTGTCTGAAGAGCAGGAGAAAACCCTGATAAGGTTTTTGTTCAACAACAAAGATGTCTTTGCATGGTCAGCCAATGATCTCTGTGGTGTTAACAAGGATGCCATTGAACACTCGCTAAATGTTGACCCATCCTTCAGACCCAAAAAGCAGAGGCTTCGGAAAATGTCTGATGACAAAGCCGAAGGTGCTCGGAATGAAGTGAAAAGACTCCTTAGTGCTGGAGTCATCAGAGAAGTGAAATACCCAGAATGGCTAGCCAACACTGTTATGGTGAAGAAGGCCAACGGTAAATGGAGGATGTGTATCGATTTTACTGATCTCAACAAGGCTTGCCCGAAGGACGAGTTTCCATTACCAAGGATAGATTCTCTAGTAGAAGTAGCAGCTTCGTCAGAACTTATGAGTCTACTAGATTGTTATTCAGGCTATCACCAAATTTGGATGAAGAAAGAAGATGAGCCAAAAACCAGCTTCATAACCCCTAGTGGAACATATTGTTACCTTCGGATGCCTGAGGGGCTCAAGAATGCTGGAGGAAGCTTCAGTAGAATGACAACGAAGGTTCTCCATTCTCAGATAGGCAGAAATGTGCTAACCTATGTTGATGATATTATAGTGAAAAGCACGAAGCAACAAAATCACATTGCTGATCTGCAGGAGACATTTGCTAATTTTAGACAAGCTGGTCTGAAGCTGAATCCAGAGAAATGTGTCTTCGGAGTGAAGAAGGGGAAATTCCTTGGTTGTCTGGTCTCAACAAAAGGAATCGAAGCTAATCCAAATAAAATCGAAGCTATTCTTTGGATGGAGACGCCAAGCACAAAAAAGGGGGCTCAACGGCTGACAGGAAGACTAGCATCTCTAAATCAATTCATATCTAGATCAGCAGAGAGAAATTTACCATTCTTTGAAGTGTTAAAGTCAGCCGAAGTCTTTCAGTGGGGATCAGCTCAGCAGAAAGCCTTTGAAGAGCTGAAGTAGTATCTGATAGATCTAAAAACGCTAACTCCACCAGCGCCAGGGGCTCCTCTGTTGTTATATGTGGCAGCTTCACACTCAGCAGTGAGCGCGGCACTTGTTCAAGAAAAGCTCGAAGGGCAAACCAAAAAGCAAGCCCCAATATACTTTGTCTCCGAAGTTCTCAGTCTATCAAAGAAAAATTATACAGAATTGGAGAAGGTGTTATATGCTGTCTTAATGGCCTCCAGGAAGCTTCGGCATTATTTTCAAGCATATCATATAATTGTTCCTTCGTCATAACCTTTGAAGGATATCATGAGGAACAGAGAAGCTACTGGAAGAATTGGAAAGTGGGCTGCAGAACTCAACGAGTTCAGCATTGATTATGTGCATAGATCCTCAATACAGTCCCAGGCATTAGCAGACTTCATCGCTGATTGGACGCCAGGGGCTCAGGGAGAAGAAACAACTAAAGATGCTGAAGCTTGGACAGTATTCTGCGACGGTTCTTGGGGAACCTTCGGGGCAGGAGCAGCTGCTGTGTTAGTTGCACCTTCCAAAGTTAGAACTTGCTACACAGTAAAACTTGATTTTAGCTGCACAAATAATATTGCTGAGTATGAAGCTTTGCTTTTGGGGCTTCGGAAGTTAAAGGCAATGGGGATTAGAAGGGCGGTTCTTAAAACCGATTCTCAAGTTATTTCTGGTCATGTTGACAAGAGTTGTAAAGCAAGAGACCCGAAGCTTGAGAAATATTTGGACATGGTCCGAAGCATTGAAGCTTCCTTCGAAGGGTTTTCTGTCAAGAATATTCCTCGAGGAGAAAATGAACATGCTGATTTGCTAGCCAAGTCAGCAGCACAGGGGCTGCCCCTACCTTTGGAAGTATTTTTTGAAACAATAAAAGCACCTTCGGTGGAACTTCTTGAAAGGGCAGTCCTCAATATATCTCCTGTTCATAGCGAAGATTGGAGAACTGAGATTATGTCTTTCCTCCAAGGCAATTTCCTTTCAGATGATGAAGCCTATAATAAGAGAATAGAGGCAAGAGCCCGACCATATGTCATAATAGAAGGAGAGCTATACAAGCATGGAGTCTGTTCTCTCCATTGCTCAAATGTTTATCTAGAGCTGAAGGTATAGAATTGATGAAGGAAATACACGCGGTCCTGTGTGGATCTCACATTGGATCTAGGCCCTTGCTAGGAAAAGTTTTTCGTCAAGGATTTTATTGGCCAAAGGCAGCTTCGGATGCAGAAGAACTAGTTCAAAAATGCGAAGGCTGTCAGAAATGCGCAAGAGATCAAAAACAACCTTCGTCTATGACTCAGTTAATACAACCAACTTGGCCATTGCAAAGGTGGGGCCTTGATTTGTTAGGCCCCTACCACTAGCACAAGGAAATTTAAAATATGTTGTGGTGGCAGTAGAATATTTTTCTAAGTGGATTGAGGCGAAGCCTTTAGCCACAATAACTTCGGTTACCATTCAGAAATTCTTCTGGCAGAATATTGTTTGTCGCTTCGGAGTGCCGAAGGCCATTACTGTGGATAATGGAACACAATTTGATGCCGAAACTTTTAAAGAGTTCTATGGACAAATTGGCACGAAGATCCATTTTGCATCAGTTAGGCATCCAGAGTCAAATGGACTTGTCGAAAGAGCCAACGGCATCATAATGATGGGAATAATGAAATCAATCTTCAATCAGCCCAGAGGAAAATGGCCAGATGAATTAATTAAAGTGGTGTGGAGCCATAATACAACAGCATCAAGGTCAACAGGCTTTACACCATTCAAGTTATTATTTGGTGACGAAGCAATAACTCCAGAAGAAGCAAAAGCGGGATCAATAAGAATAGTGGCTTCGACAGAGGACGAAGCTGATTACTCTGTGGAGAAAGATGCTATAGAAGGGATCAGGCTTCAGGCTGTGGAAAACATCAATAAATATCAAGCCGAAACAATAAAATGGCGTGATAGAAAGGTTCGGCTAAAGAACATTAAGCCAGGACATTTGGTGCTTCGGAGAGTGGCCAACCCAGATACAGTAGGCAAGCTACAGCTGAAATGGGAAGGACCTTTTCTGGTAGTATCTTCATCAAGACCCGGTTCTTATAGATTGAAGGATATGGACGGCAACGACATTCCTAGATCATGGAATGCGGATGAGCTTCGGCGATATTATGTCTAGCTCGATGTAATTTTTTCTATTCTTTCCTACGGCACCCTTTTCCTTTCTAAAGGGGGAGAAAGGTTTTTAATGGGGCCATAACATGTAATTTCTCTTTTTCTTATTTCAGCTCTATAAGAGCAATATCCCCCAAAGATGTAAATGTAAAAGCTGAGCACGCACTATCGAGTGCAAAGAAAAAACAAAAGAAAACAGGGAGAAGCTCAAAGGACGTCCCTAAGGGGATGCAGAGCGCGACGAAGCTAAAAAAAAGCCGTTCCTAAGGGAGCGCAGCGTAAGTTTTCTGCTCAAAAGTCGTTCCTAAGGGAATGCAGAGCTTACAGCGAAAAATAAACGTTGATTCCGCCAAAGTAAAAGGTGAAGAAGCTCCTAAGGGAGGCTTACAGCGAAAAATAAACGCTGATTCCGCCGAAGTAAAAGGCGAAGAAGCTCCTAAGGGAGGCTTACAGCGAAAAGTCAGCGTTGATACACCAAAAAGTAAACGGTGAGGCCGAAAAATAAACGGCAAAAAGACTGTATCTATTCCTAAAGGAACGGAGACTTTGGTTTTGGCTACGGATATGTGTTTGGACATTCATTTGCATGATACATCACATCATAGCATTTGCATTCATAAACATTCATTTAGACATACGTAGGATCATTATCATCATAACACAAGCAATCGCTTCGTCTTTAAAGATTATGCTTCAGCAAAAGAAAAAAGAAGCAACAGGTTTTTGCTTCGTTGTGTACGAAAAGAAGGGAAGGTGTTTTTTCGCCTTCGGCTCAAAAATAATAATTTCGTCCACATCAAAGCACTCCATACATTGAGGGAAAGGTAAGCATATATTACAAGGTATGGACATAGTTCACAGAATACAATTTAATTACAAAAGTTATTTCAGAAAGTTTTTTAGAATCTCTTCTATATTCATTCATCTATGCTTCATCAATATTCATTGAGCTTCAGCTTCAGCATTGTTATCCGTTAAAAGCTTTGGCGTCATCTTCTTACTCTTCAAGCTTCAAGCTTCAGTTTCGGCTCAACCATCCTACACGAATTAAAAATATTATAAGTAAAATTCAATTTCAAATGAAGAGGTAAGTACGAAGGTATGATTTTGTTACCGGCTTAAGATGACTCCGAGCTTCATCACCAGCTTTCTCTCGCCCACCTTTTGTCCATACCACCTTTATAAATTTGTTCCCAATACTTCGGGCGAGGCTGGGAATATAATCCAGAATTGCTGGTGATAGGCTGAAGTTGGGTCTGTTGATAATTTTTCCGTGCTCACAGCCAGATTTCAGGAACGCAGCAGCGGTGCCCCGAGAAGCTACAAGGGCACAGAAGTCACCGTGTCCAGCAATAACATCATCGAGGTCATCAATCTCACCTTCGATGTGTTCGAAGGCTCCTGGTAGATCTTCAGCTGAAGGAGTAAATGTTTCACTACTGGCCCCAACCGAATAAAATACCTTCTTCAGCCATTGAATGCATTGATTGCTGAATTCCAAACATTTGCTTTTAAGGCTTATCAATGATTTTTTCAAATCTAAACCCTTCTGGACTTCGGCTTCAAGTTTTTCATTAAGCTTCAGCCTTTCCTATTCGAAACTTTCTAACTGGCAGAGAAGCTTCGTATTTAGTTCTGTTATTTTAGCTTCGGCTTCTGCTAATAAGCCTTCAGTTGTCTGGAGTTTAAACTTTTTCTTCTCAAAAGCAGCTGATTGTTCTTTTATTTTGTTTTCTAAGTTTTCAATTATAACCTCATGCTTTTTATCTTCCAGATCCTGTTGCATCTTCAAAGCTTTGCTCAGTAGCATACTCTATGCACGAACAACCTTCGTTAGGAAACATTTTTGTCATGAAAAAATAAAAAAATATTACAGAAATTGTTTACCTTAAAATTGGAATAAAACAAACTACCGACGATGTGCTGTCGTCGGTAGCGGCTAATATCGGCTTCGAGCTTTGGGAAACTGATACTCTTTGATAGAGTACCAATAACCTTCGCTCCAGCCTGATCCCGAATGCATCCTAGCTTCTCATCATCAACACCCCCGAAGAGAATCGCCCCCAGCCGATAGCCGCAAGATATGGCATACTCTTTTAGTTCTTCTTTTTCGGCTTTCGTCAGTTCTTGCCCAATCCAGTTTTGAAAATTGAAGAATTTGTCTTTCGATGTTTCTTCAGCAATTTCTTTCTTTTTCTCGGGTTCTGGGGCCGAAGCTCCTTCGGTGGCCCCAGCAGCTTCTTCTGCGGCCAGGTCTACCAGAATTTTGTCTATATCAGCAACCATGCTTTCTAAATTAATATCTTCGGCTCCAGTAGCTTCGGCATTTGTGGCCTCTGAAGGTGCAGCTTCAGTAGCTGTCGAACTTTTAGCAGCTGACGCCTTCGGAGCTGAAGCTCCTGGTGGTGTCTTTTCAATGACCTCTGTCACTGTGATGATTCTTTGCTTCTTTGCTTTAACTGCTTCTCTCGATTTCACGGGTTCCTTTTCCTTCTGAAAAAGCTTCGTCAGTTGTGGCCCCAGTGGACTTAGCTTGATAGGCAAAGATTCAATCATTACCTTTAAAATTTCCTCTACTTTGGTAGTAGAGGGTGTTGCAGGAGTTCCTTCTTCTTCGTCAATTGCTTTTTGCTTTGGAGACGAAGCTTTTCTCTTCTTCGAAACACCTATTTTCGGCTTAGACTCTGGTTTTTTCTTTTTCGACTGTCCTTCATCGTCTTTATTCAGAACATCAGCTACTCTTTTTCTCTTTTGGCCTTCAGCACCTTTGTCTAGCCGCTCGTAGTCAGGATATTCAAAACCTAGGGCATCCATTACGCGGTTTAGCCTTCGCTTCAGACGGGTGCCGAAGGCCGCAGTCATCAATTGGTCTTCTTTCTTAGAATAATTTCCAAGTATTTCATTACACATCACTTTGATTGTGTCCAGCCACTCTTGGTAGGGTACTTTAAAAAGTTTCTTGAATTTGAAATGGTAGGGCAGCCGAACAAGTTCTCCTTTCTTTTTCTTTCCCTCTAGCTCCGGCATTTCCCACTCCTTCAAAGTCGGGAATACTCTGAAGGCCAGAAATTCCTGCACCAAGTCCCTAGTGCCAATATGATCTGCAACCACTCTAAATTCAGCTAGAGCAATTTGACTTGGACTTCCAGGTAACATGTTGCACGGGGGTCGGGTCTCTCCGAAGATCAATTCTAATGGGCTTTGGACCAACTTGTCTTCATCTTCGTCCACTCTGACGTAGAACCACTCAGATTTCCATCCAGCTGGCCATTTACTTCAATAACTGATCACTGGAAACTTTGTAGTCTTGCAGTAAGCAAAGTTGTAGCAGCCAAAATTTTCATGAAGACCATCTCCTCTAGCCTTGGTCTGGTAGTGCAGTTCGTGCACTCGGCAGAAACCTTCAGCAAATGGTTCCACCCCCTAGCTTCGGAGAGCCCAGATATAAACATTTAGCCTAACGATAGCGTTAGGGGTTAACTGATGAAGATAGATCCCAAATTTCTTCAGCACTTCAGCAATCATCTTGTTCAAAGGGAATCTTAAACCAGCTTTAAAAAGGCTTTTGAAAACCACTACTTCGTTCTTTCCCGGCTTCGGGATAGTTTCTTTTCCACCAAAACAAATCAACTCCTTCTTCGCTTCACTAAGATAGCCCAACTTCACCATCTTAGGAAAATCAGCTTCGGAGATGGTGGACTTTCCGGAGTCCAGGTGGCTAGGTTTGCTCGGCACTGCACTACTGTAATCATCTTCGGAATCAGTTTCTTCAGCATCAGCTTGTCCTGCTTCGGCGACAGGAATATCCTCTGATGTTACCAGCCCAGACCGCCTCATTACTTCGGAAATTGGAACAGTTCCAGTAGCTTCTGAAAGGGAAATGTGCCCTTGGGCCATTTCTAAGTGTTTTGGTGATTGAGTGCCAACACAAGTGCTTAAGTGTTAATCTATGCCAATTGATGGACAAAGTGCAAATCAAGAGTAAAGGTATGTTTCTCAGACTTAGTACATTGTTTTGGAGACTAATGTATTGTGTCTAAGTGCTAGAAACAGGAAAAGACCAATTTGGAAAAGACTTGGCTATGCAGCCAAGAGTCTGCGCAGTCTGGGTGCACTGGACTGTCTGGTGGTGCACCAGACAGTGTCCGGTGCGCCAAGCTGGCGACTGTCAACTGGCTGCTCTCAGGAAGCGATCAACGGCGTACGGCTATAAATCACCGGACTATCCGGTGGTGCACCGGACTGTCCGGTGAGCCATTCACAGGCGAAGTCGTCGCTCTCGGGAAGCGATTAACGGCGTACGGCTATAAATCACCGGACTGTCCGGTGGTGCACCGGACTGTCCGGTGAGCCAACGGTCGGCCGCGTAATCCACGTGCGACGCGTGGCCGAGCCAACGGTCAGAAGGGGGGCACCGGACTGTCCGGTGTGCACCGGATAGTGTTCGGTGCGCCAACGACTCTGGATCTTCAACGGTCGGCTGCGCCACAGAAGGAAAGAAATCCGCACCGGACTGTCCGGTGCGCCAGGCGATAGAAGGCAAGAATTGCCTTCCTGGAATGCTCTCAATGGCTCCTAGCTACCTTGGGGCTATAAAAGGGGCCCTAGGCGCATGGAGGAGGACACCAAGCATTACTAAGCACCAAGACTTCAATTCCGCGCATTCGATTCTTTGTGATAGCAATTAGAGCTCCATTTGAGTAGAGAACTCTTTGAGTTGTGTTGAGAGCTCGATTTGTGACTTGTGTGCGTGTGTTGCTCTGATTTTGTGTCTTGTGTGCGTTGCTCATCCAATCCTTACTTCCGTGCTTCTTTGTGAACATCTTTGTAAGGGCAAGAGGCTCCAAGTTGTGGAGATTCCTCGCAAGCGGGATATAGTAAAGTGCAAGCAAAACACCATGGTATTCAAGTGGGTCTTTGGACCGCTTGAAAGGGGTTTAGTGCAACCCTCGTCCGTTGGGACGCCACAATGTGGAGTAGGCAGGTGTTGGACTTGGCCGAACCACGGGATAAACCACTGTGCCATCTCTGTGTTGATCTTATTGTGGTTATCGTGTTGCGCAAGAACTCTTATCTAGCCACTTGGCTTTATTGTACTAACCCTTAATCAAGTTTTGTGGATTAAGTTTCAAGTTTTTATAGGATCACCTATTCACCCCCCCTCTAGGTGCTCTCAATTGGTATCGGAGCCGTTCTCTTCACGAAGGGACTAATCGCCCGAAGAGATGGATCCTAAGGGCAAGGGGATTGTGATCAATGATAAGGAGAAGGAGTCCTTCGTCAACGAACCAAAAGATGACAAGTCTACTGACTCGGGCTTGGGCCACAAAAGAAAAGACGGGAAGAAGAAGAAAACAAGGCGCATCAAGGAGATAGTCTACTACGACAGCGACGAATCTTCCTCTTCCCAAAAGGACGACGACAACGACTACGAGAAAAAGAAGACGGTTAATTCAAACTTCTCTTTCGATTATTCTCGTATTCCGCATAGTTCAAATTCCTTGGATTGAACTATATCGCCGTGGATAGGCCGGAGCACCCACCGACGACGAGCTCGCCCGCCTGCGCATGTGGATCGGCCGATTTCGGCCATCACCATCGTCAAGTCGTACCTCGTCGTGACCGCAAGGACCTCCCGAAGCCAACCCCACCCTTCGCCGGACCTCCCTCGCCGCCTGTAAGTCGCACCGCCCTATTTCCTTCCGTGGGTACTGTTCAAAAGGGGGGAAGGACCTCGGGGAAGAAGGAAAGAAAGTCATGGGGGTTTTTGAATAGTCAGAGACTCAGGTGAATAGTTGCGCAGGGGTATAAGTTAAAGGATTGTTTTTGGAAAAGCCCAGGGTCCTCGGTGTAAACTGGTTTTCCAGAAAACCTTTTAAACATTTCTTATTTAAATACAAACAGAGCTTGTAAAATTCATAACTTTAGTCTTATTCAGCCAAATTGAGTCAAACCAATTTTGCTTAGGAAAAATGCAAAACACCCCAATTGTTGCAGAAGATTTCAAAATTTTGATTTAAATAGTCATCTGGCCAAAAGCTAAATAAAATAGGGAAAAATAGCTACACTGTTAGATTGAGGTTAAGAAAAATCATAGAAGTACTTAACCACTCCGTAATCTGTCTAAAAATAGTACACCCCTCAGTACACCAAATTAAGGAAGGGTTTACCATTTAAACTCATTTTGGCCCAAAGTTAAAGAAAATAGAAAAGGTAGTTTAAAATAAGAACCAGGGGGCAACCACATTTTTGCTAGCTCACTTATTTCACATAGTTCACTGGAAAATTTTGTTAGACCCTTGGTTAGTGCAAAAGGAATGTGATACCTTTTATTTCATGGAAATAAGGAGAACTTAGAGAAATCCTAGAAAAATAATCCTGAGGAGAAACCACCCCCAGCCTTGGGATAACTAATATTTTGTTATTATGAATATAGGAAAAATATGAGTTCTGTTGTTTGATATTTTTCAAATAACAAGTTAGTTATAAGTACCTTTTTGGCATTAAAATTTAGAAAATCACAACTAAATATTCAGTAGGCCTTTTTCTGTGATTTTTAAAACAAAGACCTATTATTCCCTAAGAATCTTGGTAAAAATAAAGGTTGAACCAGAAACCTCACCCAAATTAGAGCTATAGTGTAAATTGCCCTTTTACCCTTACTTTTGTTAATTTTGCACAAGGAGCATCTGAATTAAATTCCACCTAAAATTTTTAGGAGAACCCACAAATGTCAATGTTTACTCCCTGTAATTTTTATAACATTTTTGGAAAATGTTAACTAACCAAGGTAGTTCAAAAATGCTTAATGAGAAGCACAATAGCAAGGAAAAGGGAAATTTGGGAGAAATAGATAATGTACAACCAAAACCTTCCAAGGAACTCATAGAACATAAAAATATAATTGAAGAGTGTATTTTTTCCTTCAAAATCTCAAAAATGAAAGTCTAAAACCCTTAAGTATACCCAAAGGCAACCCTAGAGTATCACTCAACTTAGTACTATTTTACCATGTGTAACCTTTACAATTTATCATGTCATTAATAAGCATATATCTTATTCATTGCATTCGATAGACTGTAATCTCGCTGACGGTGAGTACATCCTCGTGCCGGAGCAAGGAGTTGCTCAGGAGGTAGCCCAGGATCTAGCACCAGAGCCCACCATCGAGGATCTGCCTGCCCCAGCTTTGGAAGGCAAGCCCCAGTTTTATGCATAACCTACTTATTATGCTATTTTACTACACTTATTGTTTGTAGGGTTGAAATGTGCACTTAAGTGTAGGAGTTGTTTGGAACTTTAGTTGCATGACTCAGGATTCCCTTTTGAGATGGATACTAGTATGCTAGGTCGAGTAGCTGCTTTACTAATTAGGGATCTCGGTAGAAGTCGAGTGATTTTTCTAGCACTCCCGTGAGGTCAGGAATTGGTTGTATCCATTTTTATATTGTAATGATGATGGTATGTGGACAACAATCCATGGGGATTGTTTTCTACGAGACAGAAATTAGAATAAGGATTAAGGTGTGGTACCGTGTGTCAAGCGTTTGAACGTACTAAGCACATGCCGAGAAATATGGTAAATTGGTAAGCCTACTACCTAAGTGAACCTGGCAACAGACTTTACCCCTCACGCGACCTGAGACGTGGTCTCCCATTCCGGTTATGGTGGGTGCAAGTGTGGTCATTGCACGACGGCAGTCGGGGTCAGTGAGGCATTGTACGCCAAGGCGGTGAGCCCTGATCTGCTGGCGGGGAATCGATGGGGATGGTTGATGTGTGTGGGGATGGAGTGCCTTGCCGTGTCGTGTGTTTAGGTTTACCTTGCAAGGTTTAAAAACTCGATTCGAATTTTCTGCTTCTCGCAGCTAAGGAGACTGCTTGATCCATGCTGCTACATTGAGTAACAAGTGGAAATGTGATGACTTGGTAAAAGTTGTTGATTGATAAATGTTTGATACCATGTATGATTAGATAGGTACACATTTAGTCTTAGGAGAGTCACACTAAAACTTGAAAAAGCTAAAACTTGATTTTAGACTCAGTTAGTGCTTTTGGCAAACCAAACCCCTCAGCCAAACAGCTGCATGTCTAGAGGTAGAGGAGTAGACTCCTCACACTGGGTAAGTCTAGCTGAGTATTAGTATACTCAGCCTTGCTTGTGGCATAATTTTTACAGGTTCTCTGGAGGACATGGTTGCTGGAGTGACTTGGCCGTCCACTTTGCCACCGGGTTGGACAGTCGAGTGGGACCCTACCTCGACAGAGGGGGAGTATGAGGAGTGATGGGACAGGCTTCCTCATCCCTCCGTTTATTTATCGTTAGTTTTATTTCGCTGCATTCCGAACAATGATCACTGTTTTTGTTAAAACTCCGATGATGTTGTAATAAATTAGTTACTCCTTATTACTTGGTTTTATGCTTTATTGTATTTGCTCGGTGCCTAACCTTCGAGTGAGTACGTGGTACTTGATCCTGTTAGTGGCCTCGTCAGACTAGATCCAAGGGACTGACGTTTTACTCCTATTTAAGTGTGGTCTAGCCTTTAAGGTGGGACTTAAGCACTTAAGTTGGAATAATTCGGGCGGTTTCGCCACAAAGCGCTCCTGTTTTAAATGTGGTAAGACTAGTCATTTTATAGCAAATTGTCCTGATAATGCTAATGACCAGGAGCAAAAAAAAGCGGAAAGAGGGAAAAGAAGAAGGCCTACAAGAAGGCGAAGGGTGAGGCGCACCTTGGCAAAGAATGGGATTTGGATTGCTCTTCTTCTGACTCCAACGACGAAGGACTCGTCGCCTCGGCCTTCGACAAGTCGTCCCTCTTCCCCAACGAGCGCCATACTTGCCTAATGGCAAAGGAGAAAAAGGTATGCGCTCGAGATACCCCTAAGTATACTACTTCAAGTGATGATGACTCTAGTGATGATGAAGTAGATTATACAAGCTTATTCAAAGGTTTAGATAGAACTAAAATAGATAAAATCAATGATTTGATTGATGCTTTAAATGAAAAGAATATATTGTTAGAGAAGCAAGAAGATATTTTATATGAAGAGCATGACAAGTTTATTAGTGTGCAAAAATCTCTTGCTTTAGAGGTTAAAAGGAATGAAATGCTTTCTTCTGAATTATCCGCTTGTCATGAAACTGTGTCTAGCTTAAAGAGTATTTATGATGATTTAAATGCTAAGCTAGAAGTAGTTAATAAATCTAGTTCTTGTGTAGAGTATGTTGTCATTTGTAATAGGTGTAAGGATTTTGATGTTGATGCATGTGTTGAGCACCTTACTTCTATTACAAAATTAAATGGTGAAGTGGCAAGTCTTAATGCTCAACTTAAGACTTGCAAAAATGACTTTGATAAGTTAAAATTTGCTAGGGATGCCTACACCGTTGGTAGACATCCCTCAATTAAGGATGGACTTGGTTTTTGAAAGGAAGCCAAGAACTTAACAAGTCAAAGGGCTCCCATTTTCAACAAGGAGAAAGGGAAGGCCCCTATGGCTAGTTGTAATCAAAAGAATCATGCTTTCATGTACAATGATAGAAAATTTTCTAGAAATTCTCATTATAATAGGAGTTATAATGCTTTTGACTCACATGCCATGATTGCTTCAAGTTCCAATTCTAATGGTAGGCCTAGGAGAAATTTTGTGTCTCATGCTCCTAGGAAAGTGTGTAATAAACCTACAACTATCTTTCATGCTTGCAACACTACATTTGTTCTTTCATGTAAAAATGAAAAAGTGGTTGCTAGAAAGTTGGGGGTCAAATGCAAGGGAGACAAGACTTGCATTTGGGTCCCAAAGGCTATTGTAACTAACCTTGTAGGACCCAACAAAAGTTGGGTACCTAAAACCCAAGCCTAATTTGCCTTGCAGGTTTATGCATCCGGGGGCTCAAGCTGGATTATCGACAGCGGATGCACAAACCACATGACGGGGGAGAAGAAGATGTTCACCTCCTACGTCAAGAATAAAGATTCCCAAGATTCGATCATCTTTGGAGATGGGAATCAAGGCAAGGTTAAAGGACTAGGAAAGATAGCTATTTCATCCGAGCATTCTATTTCAAATGTGTTTTTAGTTGAATCGCTCGGGTACAATTTATTATCTGTCAGTCAACTATGTAATATGGGATACAATTGTCTATTTACCAATGTAGATGTGTCTGTCTTTAGAAGGAGTGATGGTACATTAGCTTTTAAGGGTGTACTAGACGATAAACTCTACTTAGTGGATTTTTCGAAAGAGGAGGCCGATCTAGATGCATGCTTAATTGCTAAGACTAGCATGGGCTGGTTGTGGCATCGCTGTCTAGCACATGTTGGGATGAAGAACCTTCATAAACTTCTAAAGGGAGAACATGTGTTAGGTCTAACCAATGTATTTTTCAAAAAAGATAGACCTTGTGTAGCTTGTCAAGCAGGTAAACAGGTGGGAAGCGCTCATCACAGCAAGAATGTGATGACCACATCAAGACCTCTGGAGCTACTTCATACGGATCTCTTAGGACCCGTCGCCTACCTTAGCATCAGGGGAAGTAAGTATGGTCTTGTTATTGTTGATGATTTTTCCCACTTCACTTGGGTATTCTTTTTGCAGGATAAATCAGAAAACCAAGGGACCCTAAAGCGCTTTCTAAGGAGAGCTCAAAACAAATTTGAGCTCAAGGTGAAAAAGATAAGAAGCGACAACGGGTCCGAGTTCAAGAACTTACAAGTGGAGGAGTACCTTGAGGAGGAAGGAATCAAGCATGAGTTCTCCGCTCCCTACACACCACAGCAAAACAGTGTGGTAGAGAGGAAGAACAGGACGCTCATAGACATGGCGAGGACGATGCTTGGAGAATTCAAGACGTCCGAGCAGTTTTGGTCGGAAGCTGTGAACACGGCTTGCCACGCCATAAACCGGGCCTACCTTCATCGCCTCCTCAAGAAGACTTCGTATGAACTTCTAACCGGTAACAAACCCAACGTGTCATACTTTCGTGTATTTGGGAGTAAATGTTATATTCTAGAAAAGAAAGGTAGACATTCCAAATTTGCTCCCAAAGCTGTAGAAGGGTTTTTGCTAGGTTATGACTTAAATACAAAGGCGTATAGAGTCTTCAACAAATCATCGGGTTTGGTTGAAGTCTCTAGCAACGTTGTATTTGATGAAACTAATGGCTCTCCAAGAGAGCAAGTTGATCTTGATGATGTAGATGAGGATGATGTTCCAACGGACACAATTCGCACCATGGCAATTGGAGATGTGCGACCACAGGAACACCAAGAACAAGATCAACCCTCTTCCTCAACAATGATGCATCCCCCAACCCAAGATGATGAATAGGTTCCTCAAGAGGAGGCGTGTGATCAAGGGGGAGCACAGGAAGACCAAGTTGTGGAGGAAGAAGCACCACAGGCCCCTCCAACTCAAGTCCGAGCGATGATTCAAAGGAATCATCCCATCGACCAGATTCTGGGTGATATAAGCAAAGGAGTAACCACTCGCTCAAGATTAGCTAATTTTTGTGAGCATTACTCGTTTGTCTCTTCTATTGAGCCTTTCAGGGTATAAGAGGCCTTGCTAGATCCGGACTGGGTGTTGGCCATGCAGGAAGAGCTCAACAACTTCAAGTGAAATGAAGTTTGGACCCTGGTGCCACGTCCCAAGCAAAACGTTGTGGGAACCAAGTGGGTGTTCCGCAACAAACAGGACGAGCACGGGGTGGTGATAAGGAAAAAGGCTCGACTTGTGGCAAAAGGTTATGCCCAAGTCGCAGGTTTGGACTTTGAGGAGACTTTTGCTCCTATGGCTAGGCTAGAGTCTATTCGCATTTTGTTAGCCTATGCCGCTCACCTTTCTTTCAGGTTGTTCCAAATGGATGTGAAGAGCGCTTTCCTCAACGGGCCAATCAAGGAGGAGGTGTACGTAGAGCAACCCCCTGGCTTTGAGGATGAACAGTACCCCGACCATGTGTGTAAGCTCTCTAAGACGCTCTATGGACTTAAGCAAGCCCCAAGAGCATGGTATGAATGCCTTAGAGATTTCCTAATTGCTAATGCTTTCAAGGTTGGGAAAGCTGATCCAACTCTTTTCACTAAGACTTGTGATGGTGACCTATTTGTGTGCCAAATTTATGTCGATGACATAATATTTGGTTCTACTAACCAAAAGTCTTGTGAGGAGTTTAGCAGGGTGATGACACAGAAATTTGAGATGTCGATGATGGGCGAGTTGAACTACTTCCTTGGTGTCGGCGTTTCGACCCTGGGGGTCCCTGGACCGACAAGTAAATTGTCGCTGCGTGTCCCAGCCCAGATGGGTCGGCGCGAGACGGAGACACAAGGGGGGAAAACAGTAAGGGAAAATCGCGACCTCGTGTTTTCCTGCGCCCAGGGCGGATGCGCTTGCAGTACGGGGTTACAAGCGTTCGTGAGGGAGAGAGAGAGAGAGGGCGTGAGACTGCACGTTAGCCCGTTCTCCTGTGTGGCCACCCTCTCGTACGAGAGCCCTGGACCTTCCTTTTATAGACGTAAGGAGAGGGTCCAGGTGTACAACGGGGGGTGTAGTAGTGTGCTAACGTGTCTAGCAGAGAGGAGCCAGAGCCCTATGTACATGCCGATGTGGTTGTCGGAGAGGTGTTGGAGCCCTGTTCATGTGGCGTTGTGGCCGTCGGAGGAGCGCTTGAGCCCTGTAGAAGCACAGCTGTCGGGGCTGTCGGATCCTTGCTGACGTCTCCTTGCTTCCGTAAGGGGCTGAGAACCACCATCGTCATGGAGCACGTGGGGTGCCATCATTACTTGTTTTACCGGGGCGAGCCAGATGGGACGCCAGTCTTGTTCCCCGTAGCCTGGGCTAGCTAGGGGTAGGGTAATGATGGTCTCCCTTGTGGCGTGGTCGGCCCGAGCGAGGTGGTGACTCCTCCGAGGTCGAGGCTGAGTCCGAGCCCGGGGGTCAGGCGAGACGGAGACTGTCGTCTGGAGGTCGAGGTTGAGTCTGAGCCCGGGGGTCGGGCGAGGTGGAGACCGTCGTCCGGAGGTCGAGGTTGAGTCCGAGCCCGGGGGTCGGGCGAGGCGGAGACCGTCGTCCGGAGGTCGAGGTTGAGTCCGAGCTCAGGGATCAGGCGAGGCGGAGACCGTCTTCTGAGTCGAGGTTGAGTCCGAGCCCGGGGGTCGGGCGAGGCGGAGACCGTCTTCTAGAATCGAGGTTGAGTCCAAGCCCGGGGGTGAGGCGGAGGCCGCTTTTGGAGTCGAGGTTGAGTTCGAGCCCTAGGGTCGGGCGAGGCGGAGATTCCTATGGCGCCCGAGGCTGGACTTGGCTGCTGCTAGTCTCACCCTGGCAGGTGGCACAACAGTCGGAGCAGCACAGGCGGCGCTGTTTTCCTGTTAGGTCAGTCAGTGGAGGGGCGAAGTGACTGCGGTCACTTCGGCCTTGTCGACTGGGAAGCGCGTGTCAGGATAAGGTGTCAGGCGATCCTTGCATTAAATGCTCCTGCGATCCGGTCGGCTGGCGAGGCGATCTGGCCAAGGTCGCTTCTCCGTGAAGCCTGCCCGAGCTGGGCCTCGGGCGAGTCGAAGGTGTGTCCGTTGCTTGAGGAGACCCTCGGGCGAGGCGCGAATCTGCCTTGGTCTACCGTTCCTGCTCAAGGCTGGGCTCGAGTGAGGCGAGATCGTGTCCCTTGAGTGGACGGAGCTTTGACCAGAATTGCGCCCATCACGCCTTTGCAGCTTTGTGTTGATGGGGGTTACCAGCTGAGATTAGGAGCCTTGGGGGTACCCCTAATTACGATCCTCGATAGTAGCCCCCGAGCCTCAAAGGGAGTGTGGGTACTTGCTTGGAGGCTTTGTCGCACTTTTTGCAAGGGGACCGGCCTTTCTCGGTTGCATTTTGTTCCGGTGGGTGCGCGCGAGCGCACCCGCCGGGTGTAGCCCCCGAGGCCTCGGAGGAGTGGTTTGACTCCTTCGAGGTCTTAATGCCTTTCGTGATGGCTCGGCCGGTCTGGTTGTTCCATCATGCGAACTGGTCGTTGCCCGGGTGCATAGTTAGGTTCCGAGTTCTCGGGCTGGTATGTTGACGATGTCAACGGTTTGGCCGGAGCCGGGTTTGCGAGAGCAGCCCCCGAGCCTCTGCACAGGGCGAGAGGACGGTCAAGGGCAGACTCGGCTTTTTTCATACGCCCCTGCGTCGCCTTTCCGCAAGGAGGAGGGGGAAAGCGCCATGTTGTCCTCGGAGGGCACCGAACATGGTGTCTCCAGTGAGTTGCTAACGGGTGATCCGAGTGGACGCCCGTGCCCCATTCGATAAGGGTCGGCTAGTGGCCCAGAGGCGCGTTCCAAAAGTACCTTCAGGTGATTTGCCAGACCCGGTCCCGTTCGATAGGGTCCGAGGGCTCGATGCCTCCCTCTGATGGGATTCCGTTATAGAATCGTTCCTACCGGTCTCGGAAATGTCCTAGGTTACCTCGAGAGCGTAGCCCGAGCCTTGGTTATTACGTATTCTATTTATTCATAAATCGCACAGGGGAAGCTCCTGGTCGGATACTAGTATAAACCTATTTTATTAGTTCCCTAAGGAAAAAATAAAAATGGTTGATGTCGTCCCTGCTCAACAGTAAAATGTTTTACTGGGATTGTCATGTGGAAATACTTTTATCAATCAGTATTGAATTGGCATCGAATGTAATAGTAGAATGATGATCGAGATCACTTATTGGGTTTCATGTGTTTTGACGGAATGGCGAAACCAATAGATGAGCTACTCTACTATAGTATAGTTAGGGTTGTAAAGTGTATCGAACGTACCCAGAGTCATCCCTCACTCTACGTGCTCTAGGGCGACTGTCGAACCCGTCAGGGGGCCAGCCTACGAACCCCTGATCAGTAGTAGGCGCGGAGCCCGAGTGGCCTGAGGCAGCTGTCGAACCCTTCCGAGGGGCCAGCCTTCGAACCTCTGACCAGTAGTGGGCGTGGAGCCCGAGTGCTCTGAGGCGGCTGTCGAACCCTTCCAAGGGGCCAACCTTCGAACCTCTGATCAGTAGGGGGCTTGGGGCCCGCTTCCTTCGCGGAGAAGGACCCCTTTCGGAGTATCCCCTTTCCCGGTCCCTGTAGCAAGAGAGAGAAAGGGGAAGAGGAAAATGATACGAAATTGAACGATGTGGCGCACCTTTTTTGACGCGGTCATTATGGTGGAGGTGAAGCGTCGCCCGCTTTGCCTGCCAAAGGTGTCGCCTGTCATGCCGTAGAGTTAATGCAACGGGACGAGTGGTTCGTGGGGCAGCCGTTGTGCATGCGCGAGCCGTTCGAGGAACGGGCGTTTCGCCTTCGAGTTTTGGATTTCGCGGCGGGTTCGGGCGGAGTGTTGAATGGGTCTTGCCCGGGTCTTTATATATTCGAAGGAGGGTCTGGTGGTGGTTCTTTACTCTGCTACTCACCTCTGCTTAGGTTTCCGCAACCTGAGGGAATAGCCAGAGAAAGAAAACCTCGCACCTTGTTCGCCCCCCCCCCCCCCGCCACCTCCGTCGCTTGGCGATGGCCGACCGGGTAACCATCGTTCCACCGCGCGACCCATGGCCTTTCTCCACTGTCACGGTGGATGACCTGGAGGCCCTTGTTGTCGATGGCTTGCTCCCCCCCCCTCTCTGATGTCCTGCGGCCGGAGTGGATGGTCCCTCCGAGCAGGGCCGACCCGAACCCACCGCCGGGGTATGTGCTGAGTTTCGTCTCCTTCCATGAGCGGGGGTTTGGTGTGCCAGCAAGCCATTTTATGCGGGCGCTCCTGCGTCACTATGGGGTGGAGTTGCACAACCTTAGCCCCAACTCCATCACGCAAGCGGCCATCTTCGCGGCGGTTTGCGAAGGATTTTTGGGGATTGACCCCCACTGGGATCTGTGGACCCATCTCTTCTTCGTGGAGCCTTTTGCCTCGGTGACCAGGGAGAAGAGAGTCTGCATGGCGGTGCGGGCCGGTGGCTGCATCCTCCAGTTGAGGCAGGCGCATGCGCAACAGTACATCCCCGCCATCCTTGTGTCTTCGAACAAGGGGTGGCAGCGCCGGTGGTTTTACCTCCGGAATGACGATGGGAGGCTCCAGTTGTTTTCTCAGCGAGTGGTGACCGCTGCCGGTAGCAATTGGCGCTATGGGGCCCCGTGCGAGAGGCAAAAGAATGTCCGGCCCCTTCTGGAGGCCTTGGAGAAGCTGCGAGAGGGGGGGGGCTCACCGCCGTGGGGGTGGTTGCCGCCATCCATCGCCAGAGGGTGCTCCCCTTGACGGAGCGACGACTGCTGCTTTCGGAGATGACACCGGGGGTCGACTTGGAGGGTTCACAAATGTCCTCGATCCCCCTCCCCGTCGATGACCTCCACAGGCGGTTAGCCGACACGGTAGGGAGGCTAGACGCCGGTGCCCTTATCCAGCTCCCGATGCATCCCAAGCGCAGGTGCATGTCCCTAGTGAGTGTCCGCTCCTTCTTCTTTCTTGTGTCTGATTGCCCTTGGTTCTCACAGTCGAGACTTTTCGTTCGTCTTCAGAAGCTGGGGTCTCACAAGCCTTCCCTGCCACCGGTCCCGGAGGACGCGGTGGACCGAGCCGCGCGGAGGGTTGCTGCGGAGAAGAAGAAGGAGAAGAAGGACGCGAAGAAGGCTTGGGCTCGCGAGCAGACGCGGGCTCAGGACGCTTTGGAGAAGCGTCGTCGTCGGCAGGAGAGGGACGAGCTCCCGAGGGAGCCGTCGCCAGAGACGCCTGACAATGACGACGACGACGATGATGATGAAGACGATGACATGGCCGCCCGCCTTGGCCTTAGCCCGGATCTGAGGTTGGGACAGGGGTCGTCGAGCCAGCCCTCGAGTGGGCCGGCGCTGTCGGTATCCGGGGCCGGGGCATCAGGGTCCCGACCAGAAGAACAGGGGCAGGCCGAGGGGGTACTTGACCCCTTGGCCAAGGTAGCTGAGGTGTCCCCGGGGAGTCAGGCCGTCCCACCTGTTCCCCCAGAGCCATTGCCCGTGCTGGCAGCAGAGGAGACCGATCCTCGGGTGGCTGTGTCCGCGCCTGGGCGGACCGTCCCTTCGGCGCCCCGGGCGCCAGAGGCAGGGATGGTGTCGAAGCCGGCAGCGGGGCAAACCTTGGTGGTGCCCACGGGGACCGAGGCTCGAGGGGCCTCCCCGCTGGCATGATTGGTCGTGGCCCGAAGTGGGTAAGTATCTGAGGATACCTCTGTCCCGGCGCCTTCTTCGTGTGTCCTGATCCTGCTTTTCCCTTTCTTCCCAGCAAACGGAGGCACGGTTCGACCAGTCTGGCTCCCCGGAAGGCCCTTAAGGCGGCACCAGCTTCTGCAGCTGGTGCCGCACTAGGCCTCGCCGGCCGGCTGGCCTCTGCACAAGGTGCCCCCGAGCAGGGGGTTCAGGCGGCACAAGTTGCTGTGGGGCGAGCTCCCGAGGCTGACCCCTCCATCGAGGCGGCCATCGAGTCGAGGGAGACTGCTAGCGCGGCCGCGGCCTTGAGCCCACCAGTCGTGTTGCTGGTGCTGGCACCGGCTTCTGCCGAGGCCGTTGCTGCTCTGGCTGTGGAGCCACTCGTCACCGCCGATGCTGAGATGGCCGAGGCGCCGCTACTCGAGGCCGGCGATCGGAACCCTGCCCCCTCAGCCGAGGAGGTTCCCTATGCGCCGACTGCAGGGGGTGCCGATGCCTTGGAGAAGGGGGGCGCAGAACCACGACCCGTCCTGGGGAGCGGCGACCTCGTCCTCGCACGGCGCAGTCCCAGCGAGCGGCGTCAGCCGCTCCGGTTCTGGGCCCGTGGTGCTTCGAAACCCCTCTTCGTTCTTGACGATGTGCGAGAGGAGTGGTCTTGGGATGAGCTTCGTGAGCGTGCCGAGGCAACTGTGGGGTCGCTTCGGTCGACCCTGGAGGTCCTTTCTAGGGACGTTCCCAGGATCCTCCAGGTAAGGATTTTAGGCATACCTTTTACGTGATCAAGGCATTCTTCGTGACGCCCCGCTTCCCTTCCTCAGGATCTGACGGATCTAAGCGCCGCCAAGTCATCGTTCAATCACCGCGAGGCCGACGTCTGGGGTTCGCTGCGGTTTCTGAGGACCGCGCTTGCCGAGGCTACCGGGCGCCTCTCCCAACAGAGCGCCGAGGCGGCGGACCTTCGTTTGCTCCGTGATGAGCTGGGGGCAGAGGCAGCGGCGGCACGCGCAGAGGCGCAGCAGTGGCAGTTGGAGCTTGGCCAGGTCATCGGTGAGCGGGATCAATCTCGGGGCCGGGCCACCGAGGCTGAAAGCCAGGCTGAGGCCCTTGGAGGCCAGCTAGTCGAGGTGTCCGCTCAGGCCAGAGCCCTTGCGGCGGACCTGGCCGTGGCCATCGGGTCTGCTCAGTCCGCCCAAGCCGCCGCCTCGGAGGCGGAAGGTATGTCTCGGCTGTTTTGAGGTTTTGATTCAGCTTCACTCTTCAACTTGCGTTTGAAGACTTCTGCTTTGGCTGTTTGCAGAGCTCAAGTTTGCCCTTAGCGAGTCCGCCAAGGCACTTCCCCAGGCGGCTGAGCAGAAGGAGGCCGACCGCGCGGCCATGTCCGAGGCTATCTCGGCCTTTTGCCAGATCTTTGGCCTTGACGACTGAGAGCACCTAGAGGGGGGGTGAATAGGTGATCCTGTAAAACTTAAACTTAAGCCACCAAAAACTTGATTAGGTGTTAGCACAATGATGCCAAGTGGCTAGAGAGGAGTCTCAACAAAACACAATAACCACAAGAGATCAATCACAGATATGGCATGGTGGTTATCCCGTGGTTCGGCCAAGACCAACGCTTGCCTACTCCACGTTGTGGCGTCCCAGCGGACGAGGGTTGCAATCAACCCCTCTCAAGCGGTCCAAAGACCCACTTGAATACCACGGTGTTTTTGCTTTGCTTTTCTTTATCCCGTTCGCGAGGAATCTCCACAACTTGGAGCCTCTCGCCCTTACACTTGAAGTTCACAAAGAAGCACGGAGTAAGGGAGGGATAAGCAACGCACACAAGACACAAAATCAGAATTTCAACATGCACACAAGTCGCAACAAGAGCTCGCAACACAACCAGACGAGTTCACAACTCAACTAGAGCTCTAGATGCTATCACGAAGAAACAAATGCGTGGAATCGAAGTCTCGGTGCTTAGGAATGCTTTGAGTATTCTTGGTGTTCTCCTCCATGCGCCTAGGGGTCCCTTTTATAGCCCCAAGGCAGCTAGGAGCCGTTGAGAGCATTCCAGGAAGGCTGATCTTGCCTTCTGTCGCCTGGCGCACCGGACAGTCCGGTGCACCATCGGACACTGTCCGGTGCGGATATCCTTCCTTATTTGGCGAAGCCGACCGTTGGGGTTTGAGAGCCGTTGGCGCACCGGACACTGTTCGGTGCACACCGGACAGTCTGGTGTCTCCTTCTAGCCGTTGGCTCGGCCACATGTCCCGCACAGATCGCGCGACCGACTGTTGGCCCGGTCGACCGTTGGCTCACCGGACATTCCGGTGCACCACCGGACAGTCCGGTGAATTTTAGCCGTACACCGTTAATCATCTCCTGAGAGCGACGAGTTCGCCTGTGAACGGCTCACCGGATAGTCTGGTGAATTATAGCCGTACACCGCCGTCGAAGTCCCGAGAGCAGCAAGTTCGCCAAAGTCAGTCTGGCGCACCGGACACTGTCCGGTGCACCACCAGACATTCCGGTGCACCCAGACTGAGCAGACTTTGGCAGAACAAAGCCATCTCTTCTCTAACTTGATTTTTCCTGTTTCCAGCACTTAGACACAATACATTTGTCCATAAAACAATGTACTAAGTCTAGAAACATACCTTTTGACATGATTTGCACTTTGACCACCATTTTGCATAGATTAACACAAAAGCACTTGTGTTGGCACTCAATCACCAAACTACTTAGAAATGGCCCAAGGGCACATTTCCCTTTCAATCTCCCCCTTTTTGGTGATTTATGCCAACACAACATAAAGCAACTAGAACAAGTGCAATATCAATGCAAATGAAAACCCAAAGTTGTTTTGAATCAAATTTGGCATATATGGATCACTCTTTGCCACCACTTGGTTTGTTTTTGCAAATCAAACTCAAATTCCTATCTCTAAGTCAAATTCACTTGTAGAGACATAAAGAGAGGTATTCCAAAACAAATTGATCAAGGATTTCAAAAACTCCCCCTTTTTCCCATAATCAACACTTCTCCCCACAAGAGGCCAACTTTTGACAAAAGAGACAATAAAAGAGTTTTGACAAACCAAAAGCTCTATTCTACTATTTTTAAAATTTCTCAAGTGGTAGCTGATCCATTTATTGCTTTGGCCTTTATTTTCTCCCCCTTTGGCATCAAGCACCAAAACGGGATCAATGTTGGCCCTTTAACCCCATTGCCTCACCAAAATCTTCAAATAAGAATACAAAGGCAATAGGAGTACATGAGATGAACTTGGAATAAGTTACCCTCTCATCGGAGTGCAGTGGAAGTCTTTCATGGTCCAAGTCCACCTTTTCCCTTTCAAACCTCCTTGGAGACTAAATCAAGCAAACTCAAGCACACGGTTAGTCTCAAAGGGTCAAGTTGTAACACAACCCCCCCCCTAAATATGTGCATCACTTGCAAAAGGACTTGTGAGGTCCGGGGAGTGATTGTACAACTTGAGCACCACAGTAAGCAACAAAATGCATAAGGAACATGATCAAAGGCATAAATACATGTATGCTATAAATCAATCCAAGTTCCGCGAATCTAGGATATTTAGCTCAGTACGCAGCCTGCAAAAGGTCTTCTCATCTAAAGGCTTGGTAAAGATATCGGCTAGCTGGTTCTCGGTGCTAACATGAAACACTTCGATATCTCCCTTTTGCTGGTGGTCTCTCAAAAAGTGATGCCGGATGTCAATGTGCTTTGTGCGGCTGTGCTCAACAGGATTTTCCGCTATTCGGATAGCACTCTCATTATCACATAGGAGTGGGACTTTGCTTAGATTGTAGCCAAAGTCCTGGAGGGTTTGCCTCATCCAAAGTAGTTGCGCGCAACACTGTCCTGCGACAACATACTCGGCCTCAGCGGTGGATAGGGCAACAGAAGTTTGTTTCTTAGAGTTCCATGACACCAGGGACCTTCCTAAGAATTGGCACGTCCCCGATGTACTCTTCCTATCGACCTTACATCCAGCATAGTCGGAATCTGAGTATCCAATCAAGTCAATGTTATACCCCTTAGGATACCAGATCCCGAAGCAAGGCGTAGCGACTAAATATCTAAGAATTCGCTTCACGGCCACCAAGTGACACTCCCTTGGGTCGGATTGAAATCTAGCACACATGCATACGCTAAGCATAATATCCGGTCTACTAGCACATAAATAAAGCAAAGAACCTATCATTGACCGGTATGCCTTTTGATCAACGGACTTACCTCCTTTGTTGAGGTCGGTGTGTCCGTCAGTTCCCATCGGCGTCTTTGCGGGCTTGGCGTCCTTCATCCCAAACCGCTTTAGCAAGTCTTGCGTGTACTTCGTTTGAGAGATGAAGGTGCCATCCTTGAGTTGCTTCACTTGGAACCCAAGGAAGTAGTTCAACTCGCCCATCATCGACATCTCGAATTTCTGCGTCATCACCCTGCTAAACTCTTCACAAGACTTTTGGTTAGTAGAACCAAATATTATGTCATCGACATAAATTTGGCACACAAAAAGATCACCATCGCAAGTCTTAGTGAAAAGAGTTGGATCGGCTTTCCCAACCTTGAAAGCATTAGCAATTAAAAAGTCTCTAAGGCATTCATACCATGCTCTTGGGGCTTGCTTAAGTCCATAGAGCGCCTTAGAGAGCTTACACACGTGGTCGGGGTACCGTTCATCCTCGAAGCCAGGGGGTTGCTCCACGTACACCTCCTCCTTGATCGGCCCGTTGAGGAAAGCGCTCTTCACATCCATTTGGAACAACCTGAAAGAATGGTGAGCGACATATACTAGCAAGATACGAATGGACTCTAACCTAGCCACAGGAGCAAAAGTCTCCTCAAAGTCCAAACCTGCGACTTGGGCATAACCTTTTGCCACAAGTCGATCTTTGTTCCTCGTCACCACCCCGTGCTCGTCCTGTTTGTTGCGGAACACCCACTTGGTTCCCACAACATTTTGCTTGGGACGAGGCACCAGTGTCCAAACTTCATTACGCTTGAAGTTGTTGAGTTCCTCCTGCATGGCCAACACCCAGTCCGGATCTAGCAAGGCCTCTTCTACCCTGAAAGGCTCAATAGAAGAGACAAAGGAGTAATGCTCACAAAAATTAACTAATCTAGAACGAGTAGTTACTCCCTTGCTAATATCCCCCAATATTTGGTCGACGGGATGATCCCTTTGAATTGTCGCTCGAACTTGGGTTGGAGGTGCCGGTTGTGCTTCTTCCTCCCTCACATGATCATCTTGTGCTCCCCCTTGATCACACGCCTCCTCCTGATGAACCTGTTCATCGTCTTGAGTTGGGGGATGCACCATCATTGAGGAAGAAGGTTGATCTTGCTCCAATTGTTCCTGTGGTCGCGCATCGCCAATCGCCATGGTGCGCATTGTGGCCGTTGGAACGTCTTCTTCATCTACATCATCAAGATCAACAACTTGCTCTCTTGGAGAGCCATTAGTCTCATCAAATACAACGTCGCTAGAGACTTCAACCAAACCCGATGATTTGTTGAAGACCCTATATGCCTTTGTATTTGAATCATAACCTAATAAAAACCCTTCTATAGCTTTGGGAGCAAATTTGAAGTTCTACCTTTCTTTACAAGAATATAACATTTGCTCCCAAATACACGAAAATAAGACACATTGGGTTTGTTACCAGTTAGCAGCTCATACGAAGTCTTCTTGAGGAGGCGGTGAAGGTAGACCCTGTTGATGGCGTGGCAAGCCGTGTTCACGGCTTCCGACCAAAAGCGCTCAGGGGTCTTGAACTCTCCAAGCATAGTCCTCGCCATATCGATGAGTGTCCTGTTCTTCCTCTGTACCACACCATTTTGTTGTGGTGTGTAGGGAGCGGAGAACTCGTGCTTGATCCCTTCCTCCTCAAGATACTCCTCCACTTGAAGGTTCTTGAACTCGGACCCGTTGTCGCTCCTTATCTTTTTCACCTTGAGCTCAAATTCATTTTGAGCTCTCCTGAGGAAGCGCTTGAGGGTCCCTTGGGTTTCAAATTTATCCTGCAAAAAGAATACCCAAGTGAAGCGGGAAAGATCATCAATATAACAAGACCATACTTACTTCCTCCTATGCTTAGATAGGCGACGGGTCCGAAGAGGTCCATATGAAGCATCTCCAAGGGTCTTGATGTGGTCATCACATTTTTGGTGTGATGAGAGCTTCCCACCTGTTTCCCTGCTTGACAAGCTGCACAAGGTCTATCTTTTTCGAAATGCACATTAGTTAGACCTATCACGTGTTCTCCCTTTAGAAGCTTGTGGAGGTTCTTCATCCCCACATGTGCTAAGCGGCGATGCCACAGCCAGCCCATGCAAGTCTTAGCAATTAAGCATGCATCTAGACTGGCCTCTTCTTTTGCAAAATCAACCAAATAAAGTTTGCCGTCTAGTACACCCTTAAAAGCTAGTGAACCATCACACCTTCTAAAGACAGACACATCTACATTTGTGAATAGACAATTATATCCCATATTGCATAATTGACTAACAGATAACAAATTATATCCAAGAGACTCAACTAAAAACACATTAGATATAGAGTGCTCGGATGAAATAGCAATTTTACCTAACACTTTTACCTTGCCTTGGTTCCCATCACCGAATATTATTGAATCTTGGGAATCCTTGTTCTTGACGTAGGAAGAGAACATCCTCTTCTCCCCCGTCATGTGGTTTGTGCATCCGCTGTCGATAATCCAGCTTGAGCCCCCGGATGCATAAACCTGCAAGGCAAATTTAGGCTTGGGTCTTAGGTACCCAACTCTTGTTGGGTCCTACAAGGTTAGTCACAATTGTCTTAGGGACCCAAATGCAAGTTTTATCTCCCTTGCATCTTGCCCCTAACTTCCTAGCAATCACCTTCTTATTTTTTCTACAAATGGCAAATGAAGCATTGCAAGCATGATGTATTGTAGAAGGTTCATTAACTTTCCTAGGAACATTAACAACATTTCTCCTAGCAACATTTCTATCATGCATAACATGGGAACTAGAAGCAGTCATAGCATGAAAATCAAAAGCATCATAACTTCTAAAGGCATTCTTAGAATGTCTCCTATCATGATACATGAAAGCATGGTTCTTTTGCACACTACTAGCCATAGGGGCCTTCCCTTTCTCCTTGGCGGAGATGGGAGCCTTATGGCTTGTTATGTTCTTGGCTTCCCTCTTGAAGCCAAGACCATCCTTAATTGAGGGGTGTCTACCAATCGTGTAGGCATCCCTTGCAAATTTTAGTTTGTCAAATTCACTTTTGCTAGTCTTAAGTTGGGCATTAAGACTAGCCAATTCATCATTCAATTTGGAAATTGAAACTAGGTGTTCACTACAAGCATCAATGTCAAAATCTTTACACCTATTGCAAATCCTAACATGTTCTACACAAGAGTTAGATTTACTTGCTACTTCTAGTTTAGCATTTAAATCATCATTTACACCTTTTAAAGTAGAAATGGTTTCATGACAAGTAGATAGTTCACAAGAAAGCATTTCATTCCTTTTAACTTCTAGAGCAAGTGAATTTTGTGCACTAACAAATTTATCATGCTCTTCATATAAAAGGTCTTCTTGTTTCTCTAAGAGTCTATCCTTTTCATTCAAGGCATCAATCAATTCATTAATCTTATCTATTTTAGTTCTATCCAATCCCTTGAACAAACTAGAGTAATCTATTTCTTCATCACTAGACTCATCATCACTAGAAGAATCATAAGTGGCATTGTTTCGAGTACATACCTTCTTCTCCTTTGCCATGAGGCATGTGTGATGCTCGTTGGGAAGAGGGATGCCTTGTTGAAGGCGGTGGCGGCGAGTCCTTCATTGTCGGAGTCGGATGACGAACAATCCGAGTCCCACTCCTTTCCAAGGTGTGCCTCGCCCTTAGCCTTCTTGTATGCCTTCTTCTTCTCCCTCTTGCTCCCTTGTTCCTGGTCACTTCCATTATCGAGACAGTTAGCAATAAAATGACCAATCTTACCACATTTGAAGCATGAGCGCTTCCCCTTTGTCTTGGTCTTGCTTGGCTGTCCCTTGCTGTGGCGGAACTGCCCGAATTATTCCAACTTAAGTGCCTAAGCCCTGCCTTAGAGGCTAGACCACACTTAAATGGGAATAACCCGTCAATCCCTCGGATCTAGTCCGACACGGCCACTGACAGGATCAAGTACCACAGTCTCACTCGATGGTGAGTCACAGAGCAAATACAATAAAGCATAGAATCATGCATGGAAGAGTGTTAAATTATTACATCATCATCATCGGAGTTTTGCCAAAAGTAGTCATCATTGTTCGAAGTGCAGCGGAATAAAACTAACGATAATTAAACGGAGAGATGGGGAAGCCTGTCCCATCACTCCTCATGCTCCTCCTCAGCCGAGGCGGGGTCCCACTCGACAGTCCAACCCGGTGGCAGGGTGGATGGCCAAGTCACTCCAGCAGCCATTTCCTCCAGAGAACCTGTAAAAATTATGCCACAAGCAAGGCTGAGTATACTAATACTCAGCTAGACTTACCCGGTGTGAGGAGTCTATACTCCTCTACCTCTAGACATGCAGCTGTTTGGCTGTGGGGTTTGGTTGCCAAAAGCACTAGCTGAGTTTCTAAATCAAGATTTTAACTTTGTCAAAATTAAGTGTGACTCTCTTAAGGCTAAAAGTGTACTATCTACTCATACATAGTAGCAAGCATTATTAGCAATCAACATCTTGTATCATCTCATCACAGTTTCACTTATTACTCAATGCAGTACAATGGATCAAGCAGTCTCATTAGCTGCGAGAAGCAGACGATTCGAATCGAGTTTTTATCCTTGCAAGGTAAACCTAAACACACGACATGCAGGGGCACTCCGTCCCCACACATATCAACCGTCCCCATCGATTCCCTGGCAACAGATCAGGGCTCACCGCCTTGGCGTACAATGCCTCACTGACCCCGACTGGCCGTCGTGCAGTGACCGCACTTGTACCCACCATAACCGGAATGGGAGACCTCGTCTCAGGTCGCGTGAGGGGATATGTCTGCGGGCAGGTTCACTCAGGTACTAGGCTTACTGATTTACCATATTTCTCGGTATGTGTTTAGTACATTCAAACGCTTGACACAGGTATCCGCACGTTAATCCTTATTCCATTTTCCATCCCGTGGGCAACCAATCCCCATGGATTGTTGTCCACCAACTAGTATCATGACAGTGTGAAAGTGGGTACAATCAATTTTCTGATCTCGTGCGAGTGCTAGAAAAATCACTCGTCTTCTACCGAGATCCTAATTAAATAAAGCAACTACTCGACCTGTTACTCTAGTATTCATCTCAAAAGGATTCCTGAGATCATGCAAATAGGGTTTCAAACAATTCCTACACCTAAGTGCACAATCAATCCTACAATCATTAAGTGAAGTAAAATAGCATAAATAACAGGTTATGCATAAAACCGGGGCTTGCCTTCCAAAGCAGTGGCAGGCAGGTCCTCTGGTGCAGGCTCTGGTGCTGGATCCGGGGCAACCTCCTGGGCAGCTCCTTGCTCTGGCACGAGGATGTACTCTCCGTCAGCAAGATTACAGTCTATCGAAATGCAATGAACATGTATGTCATGATTATGCAAGATTTAAGAACATTAAGCTACAGAAATTAAGTCAAGAATTAACTTAGGGTTCCCTGGCTATGTGGGTCTTCTAGTGGTATATATATACATAGACTTATTCCCTTTTAGGTTTAGGTTTTCTTTTAGGATAACATAGTGGATGTGCATTGTCTTTATAGATTTCAGTGGACAATTTACAAAGGTCTTAGGAGGACATTCATTCCCATTATCCATTTTCTTTTCTTTACTTTCCATTTAGGGTTCCTAGTGTAGGTTTGAACTACGACAGTGTTTTAACAATTTCCAAAAACTCTGTAAAATTTACAGTGGGTTGTCACTTGCTATTCTAGCTGGTTTTAAGAATTTGAGGCTCAAAGTACAAAAGCTAGGCTTTAAACAAAAATAATAATAGTTAGGCAAAATGGGCCACTTTACACTACACCTCTTAGTTAGGGGTAGGTTCTGTCCTAAAGGTTATTTTTGTTGGCCTCTATTAGTGATGATAAGCTCTTGTACCAAAGATGACAGAGAGCAACATGAGGGTTAATTAATGATGGATTTCTAAAGTTTAGGTGCAAAAAGGGTGCTTAGAACTAACTTGTCATTTGAAAAATATCAAACAACAGATTTCAGATTTTTCCTAAGTTCTTATTATCAAAACATTAGTTGTCCCAAGGTTTGAGGAATTTTCACCTTAGGGTTATTTTTGTAGGGATTTTCTAAGTTTTCCTTGTTTTCTTAGAATAAAAGGTATCCTATTTATTTTATACTAAACCAGGGTATGATGTATTTTTCCAGTGAACTATATTGAATAAGTAACCTAACAAAAATAGAGGTACTCTCTGGTTCATTAATTAAATTACCTTTTCTATTTTCCTTATCCTTAAGCATATTATAGAATAAGGGGTAAAACTAATTTAAATGGAGTAGACAGAGAGGTTCAATATTTTTAAACAGGTCAGTAGGTAGATATAAACTTCTCCAAATTTTTCTAACCCTAGTTAAATAGTACAACCATTTTTCTTGCTATTATTAAGTTTTTTGTCAAAGCTAAAATTAAATCAGAACCTTATATTTTTCTCTAGTACCTATGGGGTTTTATATTTTTCTTAGATAGGTTACACTATTTAGAGTCTGGCAAAATTAGTTTGACCAAATTTGGATAAACCAAACAGAAGTTATAGGTTTTTAAAGTTTCTGTTTGAATTTAAATCAGGTTTTAATAAGGTTTTTCTGAAAAAGCAGTTTGCGCCGAGGTCCCTGGGTTTAAACCGAATCAAACCTCGCAGATCTACCCTCGCGCCACTATTCCCCTGAGTCTCTGACATTTCACTTAACCCCCTGGCTTTCTCTCCCTCTCACCCGCAGTCCTTCCCCCAACTGAAAAAGTAGCCGCGGGAAAGAAAAGGATGGCGCGGCTTACCGGCGGCGAGGGAGGTCCGGCGAGGTGGCCAGTGACGTTCGGGAGGTCGCGACGGTCACGTCGATGTGCGGGTCATCGTCGGAGGTGGTCGGAGTTACCCTGTCCACGAACACAGGCGGTGGGGATCGTCGGCGGCGCCTGCTCCGGCCAAACCACGGCGGTATAGTTCAATTAGGGTGCACGAGGAGCTTCACAGGGTGACACAGAGGCTATGCGCGCATCGAATTGGAAAACGGTGCAGGGGCTTACCCGGTCCACGTGCGCCGGCGGGTTCTTGAACTCCGGTGAGCACGATTGGGCTATTCCGGTGACGTGGGTCCTCGGGTCAAGCTTGAGCACGTGTCACGGCCTCACCAGGAAGCTATCTGGGGGCTTGGATCGAACGGAGGAGGACGGGGGAGGGGATGGCCACGGTGGTTGCTCTCGGGCGGCACTGGCGGGTCGCGGGGAGGTCGCCGGAGGTAATGGCTGGCTCGGGCAAGTCAGGCGAGGTACGGAGGAGGCGATGGGGAAGGCAGCCGAGCACTAGAGCGGGTTTTATAGGCGCGGGCACGGCCAGGGCGCCGGCTCGACCGTTTGGCGTGACGAGGGCACGCGGGGGCACGCGCGGGCGTGCTCTGGCGAGCTCAGAGCGCGTCGAACACGTGGCGTGTTGCTTCTGCCCGTGTTCTTCGCTCTGCTGAGCGGCCAGGCGTACGAATCTTGCCCTACCGCCTGTGGGAGATCTCTTCCCTGCACCTAGAGCTACCTAGTTCATGTGAGTTCCAAGAGTAGATGTGGTCTAGTTGAGGAGATATGGTGGCGCCAAGTCTTGTGTGTCTGCACTGTTCAATCCGAGACAAAACCAGTGCCAACTCGTGTCAAACGGTTTTGGCTTGGGTTCAAACTTTTCCAGGGCATTCTAGGGTTAATTTGGCGCCATTTTGTCAATTGGGTCGACAGGTTTTGAAAAGGGGATCAAGGTGAACATGTGGGTTCTTTGTTCAAGGGTTGGTTTTTGACTTAGGCAAATCCTGAATTTCTCCCTTGTGTTCAACCTTTGGTGATCTTTTTAGGGCCTTTCTGAAAACTTTTTGGGGGTACTTCCTTACTATTAATTGTAGGTTATTAAGCATATTACAACTTTTATATTTGGCCCAAACCATGATCATAAGGTTTACATGATCTTTTGATCATGGCTTCAATTAGGGTTCCCATTGCCTATGGGGGTTTTGCTCTAGGGTTTTGGGGAGATCCCCACTTAGATGTGCATTATAAGCTAGGGCAGGACATCCAAGGTAGTTTGCTCTTGATTAGGACCTTGAATTCCAAGATTGAAGTACTTTGCCCATAAATCTTTATGTAACAATGGGTTAAAAGGGGTAACCCTGGGGTGGACACCCTGAGTAACACCTAGGGTGTTACAGCCCTCCCCCCTTAAAGGAATCTCGTCCCGAGATTTCAGGTAGAGTCCCTTGGAGGGATGCTTGAAGGTGTGTTGGTGCTACTTTCCCCTTATACTTAAGTTTCACCTTTTTAACTGTTCTTCGAATGTCATCCTCTTTGCAACTTCAGAAGGAAGCCCTTCTTAAGTTAAATCCACAACTTAGACTATCCTTGTTATCTAAGTTTTTCTTATAATTGACTTCAAAGGGCAGGTGGGGGTGGGGTTTTTTTGGGTTACATACCGACTCCTTTGGGCAGAAAGTCGGGGAAGCGAGAGCGTAGAAAATCCTCCGTCTCCCATGTAGCTTCTTCTGCTGAATGATGACTCCACTGAACCTTATACATTTTGATTGATCTTGCCCGAGTTGTTCTCTCCTTTTGATCCAATACCTTGATGGGGTACTCTTGGTAGGACAAGTCTGGTTCTATTTCAATGTCTGGTTCTGGTAGCACTTCAGTGGGTAGACGAACACATTTCCGCAGCTGAGATACATGGAACACATTGTGAACTGCTGACATACAGGGTGGCAATTCCACTTGGTAAGCTACGGGTCCACAACTTGCCTTGATCTTATAGGGTCCAATGTAACGAGGGGCTAACTTGCCCTTGATCCCGAATCTCTGGACACCCTTGGTTGGTGATATCTTAAGATAGACATGATCTCCCACCTCAAACTGTAGAGGCTTCCGCCTCTTGTCATGATAACTCTTTTGCCTAGCCTGAGTAGCTTCTAAGTTCTTTTTGATAATTCTAACCTTTGCCTCTGCTTCAAGCACCAAATCTGGCCCAAAAACTTCCCTTTCTCCCGCTTGAGACCAATTTAGCGGGGTTCTGCATCTTCTCCCATACAAGGCCTCAAAAGGTGCCATCTTTAGACTGGATTGATAGCTGTTATTGTAAGAAAACTCTGCCAAGGAAAGACACTTGTCCCAATCCTTCCCATAATGTAGTGCACATGCCCTTAACATATCTTCTAAAATCTGGTTCACCCTTTCTGTCTGACCATCTGTTTGAGGGTGAGATGCTGAGCTTCGGATTACGTGGGTCCCGAGGGCTTCTTGCAGTTTCTCCCAAAAGCGTGCTACAAACAGTGCTCCTCTGTCAGATATAATGGTCTTTGGGATACCATGCAATCTTACTATCTGATCAACATAAATTTCTGCGTACTTCTCTGTCTTGTGGGTGGTGTGCACTGGCAAGAAATGAGCAGTCTTGGTCAATCTGTCCATAATGACCCAAATAGAATCATGGTGCCTGGAGGTATTGGGTAATCCTACTATGAAGTCCATGCAAATGTCCTCCCATTTCCAAGATGGTATGGGAAGGGGTTGCAAAGGACCTGCTATCTTCAAGTGACTGGCCTTGATTCTCTGGCAAGTGTCACACTCTGATACGTACTTGGCAATTTCCCGCTTCATCCTGGTCCACCAATACAACGATCTGAGGTCATGGTACATCTTGTTGCTACCAGGGTGCATGGAGAACTTGGAAAGGTGAGCTTCATCCAGTATCTTCTTTCTGAGCTCAGGGTCCTTGGGAACAACCAATCGATCTCCAAACCATAAAATTTCCTTGCTGTCCTAACGGAAACACTTGTACTTTTCTGCCTTTTGCTTGAGCATAACTTTGATAATCTGAATACCCTTATCCTCAACCTGTGCCCTGACTATCTGTTCTTGCAATGTGGGCTCCACTGAGATATAGCTTAGGTTGCCTGAAGAAACAACTTCCAGGTTCAGCTTGCACAACTCATCACACAGGGTGGTCACTCTTGCATCCATGTTCACACAATTGCACTGGGCCTTTCTGCTCAAGGCATCTGCCACAACATTGGCTTTGCCAGGATGGTAATGCACCTCCAAATCATAGTCCTTGATCAATTCCAACCACCTTCTCTGCCTCATGTTCAAATCTGCTTGAGTGAAAATGTACTTGAGGCTCTTGTGATCAGTGTAAATGTTACAGTGAGCTCCCATCAAGTAGTGTCTCCATATCTTGAGGGCATGAACTACTGCTGCCAGCTCCAGATCATGTGTCGGGTAGTTCTGCTCATGGGGTCTGAGTGCTCTGGAAGCATAAGCAATGACCCGGTTATCTTGCATCAAGACACAACCCAATCCGGTACTAGAAGCATCACAATAAACTTCAAATGGCTTGGTATTGTCGGGTTGGGCTAGAACTGGGGCTGTTGTCAAATGTTGTCTCAAGGTATGAAAAGCATCTTCACACTTTTGGCTCCACTCAAATTTGACTCCCTTCTTCAACAGTTCAGTCATTGGTTTGGCAATTCTGGAGAAATCCGGAATAAATCGTCGGTAATACCCTGCCAATCCCAGAAAACTCCTAATCTGCCTCACTGTAGTTGGAGGTCTCCAGTTCATCACTTCTTGCACTTTCTCAGGGTCAACTGATATCCCATTCTGAGAAATTTTGTGACCCAAGAATTTAATCTCCTTCAGCCAGAACTCACACTTAGACAACTTAGCATACAACTGATGGTCACGGAGTCTCTGAAGTACAGTATGCAGATGTTTAGTGTGCTCAGCTTCATTCTTGGAATAAACCAGAATGTCATCGATGAAAACGACCATGAACTTGTCTAACTCTGGCATGAATACTGAGTTCATCAAGTACATAAAATAAGCCGGGGCATTGGTCAGCCCAAAATACATCACCAAAAACTCATAGAGCCCATATCTGGTAGAGAAAGCCGTCTTGGGAATGTCACTGGCATGGATCTTAATCTGATGGTAGCCTGAGCGAAGGTCTATCTTGGAGAATACCTTGGCTCCCACCAACTGATCAAACAGGACATCAATGCGGGGTAACGGGTATTTGTTCTTGATAGTCACCGCATTGAGAGAACGGTAGTCAACACACATCCTCAAACTCTCATCCTTTTTCTTCACGAACAAGGCGGGACATCCCCATGGTGAAGTACTTGGTCGAATAAACCCCTTGTCCAACAACTCTTGCAATTGCTTCTTCAATTCTGCCAATTCCGCGGGAGGCATCCTATAGGGTCTCTTAGAGATAGGAGCAGTCCTGGGTTGCAATTCAATTGCAAACTCAATGTCTCTGTCAGGTGGCATCCCTGGCAATTCATCCGGAAAAACATCCGGATAGTCACAGACCACTGGAATCTTTTTCACTGGGGATTCCATCATAACAAAGGCACAAGATCGGGTACAACCTTGATCGGGCAAATATAATGTGGTTTCACCACAGGTTGGTGAGTGCACTTCGATGGCCCTAGCTGCAATGTCAATCACTACCTGATGTTTGGTCAACCAATCAGTCCCCAATATGATATCCACACTATCCAGTCCCAAGATAAGAAGGTTGGTTTTAATTATCAAACTACCAAACTTTAGAGGCACATTCTTGTTGATTTGATAAGTGGCAACTCTGCCTCCGGGTGTTGAAATTGTAATGCCCCCATCGGTATGGTGAAAGGGCAACTGGCATTTGGCACTAAACTTGGCACTGATAAAACTATGTGAAGCACCGGAATCAAAAAGAACAATAGCGGGAAAATTCAAAACTGTAAAAATACCAGTCATGACGGGTGCTCCCTCTGGAATGTCAGCCATGGTAGTAAAGTTCAGCTTGCCCTGCCTCACCTGCACCTTCTGTCTCTTGCCTTGGTTCTGATTAACATTCTGCCCCTGCCTCTGCTGGTTTCTGGGGCAATTCTTGGCATAATGCCCAGTGCTGCCACAAGTGAAGCACCTGTTGTCATTGGCCTGACGGTACTGCTGCTGCTGCGGGTTGCTTCTCTGAGCGGGAAATTGGGTGCGGTTGGGTGCCTGCTGCTGCTGTGGTGGTCTGATCACCCATCTCCCTTGCTGCTGCTGAGGTCCCTTGCTCTGCGTGTCAGACACAATCCTGAAGCGTTGTGGCTGAGCTGAGGGTCCTGCCACAGGGGTCTTCCTCTTCTTCTCTGCCTGTCGAGCTAAGATGCAGTCCTCCTGGGAGATAGCCATGTTGACCAACTCATTGTAACTGTTGGCCCTGACGGTGTTGAGACGATCACGGAGCTTGGTGCTGAGCCCCCGTCTGAACCTGTCTCGCTTCTTCTCATCCGTGTCTGCATGGTATCCAGCATACTGGCACAAATCATTAAAGGCCTGGGCATACTGCAACACTGTCCTGTTGCCCTGAGTGAGTGCCAGAAACTCATTGAGCTTCCGGTCCATGATGCCAGCGGGGATATGGTGTCCTCTAAAAGCTGCCTTGAACTCCCTCCATTCCACCTCTCTACCTTCTGGCTGCATGGCAAGAAAATGGTCCCACCAAGTCCTTGCGGGTCCGCGAAGCTGCTGGGTGGCGAACCTGACCTTGGTGACCTCTGAGCAAGCTCCATGGAGCAGTGGGAATTTGGATTCCACCACCCGCAACCATACATCTGCATCAAGTGGGTCCTCTGCCCGTGTGAACAATGGAGGCTGGGTGCTGAGGAACTCCTGATAGGTAGCCGCAACGGGGTGACGCTGATGGTCTCCACCATAACGCTGAGGTGGTGGCTGACGCTGGGCTAGTTGTCTCAGGATCTCATTCTGCTGGTCCATGAGCTCCTGCAGAGTGGGAGGCGGTGGCGCTGGAGGAACGTGCTCATTCTGACCACGGCGCGCTCTCCCAGCCATCTGAAAAATCACATGGTTGCTTAATAACACATCTCCAAGCTTAAGGTTCAAACACGGTAGGGGAGTTAAAGCAATTTGATAGATCCCGACATAAACCAAAAACATAAACTTTCCGTTCAAATTTAAAGTGCCATTAATCATCCCTGAACCTCCAAAAGAGTTTAACACGGTTACATCAATGATCCAAAAGACTCAACTCTACCTAGCCTAGTACCCTAAGGGTGCAAAAGCTAAGCTAGCGGCGAGGAGTCCAACTATTTCCAACCTCTAGTATTATCCCTGGCATCTAGTGAGCGAACGAGGCAACGCTTGACTCGGGGGAAGGTGGTCTCCCTGAGCCAGCGGTGTCTACACTGGAAGCAGGCTCCTCCCCTCCCTCGATGTCAACGTCCTCGTCAGCCTCCTCATCATGGATCTCTTGGTGATGCATGTCTAGGTGCTCATTTGCCTCTGCTAGCTGCTGCTGAGTGTTGAGGAGCTGATCTTCGAGAACCTCGATGGTGTTCTCCCTGGTGCCCACTAGCTCCTCCAACTCATGAATCTCATCAGACAACTGCTCCACTTGCAAATCTTTTTCCACCAGCTCCTGGGACAAGTCCACCACGAGCTCCTCCCTGTTGTCCAGGGTGATCTTGGTTGCCTCTAGTAGTGCCATCAAATGAGACATGGCCTCCCCACGCATCACTTGCAGACGATACAGAGCGTTCATGCATCGTACCGACAAGTGAGCGGTGTGGCCTGGGTAGAGAGCCCAGATGTCCTTGGCATGCTCCACCCAATCCTTCCACATCGGGTCGTCCTCCTTTTCCACGGGGAACAACCCAATGGGGTGGGAAGCCAGCTCCAAGGGATGGAATCCGCAGAAAGTAGTCAAGCCATGCAGAGCGATTGCCTCGATCGTATCCTCCGCTCGGTACCCGAAAGACTCGGAGTCCAAGGAGCGCCAGCCTGGCTGCAGGGGATGAGGCTCCAAAGTCATCCTCACCCTACAGCGAGGTACCCGGTGCTTCTCGAACTGCTGCACCGCGTACTGAGGGGGTGTCAAGTATCCTGCCCCCTGGAGTACCTCCCACAAGATGCGGGGAAAACCCTCTCGTGCAAGCCCGTCAGTGTAGGTCAGTGCATTTCCGTCATCAGAGGATCCGTGGGAAGTCATCTGTGTACGGTTAAGCGCAAGTAAAAGAAAAAGAATTACAAAAAGAATAAGGAAATTAAAACTCCGCCTGTCTCTAGCTAAAAGAAAAAGGCATTGGGGACCTAGTTGGTTATTATCTTGTTCTTAAGTCTTTTTACTCCGTTATCCATTTGCTTAAATATGAATGCATGCATGCTCGTCCTGAACGACCTCTCCAGAAAATAAAAGGAATAGGGAAGAACTCCCATCCTTTAAAAAGTGGCCTATAGGGCCTAGTCACTTAGCCACCTAGCTACCCTTCTATTATCCTAAGGCTTCACGTCCTAGGTCTATCCTGCTCGTCCTACGATCTATCCAACATTGTTTCTATCAAATTTTACTTTAGAAAAGGGATGGCATTTATGGTTTATTGATTCCTCTGTGGTGGTACAAGCTCTGATACCAGCTGTGGCAGAACTGCCCGAATTATTCCAACTTAAGTGCCTAAGCCCTGCCTTAGAGGCTCCCCACACTTAAATGGGAATAACCCGTCAATCCCTCGGATCTAGTCCGACACGGCCACTGACAGGATCAAGTACCACAGTCTCACTCGATGGTGAGTCACAGAGCAAATACAATAAAGCATAGAACCATGCATGGAAGAGTGTTAAATTATTACATCATCATCATCGGAGTTTTGCCAAAAGTAGTCATCATTGTTCGAAGTGCAGCGGAATAAAACTAACGATAATTAAACGGAGAGATGGGGAAGCCTGTCCCATCACTCCTCATGCTCCTCCTCAGCCGAGGCGGGGTCCCACTCGACAGTCCAACCCGGTGGCAGGGTGGATGGCCAAGTCACTCCAGCAGCCATTTCCTCCAGAGAACCTGTAAAAATTATGCCACAAGCAAGGCTGAGTATACTAATACTCAGCTAGACTTACCCGGTGTGAGGAGTCTATACTCCTCTACCTCTAGACATGCAGCTGTTTGGCTGTGGGGTTTGGTTGCCAAAAGCACTAGCTGAGTTTCTAAATCAAGATTTTAACTTTGTCAAAATTAAGTGTGACTCTCTTAAGGCTAAAAGTGTACTATCTACTCATACATAGTAGCAAGCATTATTAGCAATCAACATCTTGTATCATCTCATCACAGTTTCACTTATTACTCAATGCAGTACAATGGATCAAGCAGTCTCATTAGCTGCGAGAAGCAGACGATTCGAATCGAGTTTTTATCCTTGCAAGGTAAACCTAAACACAAGACATGCAGGGGCACTCCGTCCCCACACATATCAACCGTCCCCATCGATTCCCTGGCAACAGATCAGGGCTCACCGCCTTGGCGTACAATGCCTCACTGACCCCGACTGGCCGTCGTGCAGTGACCGCACTTGTACCCACCATAACCGGAATGGGAGACCTCGTCTCAGGTCGCGTGAGGGGATATGTCTGTGGGCAGGTTCACTCAGGTACTAGGCTTACCGATTTACCATATTTCTCGGTATGTGTTTAGTACATTCAAACGCTTGACACAGGTATCCGCACGTTAATCCTTATTCCATTTTCCATCCCGTGGGCAACCAATCCCCATGGATTGTTGTCCACCAACTAGTATCATGACAGTGTGAAAGTGGGTACAATCAATTTCCTGATCTCGCGCGAGTGCTAGAAAAATCACTCGTCTTCTACCGAGATCCTAATTAAATAAAGCAACTACTCGACCTGTTACTCTAGTATTCATCTCAAAAGGATTCCTGAGATCATGCAACTAGGGTTTCAAACAATTCCTACACCTAAGTGCACAATCAATCCTACAATCATTAAGTGAAGTAAAATAGCATAAATAACAGGTTATGCATAAAACCGGGGCTTGCCTTCCAAAGCAGTGGCAGGCAGGTCCTCTGGTGCAGGCTTTGGTGCTGGATCCGGGGCAACCTCCTGGGCAGCTCCTTGCTCCGGCACGAGGATGTACTCTCCGTCAGCAAGATTACAGTCTATCGAAATGCAATGAACATGTATGTCATGATTATGCAAGATTTAAGAACATTAAGCTACAGAAATTAAGTCAAGAATTAACTTAGGGTTCCCTGGCTATGTGGGTCTTCTAGTGGTATATATATATACATAGACTTATTCCCTTTTAGGTTTAGGTTTTCTTTTAGGATAACATAGTGGATGTGCATTGTCTTTATAGATTTCAGTGGACAATTTACAAAGGTCTTAGGAGGACATTCATTCCCATTATCCATTTTCTTTTCTTTACTTTCCATTTAGGGTTCCTAGTGTAGGTTTGAACTACGACAGTGTTTTAACAATTTCCAAAAACTCTGTAAAATTTACAGTGGGTTGTCACTTGCTATTCTAGCTGGTTTTAAGAATTTGAGGCTCAAAGTACAAAAGCTAGGCTTTAAACAAAAATAACAATAGTTAGGCAAAATGGGCCACTTTACACTACACCTCTTAGTTAGGGGTAGGTTCTGTCCTAAAGGTTATTTTTGTTGGCCTCTATTAGTGATGATAAGCTCTTGTACCAAAGATGACAGAGAGCAACATGAGGGTTAATTAATGATGGATTTCTAAAGTTTAGGTGCAAAAAGGGTGCTTAGAACTAACTTGTCATTTGAAAAATATCAAACAACAGATTTCAGATTTTTCCTAAGTTCTTATTATCAAAACATTAGTTGTCCTAAGGTTTGAGGAATTTTCACCTTAGGGTTATTTTTGTAGGGATTTTCTAAGTTTTCCTTGTTTTCTTAGAATAAAAGGTATCCTATTTATTTTATACTAAACCAGGGTATGATGTATTTTTCCAGTGAACTATATTGAATAAGTAACCTAACAAAAATAGAGGTACTCTCTGGTTCATTAATTAAATTACCTTTTCTATTTTCCTTATCCTTAAGCATATTATAGAATAAGGGGTAAAACTAATTTAAATGGAGTAGACAGAGAGGTTCAATATTTTTAAACAGGTCAGTAGGTAGATATAAACTTCTCCAAATTTTTCTAACCCTAGTTAAATAGTACAACCATTTTTCTTGCTATTATTAAGCTTTTGGTCAAAGCTAAAATTAAATCAGAACCTTATATTTTTCTCTAGTACCTATGGGGTTTTATATTTTTCTTAGATAGGTTACACTATTTAGAGTCTGGCAAAATTAGTTTGACCAAATTTGGATAAACCAAACAGAAGTTATGGGTTTTTAAAGTTTCTGTTTGAATTTAAATCAGGTTTTAATAAGGTTTTTCTGAAAAAGCAGTTTGCGCCGAGGTCCCTGGGTTTAAACCGAATCAAACCTCGTAGATCTACCCTCGCGCCACTATTCCCCTGAGTCTCTGACATTTCACTTAACCCCCTGGCTTTCTCTCCCTCTCACCCGCAGTCCTTCCCCGAACTGAAACAGTAGCCGCGGGAAAGAAAAGGATGGCGCGGCTTACCGGCGGCGAGGGAGGTCCGGCGAGGTGGTCAGTGACGTTCGGGAGGTCGCGACGGTCACGTCGATGTGCGGGTCGTCGTCGGAGGTGGTCGGAGTTACCCTGGCCACGAACACAGGCGGCGGGGATCGTCGGCGGCGCCTGCTCCGGCCAAACCACGGCGGTATAGTTCAATTAGGGTGCACGAGGAGCTTCACAGGGTGACACAGAGGCTATGCGCGCATCGAATTGGAAAACGGTGCAGGGGCTTACCCGGTCCACGTGCGCCGGCGGGTTCTTGAACTCCGGTGAGCACGATTGGGCTATTCCGGTGACGCGGGTCCTCGGGTCAAGCTTGAGCACGTGTCACGGCCTCACCAGGAAGCTATCTGGGGGCTTGGATCGGACGGAGGAGGACGGGGGAGGGGTTGGCCACGGTGGTTGCTCTCGGGCGGCACTGGCGGGTCGCGGGGAGGTCGCCGGAGGTAATGGCTGGCTCGGGCAAGTCAGGCGAGGTACGGAGGAGGCAATGGGGAAGGCAGCCGAGCACTGGAGCGGGTTTTATAGGCGCGGGCGCGGCCAGGGCGCCGGCTCGACCGTTTGGCGCGACGCGGGCACGCGGGGGCGCGCGCGGGCGTGCTCTGGCGAGCTCAGAGCGCGTCGAACACGTGGCGTGTTGCTTCTGCCCGTGTTCTTCGCTCTGCTGAGCGGCCAGGCGTACGAATCTTGCCCTACCGCCTGTGGGAGATCTCTTCCCTGCACCTAGAGCTACCTAGTTCATGTGAGTTCCAAGAGTAGATGTGGTCTGGTTGAGGAGATATGGTGGCGCCAAGTCTTGTCTGTCTGCACTGTTCAATCCGAGACAAAACCAGTGCCAACTCGTGTCAAACGGTTTTGGCTTGGGTTCAAACTTTTCCAGGGCATTCTAGGGTTAATTTGGCGCCATTCTGTCAATTGGGTCGACAGGTTTTGAAAAGGGGATCAAGGTGAACATGTGGGTTCTTTGTTCAAGGGTTGGTTTTTGACTTAGGCAAATCCTGAATTTCTCCCTTGTGTTCAACCTTTGGTGATCTTTTTAGGGCCTTTCTGAAAACTTTTTGGGGGTACTTCCTTACTATTAATTGTAGGTTATTAAGCATATTACAACTTTTATATTTGGCCCAAACCATGATCATAAGGTTTACATGATCTTTTGATCATGGCTTCAATTAGGGTTCCCATTGCCTATGGGGGTTTTGCTCTAGGGTTTTGGGGAGATCCCCACTTAGATGTGCATTATAAGCTAGGGCAGGACATCCAAGGTAGTTTGCTCTTGATTAGGACCTTGAATTCCAAGATTGAAGTACTTTGCCCATAAATCTTTATGTAACAATGGGTTAAAAGGGGTAACCCTGGGGTGGACACCCTGAGTAACACCTAGGGTGTTACACTTGCGACCCTTTAGCGCCATCTTGAAGCGCTTGATGATGAGGGCCATCTCTTCATCATTGAGCCCGGCCGCCTCAACTTGCGCCACCTTGCTAGGTAGCGCCTCCTTGCTCCTCGTTGCCTTGAGAGCAATGGATTGAGGCTCATGGATTGGACCGTTCAACGCGTCGTCCACGTATCTCGCCTCCTTGATCATCATTCGCCCGCTTACGAACTTCCCAAGGACTTCTTCGCGCGACATCTTGGTGTACCTAGGATTTTCACGAATATTGTTCACCAAATGTGGATCAAGTACAGTAAAGGACCTTAGCATCAGGCGAACGACATCGTGGTCCGTCCAACGTGTGCTTCCGTAGCTCCTTATTCTATTGATGAGGGTCTTGAGCCGGTTGTACGTTTGGGTTGGCTCCTTGCCCCTTATCATCACGAATCTTCCAAGCTCGCCCTCCACCAACTCCATCTTGGTGAGCAAAGTGACGTCGTTCCCCTCATGAGAGATCTTGAGGGTGTCCTAGATCTGCTTGGCATTGTCCAAGCCGCTCACCTTATGGTACTCGTCCCTGCACAAAGAGGCTAACAACACAGTAGTAGCTTGTGCATTTTTATGAATCTGTTCATTAATAAATATAGGACTATCCGAGCTATCAAATTTCATTCCATTCTCAACAATCTCCCAAATGCTTGGATGGAGAGAGAACAAGTGACTACGCATTTTGTGACTCCAAAATCTGTAGTCCTCCCCATCAAAGTGTGGAGGTTTGCCAAGAGGGATGGAAAGCAAATGAGCATTTGAACTCTGAGGAATACGAGAGTAATCGAAGGAAAAATTCGAATTAACCGTCTTTCGTTTCTCGTAGTCGTAGTCGTCCTTTTGGGAAGAAGTGGACTCATCGCTGTCGTCGTAGTAGACGATCTCCTTGATGCGTCTCGTCTTCTTCTTCTTCCCATCTTTGCGTTTGTGGCCCGAGCCCGAGTCGGTAGGCTTGTCATCCTTCAGCTCGTTGACGAAGGACTCCTTCTCCTTATCGTTGATCATGATTCCCTTCCCCTTAGGATCCATCTCTTCGGGCGATTAGTCCCTTTGTGAAGAGAACGACTCCGATACCAATTGAGAGCACCTAGAGGGGGGGTGAATAGGTGATCCTGTAAAACTTAAACTTAAGCCACTGTTGGGGGCCTTCGGCTCCCGAAGGTCCTCAAAAACTTAGTTTGACAATGTTTTCCAAGTGTAATATGTGAACAGGCACCTTCGGAGTCAGGTCGTGGATATACAAGGGCACGGTTAAGACGAAGCTTGACTGGAATGAAAAACGATCATGACGAAGGATAAGACGATCACGAAGCTATGTGCAGAAAAGCTTCGGCATAACGACAGAAAAGAGGAACCGACTTAAAGATGAAAAGCCAGATTGGACCTTGAAGAATTACTATAAAGTCATTGATAAATGTAAAGGGCATCAATGTAATTTTACACGGGCTGCGTTCCGTGCCTATAAATAGGTGAACAGTACTCCCGTACTGTTCACGCTGACTGGTCATACGCTTTTTTACATCACGTCTGTAGCTTTTCTTTACGCCAATCTGAAGGTACATTTGTAATTCTATTTTATGAATTTAATAATAGAAATATATTAATAATAATATTGATATTATTACTCGCGTATTATAGATGGTTGCCCTGTTTTACTATTTGTCAACCTTATGAAGGTCTTTTCTTTTGTAACCTTCGTCCGAGATTCAGTATATCCGAAGGGATATACTGTTTTTAAGGACGAAGGAGTTTAACATTTAACACTTTTTATGTTGTCTTGTTCTTAATTCAATAGCATTTGAGAACAAGCCCCCAACATTGGCACCCACCTCCGGTGAACTCACTTCCACTTTTTGAGTTTTGAAAACCTTCGGCAAGCATCACCTTCGTCATGCCGCCGAAAAAAGCTTCAGCGACAGGGGCTGCCACTCTGCAGCCGCTCAACCCCAATCAGGATGTCGTTTCTCTTAGGGAGGCCCGAAGCCAGAAGAGGAAAGCCACCAGTCCAACGCCTCCGGAAGATGACTTGGACCAAGAAATCCAAAAAATGGAGGTGCTCCATCAACAGGTCCAACGGAAGAAGGAGAAGATGGCTCGTCTAGCTGATCTTCAAAGGCAGATAGATGAAGCCTCTGAAGAGCTTCGACACCTCGCTCAAGATGACCAGAATCAAAGGCCCCCACGCAGAGAGCTTCATCAAGAGGGTTTCTACAACGAGGACGACTGGTATGAAGATTTCCATCATGGAAATTTTGCTTTTGATGATACTTCTCCTCTGTCAACAGAACTGCAGGCTACACCTTGGCCACAGTCTTACAAGCCACCTCAGCTCCCCATGTACGACGGTCATTCAGACCCGAAGCAATTCTTGATGAGCTATGAAGCAACTATATCTTCGTATGGCGGCAACACGGCGGTCATGGCAAAGTCCTTTGTCATGGCTGTCAGGAGCGTGACACAAACCTGGTACTCCTCCCTTAGGCCAGGAACAATCACCTCATGGCAAAAGCTGAAGGATATGTTGATAACCAACTTCCAAGGCTTTCAGACGAAGCCGATCACTGCTCAAGCCTTATTCCAGTGCACCCAGGATCACGAAGAATATCTTCAGGCATATGTCTGAAGGTTCCTACGTCTGAGGGCACAGGCACCAACAGTGCCCAATGAAATTGTCATTGAGGCCATGATCAAGGGGCTTCGGCTCAGTACTTCGCCAGGAAGCCTCCTCAAACTTTGGAGAAGCTGCTCCAGAAGATGGACGAGTATATTCGAGCTGACAATGATTTTCGCCAAAGAAGGGAGGAAGCTCTCAGGTTCTCTAAAATGACCAGGGGCTTCGGAGGAAGGTTTTATCCAAGGCATGTCAGGTCAATTCACAATTCTACTCAAAATGATGACAAAGGGAGTCAGCAGCAAAGACCACAGTGTTCCTCGCAAGCTTCAGGGCAACAGCAAAGCTCTTTTCGGCCGCCAGCGCCAAGAGGCAGAGGCGCCAGGGGCTTCGGAGGAAGATTTGGAGATCAACCAAGAAAAATTTACTGCTTATTCTGCGGTGAAGGCAAGGGCCATACCACCAGAATGTGCCATATTACCATTCAAAAGCAAAAGGAACTAGCAGAGGCTGCAGCGCAACAGAGCCAGCCGAAGCAGGTTATGCATACTGCTTCGTACCATTCGCCTTACATTCCAGAATATGTAGGCAATCACCCTGCAGCCTCTGTTGCTTCGGCAAGCCAACCCCAAGCTTCCTAGCAACAGCTTCCACCACCACCACCAATACAACGACCCCCACAGCCAGAAGGGAGCCAGCACTCTCACCCCCAGAGGGACTTCAGAGAAGAATCCGAAGCTCGCACAGTCAATAGCACTGTGCCAGAATCGAAGCACATTTACTGACAAAATATCCTATCTCGACACCAGCTTTTTGCACTTTCGCGTTCAGCTTTACTTTCTTCATAGTAGAGAACAATTATGGGAAGTTTAAGTGTTTTTTGTCATTTTCAAATTCTTGTAACAGTTTAGCTTATTATCATAATGAAAATATGTCTTCTCCATGGGCTTGAGTTGCCGAAGCATAAGAATCTATGGTGGCACGGAGAACCTTCGAATTATCAAAAAATTGTTCTAAGGAACGCAGTGCAATTTCTTCAAAGTAGTAAAAAAGTCGTTCCTAAGGGAGCGCAGTGTAAGTTTTCTGCTCAAAAGTCGTTCCGAAGGGAATGCAGAGCTTACAGCGAAAAATAAACGCTGATTCCGCTGAAAGTTGTGGCGGAACCGCCCGAATTATTCCAACTTAAGTGCCTAAGTCCCACCTTAAAGGCTAGACCACACTTAAATAGGAATAAATCGTCAGTCCCTCGGATCTAGTCCGACGAGGCCACTTATCCAGGATCGAATACCACTAGCTCACTCGAAGGTGAGGTACAGAGAAATACAATAAAACATAATACCACAAATTTATTAAGTATCAATAGTGATTACATTATCGGAGTTTCAGAAATAATAATCATAAATTTTAATGCAGCGGAAATAACTAACGGAGAAAACCGAGTAACATGGCGAAGCCTGGCCACGCTACTCCTCCTGGTCCCCTCCTGCGGAAGCAGTAACCCACTCGACCGTCTATCCCGGTGGCAGGGATAGAGGCCAAGTCACACCATCAACCAAATCAACCTAAGGAGTACCTGCAAAAATTGTGACACAAGCAAGGCTGAGTATACTAATACTCAGCTAGACTTACCCGGTGTGAGGAGTCTACTCCTCTACCTCTAGACATGCAGCTGTTTGGCCGTGGGGTTTGGTTTGCCAAAAGCACTAGCTGAGTTTCTAAATCAAGTTTTAACTTTGTCAAATTTAAGTGTGACTCTCTTAAGGCTAAATGTGTCCTATCTACTCATACATAGTAGCAAACATTATTAGCAATCAACATCTTATATCATCTCATCATCTTTCCACTTGTTACTCAATGCAGTACAATGGATCAAGCAGTCTCATTAGCTGCGAGAAGCAGACGATTCGAATCGAGTTTTTATCCTTGCAAGGTAAACCTAAACACATGACGTGGCGAGGCACTCCGTCCCCACACACATCAACTGTCCCCATCGATTCCCTGGCAACAGATCAGGGCTCACCGCCTTGGCGTACAATGCCTCACTGACCCCGACTGCCGTCGTGCAGTGACCGCACTTGTACCCACCATAACTGGAATGGGAGACCACGTCTCAGGTCGCATGAGGGGATATGTCTGCGGGTAGGTTCACTCAGGTACTAGGCTTACCGATTTACCATATTTCTCAGTATGTGTTTAGTACGTTCAAACGCTTGACACAGGTATCCGCACGTAAATCCTTATTCCAATTTTGCATCTCGTAGACAACCAATCCCCATGGATTGTTGTCCACAGACCAGCATCATTATGATATGAAAGTGGGTACAACCAATTCCTGACCTCGCGCGAGTGCTAAAAAAATCACTCGACTTCTACCGAGATCCCTAATTAATAAAGCAGCTACTCGACCTAGCATACTAGTATCCATCCCAAAAGGAATCCTGAGTTCATGCAACTAGGGTTTCAGTCAACTCCTACACTTAAGTGCACAGTACAAGCCTACAGACATTAAGTGCAGTAAAATAGCATATATAAACGGTTATGCATAAAACCGGGGCTTGCCTTTAATTTAACACTTAGACAGTGTTTGCTGGGGAAGGTACTCGCTTGGCGAGCAAATACTGGTTAAGTCCATTCTTCAGGTCGTCCACCAACGGCATCTTGTGGTTGGCACCACACCACTGGCTCGATCATCATCTCTCGGTCCTATATGAGGTGCAAGATGCATATGTATGAATATAATGAAATAGCACAAGATATTTTAATTACCTGCTAGCGAATTAAACACCAAGTAGCGAGACATCCCAAGCAACCACACACACTAGCGTTAGCTAACTACCTATCATCGAGCGCACAATGTTAACACCACTAAAAGACGACAAACATTTCGTATACTTACGCAACACAAATACGACCCCATAAGTACAAGCGTTTATTTAATTTGCTACGGCTTTTCATTAGTTCTTCTATTTATCACACAAAAGCATCCAACACAAGTTTAACCGATGACATAGGCATCAACGGCTATGTAAATTCTATATCACAATCAACTACAGCAAGAAACATACAAAACATGACACACGTGCAGTATTAAGCTTAGTCATGGCAAATCTACATTAATTTAGTGCTAACCAACCATTTTTAGCCAAAAGGGTGAACTAACACTAAATAAGCACAAGCAAAAATTTTGGACAGCAATACAGCAGTCACTTGTTTTAATCATAACTCTTTAATTATTAGTCCAAAAATATCAAACTAGGACTTTCTGGAAAGCTTAAAAAGTGAACTACAACTTTGGTATTTTCATCACAACATGATTCAACACTTAGCAAGGTCAAAACGTGCTAATACAACAGCGCTGTCCAGATTTGGACAGATTTAGACTTGTGACTTTAAAAATTTATAACTGAAGATTCAGACATCCAAACGAAGTGATCCTAGACTTTCTGGAAAGGTAATGAAATTGTCTACATACTATTTATAGACATCTCAAGGTGGTTTAATATTTAACTAAGGATAAACATCACTATAAGACTTTGCTGTCCAGAACTGGACAGATTCAGTCTTCATATTTGAAACATTCATAACTTAAGCTTCAGACCACCAAAAATAGTGATCCAAGACTTTTTAGAAAGCTTGGCAAAAGCACTACATAACTTTTATAATCACAAAGAATTGATTCTATGTTGAACTGAATCAAACAATTCAGTTTTCGAAATCTGTTCTGTCAGTGGACAGAACACAGCAACCAAGTTGTAAAATTCATAACTCTTAAACCGTCAGGCCTTTAGTTATGAAATTTTAACACAAGCAAGATAAGAAAAGCACCTACAACTTTCTTATAATGACCATGAACAGATTGTAATATTAAATTGAACAAACAATACAGTTTCTGAAATCTGTACAGAATTTGGACAGATTCAGTTACTGAATTCGTGAACAGCATAACTCCTAAACAGAAAGACTTATGGCTATAAAATTTTAACACCAGAAAGATAATAAAATTATCTACCACTTTTCTATAGCACATATCTACAGAAAATAAAATTTAGTTCATCAAACATACAGCACACCGAAAACAGTACGGGCAGCCCAAAACAGAAATCAATACATTTCAGCTTCTATATAATTCAAGAATTGCCATGTTTTAGAGACTTGAGTTATTCTAACACTTTACCATTTGTTAGAGTTAAATTAATCAAATGAGCACTAACAAATAGACTTACAATTTTTATCCGTGTCATTATGAGCACTAGAAGTACCATATTTAATTAACAACGCATTCTCCCCGATAATCGATATCGAAGTGATGTTGACACCATAATTTGCATTTTAACTTAAACCTCACATGAGCACTAATACTTTTCATCCGCGACCACAACCATACGTATTTAGACTACAACAAGCAAATCATCGTGACCACGAGCTTAACTAAAGTCATCTAACAAGTTGGTTAACCAGTATAACACTTAGCAAAGTATTTTAGATTTCGCAACTCAAAAACATAGGTGAGAGCAGGTTAATTAGTTTTTCTTAACCATTTTCTCAACTTAAACTGGACAGCGCACCAGTCACTTAAAACACCATATTTTAGGAGACCTCACATGTCGAGCATCAATTTATAACATAAGTGACTCAACCTCTATCACGCTTGACAATTACCACATCACCCGATTTATCTATTTGGAACATCGCCTGTCTAGCGTACTACTAGTACCCCGCATTTTGACTTGACTTAAAAACATAGAGGAAGCGATGACTACTTCGGCATGTCACCACCTCACTACACAAGCCAAAATTAATATTAGTTAACCACACGCCTAGATAAGCATGATTTCAATTCAACTTGCCCATATTTTAAATCTCGGCATAAGCTTGGCTATTGGCTAACGAAGTGACCATTTTCTAATTACCAACATACACCACCTTTCACCATTTGTGGATACTTGCATGACACACAGCTATTGTAATACATCACAAGTACATACAACCCCATCAGTAAGGCACCAACACATTTCTGAAAATTCCCCAAGACTACGACGACAAGACATCGATCCGCCATACAACAAAAATCATGACGAAGCCGATAGGTGCTATCAACTAATCGTTTTAAAAAAATTTAGACTTACTTCTCGCTTTGCCACTACAACACCCTTTAGTCTCATGACCATCAGAAGCATCCTTCACACGATTATGCAATAGCAACCTACACGTCGGGTTACACAATACATACATCTTTTCTTCTTCGCGAGTATAACCACATTACGGCATATACCCGCACACCTTAATCAACTTTGTTACGCCACCACTACTACAATACACCACAGCACACACGTACATACATGTCCCCACTGCCTTCTCATGCCCAATTTTAGCACAATTATTTATGACAACGTTTATCGACTAGACAAGTGAAGCACTAACCGATCATTCGCACATCTCGCCTTTAAAACACGAATCACATGTCACATAATTTATATTTTCAACCCACGCTATCCTACGCCACGATGAATACATAAGATATATTTAACATAGACTAACCCCTTAGCCGGCTACGGAAGTCATCGAGCATGCTTTAGGCTTTATTAAATTTTTGCCGCGCAAACACAATATTTCACGACGAAGCATTTTAACAATCAAATAATACATCCGCGACAAATCCCTACGACGTACAAAATAACTATCGCAGCCACATATGTATCCGATCTAACACAAAATAACGCATCGGCTCACCATATCAAACTTTGGTCGGGGTTGCTGCACATGTGGCGCGAAGGCGAACGCGTCGTCGCACATGGGAGACCGAAGCGAAGCCGGAGGGCGTGGCTCGCTGCTGCGATTCGTCGAGCACCCACGCGCGAGGCGAAGGAGCATGCTGCTGCGGTGTGCAGCTTGCTGCGCAGGTCGGCGGTGGAGCTCGCTGCTGGAATTTTATGGGCGCCCTGGACAGTGAGCTGGGCAGCATTGGCCTCTCGCCATGGGTGGAGCTCGGATGGGGGAAAATGCTGCCATAGGAGAGGAGTTTGGTTGTCCTCCATGGCTGTTCAGATCTCAGGCGCAGCAGGGATTGTTCTAGGCGCTGAAACCTGGAGAGGAGCAAAGGGAGGGAGGGGGAAGATTGCAGGGCGTCATGGGAGGAAGAGGTGGGCGAGCTGCTGCTCGCCGTGGACGACGGCGGCTCGCTGCGGCTGCTGTTTTATGGGGAAGAGGGGAGGAGAGGGGCCTGGGCGGCATGGCTCCTACTGCTGTCCATGGAAAAATAAATAGGACGCAGGAACAGCAGGGGAAGGGAGGTCGACCGTCGACCCCAGCCGCGACCATGGGCAAGCTGGAGAGTGCCATGCCCCTGCGCGCCGACGTGGCCGAGCAGGAGAGGGACGCCGAGCTGCAGGTCAGCCATGGGAGGAAAACAGCAGGGGAAAATTGCAAGGGGGAAAAACGCTCGGTAGAGAGAGAAAGGAGCAGGGGCGTCGCGCCATGGGAGAGAGGGCGCAGGGAGCTTGGAGCTGCTGCTGCTGGGCGCCGATGGCTGCGGGACTGCTACCTGCACTTGGGGAGGAGGAGGGAGAGGATGGGGTCACGCCCATGGAGAGCAGGAGGCGAGGGCGCCATGGCCACCAGGGAGGGATTCGGTTCCAGCATGCTTGAGAGGAGGGAGGCATCGGCATGCTTGCTGCAGTGGAGAAGAGAGGCGTGGGGGAGAGGATAGAGTGGCTTGTGGCCGCTGCTTGGGGGCTAGGGGTGGGAGTGAAAAATGCTCCAAGTGCAAGTGAGAGGGATCTGTATTTATAGAGAGGGGCTAGGGTTAGGGTTTCTTAGTGGGCCTAATGGGCTGGGTTTGGCTGGCCCAAAACGCTCAAACGGGTCGCGCTAATTTATTTCCATTTTATTTTATGGTGTTTTGATTAAACACGGATTGTCGGATCGCTAATTATTTCCCGGAATACAAATGCTCTTGCGGAATTCGTTTGTACGCAAAACAGCATGAACTAGAGTTCGGACGAATGGACGATTAATTCGGCCGAGAGTTGGATTTGATTTCACTCGGAAATAATTCCTCGCACACTATTTTAGAAATAAATGTTTCTCTCAGACTTCTGATCGGCTTCGGATTTTTAGTCGGAGAAATCAGATTGTGACATTTTAAAATCGTTGTCGATACGGGGTTTTGAGTTCGATCCAGACATGAGATATTTGGCCGAGTGGAGTAAGAATTAATTAGAGGACGACATATTGAGCATTCTGTTTGAGAGTACGGACTTGGATAAAATAGTCGGACATCGATCGAAGTTCGAGGAATTGGACTCGGGCTCAGATCAAATAAAAGTCGTCGAGAGTTTGATTAAATGGCTTCAGATGAGATTTATAATTCAAGGATGATTTTCGAGTTTGCATTCGTTCCGAGAAATAAAAGTCTAAAATTGGTTGTTTCTCACGATCGATTAACTCTGAATTCGGTGAACTTCCAAGAGAAAGCCTGATAAACAGAGATAGGCACGATCAAGAAATAGAAATTTTTACTGAGCATCCGAAATTAGGATTAATCTCACGACATAACACGAAACTGACACCTGGGGTGTCACAGCCTTCCCCCCTTAAAAAGAATCTCGTCCCGAGATTCGGATGAAGATCTTTAAGGGTGGAGAAGCATGTAACTCCCAGGCTGGAGATAGATGCAAATTCAGGAGATGGGATTTGACAAGATAATGAGGATAGATTTGGATAGAATATCGCGGCATGCTGAGACAAAATGCAGCGATCACTCTGAGAGAATCCTCATCAAAGATAACATATCGGTGTAGTTCCATAATGTATCATGGCTATTAACCGCGATACCAGCGCGTGCCGAGCAGCTCAACCATGGGTGCACCATAGTAGGCTCTCGGTCTCGTCGCGGCACCATCAGTCGTTAGCCATAATACCATTACCAAACGCAACCAATAAGAAATCCACATAGCACAGACAGATGGAGCCCATGAGAGTATGGCTCAGAAAATAAGAATGTGATCAGAGTTGAAGCAGAGACTGTTGTCAAAAGAGCATCACCTGAGAATTTTCTTCGACTCAGAGAACTATTTTATGATCAACACGGAGATTATCAGGCCAGAGATTAGTACGAGATTTGATATGAGAAGGAACCAACCATGAGATCAAGATTGGCAACTTGCTGAGACATGAGAGAACTAAAGACAACAGCATAATCCATCGAACCAAAGGGATACACTGCTTAGATAAAACATCGTCATGATCCTCGGAGAAGGAGTATGAGAATGATCAGAAATGAGAGATTTAGGCAGATCAACATCCGATGCTTGAGAACGGGTTATAGGAGATAACCAGATAATAGGGCAGAATCATAGGGGATCCCGAGATTTGGATGATAAAGCCAACATGATTCACAAGAAAAAGGGTTACCAGATCAGGCAAAAGGAGAGGTAGGCAAACAGGATCAGCTAGGATGATCAACAGAAATGTTATGAAGTTTTAGGGGCAATGACTTATGGAAAGAAAACATGGCCTTGATAGGGTTTGCGCAACTGGACACCAACAATAATAATTTTTTTTTGACACAACAAGTGCACAAGGAAGTTTTAGTCGATTTAGGGGTCAAGCTATGGGTGTCTACAAGCTGTGCAGGTGCAACGTCAGGGTAAAACACACAAGGGTTCGAAAATACTCACACAAGCATGAAAATATTTTTTTAAGAGGTTTCACTTGCTAATCTCAAGGTTGTTTGGATGGGGGTCTTTTTATGAACAGAACAAGCAACAAAATGTTTTGCAAAAAGGGTTGAACAATTACAATGTTACCTAGATAGCAAGACAAGAGAAACATACAACACGACCTAACAAGACTTACCAATCTGACACGAGGCAAGGCATTTTTTTTGCAGTCCATAGCAATACAACACATTATTCACAATTTCTTATTATTGGAATAAAGACGAGAGAAGCATGTTGATGCACAAGAGACAATTATAATGCGACAATCATGATGCATGCTCATTCTAGTCGTCTTCTCAGACCTAACTAATTTTTCGGATGCTTCTACAGCATCCTGCTAGTAGCAATAGTAGCCTTTATGGCCTATATAAATAGCCACCTAGCTACCCATCTATTTCCTAAGGCTTCACGTCCTAGGTCTATCCTTATCGTCCTAATGTCTATCCAACTTTGGTTTCTAAGCAAATTTTACTTTAGAAAAGGTTGGAATCATGACTTATTGACTTCTCTGTACTGGTATTCGCTCCGATACCAGCTGTGGCGGAACCGCCCGAATTATTCCAACTTAAGTGCCTAAGTCCCACCTTAAAGGCTAGACCACACTTAAATAGGAATAAATCGTCAGTCCCTCGGATCTAGTTCGACGAGGCCACTTATCCAGGATCGAATACCACTAGCTCACTCGAAGGTGAGGTACAGAGAAATACAATAAAACATAATACCACAAATTTATTAAGTATCAATAGTGATTACATTATCGGAGTTTCAGAAATAATAATCATAAATTTTAATGCAGCGGAAATAACTAACGGAGAAAACCGAGTAACATGGCGAAGCCTGGCCACGCTACTCCTCCTGGTCCCCTCCTGCGGAAGCAGTAACCCACTCGACCGTCTATCCCGGTGGCAGGGATAGAGGCCAAGTCACACCATCAACCAAATCAACCTAAGGAGTACCTGCAAAAATTGTGCCACAAGCAAGGCTGAGTATACTAATACTCAGCTAGACTTACCCGGTATGAGGAGTCTACTCCTCTACCTCTAGACATGCAGCTGTTTGGCCGTGGGGTTTGGTTTGCCAAAAGCACTAGCTGAGTTTCTAAATCAAGTTTTAACTTTGTCAAATTTAAGTGTGACTCTCTTAAGGCTAAATGTGTCCTATCTACTCATACATAGTAGCAAACATTATTAGCAATCAACATCTTATATCATCTCATCATATTTCCACTTGTTACTCAATGCAGTACAATGGATCAAGCAGTCTCATTAGCTGCGAGAAGTCGACGATTCGAATCGAGTTTTTATCCTTGCAAGGTAAACCTAAACACACGACGTGGCGAGGCACTCCGTCCCCACACACATCAACCGTCCCCATCGATTCCCTGGCAACAGATCAGGGCTCACCGCCTTGGCGTACAATGCCTCACTGACCCCGACTGCCGTCGTGCAGTGACCGCACTTGTACCCACCATAACCGGAATGGGAGACCACGTCTCAGGTCGCGTGAGGGGATATGTCTGCGGGCAGGTTCACTCAGGTACTAGGCTTACCGATTTACCATATTTCTCAGTATGTGTTTAGTACGTTCAAACGCTTGACACAGGTATCCGCACGTTAATCCTTATTCCAATTTTGCATCTCGTAGACAACCAATCCCCATGGATTGTTGTCCACAGACCAGCATCATTATGATATGAAAGTGGGTACAACCAATTCCTGACCTCGCGCGAGTGCTAAAAAAATCACTCGACTTCTACCGAGATCCCTAATTAATAAAGCAGCTACTCGACCTAGCATACTAGTATCCATCCCAAAAGGAATCCTGAGTTCATGCAACTAGGGTTTCAGTCAACTCCTACACTTAAGTGCACAGTACAAGCCTACAGACATTAAGTGCAGTAAAATAGCATATATAAACGGTTATGCATAAAACCGGGGCTTGCCTTTAATTTAACACTTAGACAGTGTTTGCTGGGGGAGGTACTCGCTTGGCGAGCAAATACTGGTTAAGTCCATTCTTCAGGTCGTCCACCAACGGCATCTTGTGGTTGGCACCACACCACTGGCTCGATCATCATCTCTTGGTCCTATATGAGGTGCAAGATGCATATGTATGAATATAATGAAATAGCACAAGATATTTTAATTACCTGCTAGCGAATTAAACACCAAGTAGCGAGACATCCCAAGCAACCACACACACTAGCGTTAGCTAACTACCTATCATCGAGCGCACAATGTTAACACCACTAAAAGACGACAAATATTTCGTATACTTACGCAACACAAATACGACCCCATAAGTACAAGCGTTTATTTAATTTGCTACGGCTTTTCATTAGTTCTTCTATTTATCACACAAAAGCATCCAACACAAGTTTAACCGATGACATAGGCATCAACGGCTATGTAAATTCTATATCACAATCAACTACAGCAAGAAACATACAAAACATGACACACGTGCAGTATTAAGCTTAGTCATGGCAAATCTACATTAATTTAGTGCTAACCAACCATTTTTAGCCAAAAGGGTGAACTAACACTAAATAAGCACAAGCAAAAATTTTGGACATCAATACAGCAGTCACTTGTTTTAATCATAACTCTTTAATTATTAGTCCAAAAATATCAAACTAGGACTTTCTGGAAAGCTTAAAAAGTGAACTACAACTTTGGTATTTTCATCACAACATGATTCAACACTTAGCAAGGTCAAAACGTGCTAATACAACAGCGCTGTCCAGATTTGGACAGATTTAGACTTGTGACTTTAAAAATTTATAACTGAAGATTCAGACATCCAAACGAAGTGATCCTAGACTTTCTGGAAAGGTAATGAAATTGTCTACATACTATTTATAGACATCTCAAGGTGGTTCAATATTTAACTAAGGATAAACATCACTATAAGACTTTGCTGTCCAGAACTGGACAGATTCAGTCTTCATATTTGAAACATTCATAACTTAAGCTTCAGACCACCAAAAATAGTGATCCAAGACTTTTTAGAAAGCTTGGCAAAAGCACTACATAACTTTTATAATCACAAAGAATTGATTCTATGTTGAACTGAATCAAACAATTCAGTTTTCGAAATCTGTTCTGTCAGTGGACAGAACACAGCAACCAAGTTGTAAAATTCATAACTCTTAAACCGTCAGACCTTTAGTTATGAAATTTTAACACAAGCAAGATAAGAAAAGCACCTACAACTTTTTTATAATGACCATGAACAGATTGTAACATTAAATTGAACAAACAATACAGTTTCTGAAATCTGTACAGAATTTGGACAGATTCAGTTACTGAATTCGTGAACAGCATAACTCCTAAACAGAAAGACTTATGGCTATAAAATTTTAACACCAGAAAGATAATAAAATTATCTACCACTTTTCTATAGCACATATCTACAGAAAATAAAATTTAGTTCATCAAACATACAGCACACCGAAAACAGTACGGGCAGCCCAAAACAGAAATCAATACATTTCAGCTTCTATATAATTCAAGAATTGCCATGTTTTAGAGACTTGAGTTATTCTAACACTTTACCATTTGTTAGAGTTAAATTAATCAAATGAGCACTAACAAATAGACTTACAATTTTTATCCGTGTCATTATGAGCACTAGAAGTACCATATTTAATTAACAACTCATTCTCCCCGATAATCGATATCGAAGTGATGTTGACACCATAATTTGCATTTTAACTTAAACCTCACATGAGCACTAATACTTTTCATCCACGACCACAACCATACGTATTTAGACTACAACAAGCAAATCATCGTGACCACGAGCTTAACTAAAGTCATCTAACAAGTTGGTTAACCAGTATAACACTTAGCAAAGTATTTTAGATTTCGCAACTCAAAAACATAGGTGGGAGCAGGTTAATTAGTTTTTCTTAACCATTTTCTCAACTTAAACTGGACAACGCACCAGTCACTTAAAACACCATATTTTAGGAGACCTCACATGTTGAGCATCAATTTATAACATAAGTGACTCAACCTCTATCACGCTTGACAACTACCACATCACCCGATTTATCTATTTGGAACATCGCCTGTCTAGCGTACTACTAGTACCCCGCATTTTGACTTGACTTAAAAACATAGAGGAAGCGATGACTACTTCGGCATGTCACCACCTCACTACACAAGCCAAAATTAATATTATTTAACCACACGCCTAGATAAGCATGATTTCAATTCAACTTGCCCATATTTTAAATCTCGGCATAAGCTTGGCTATAGGCTAACGAAGTGACCATTTTCTAATTACCAACATACACCACCTTTCACCATTTGTGGATACTTGCACGACACACAGCTATTGTAATACATCACAAGTACATACAACCCCATCAGTAAGGCACCAACACATTTCTGAAAATTCCCCAAGACTACGACGACAAGACATCGATCCGCCATACAACAAAAATCATGACGAAGCCGATAGGTGCTATCAACTAATCGTTTTAAAAAAATTTAGACTTACTTCTCGCTTTGCCACTACAACACCCTTTAGTCTCATGACCATCAGAAGCATCCTTCACACGATTATGCAATAGCAACCTACACGTCGGGTTACACAATACATACATCTTTTCTTCTTCGCGAGTATAACCACATTACGGCATATACCCGCACACCTTAATCAACTTTGTTACGCCACCACTACTACAATACACCACAGCACACACGTACATACATGTCCCCACTGCCTTCTCATGCCCAATTTTAGCACAATTATTTATGACAACGTTTATCGACTAGACAAGTGAAGTACTAACCGATCATTCGCACATCTCGCCTTTAAAACACGAATCACATGTCACATAATTTATATTTTCAACCCACGCTATCCTACGCCACGATGAATACATAAGATATATTTAACATAGACTAACCCCTTAGCCGGCTACGGAAGTCATCGAGCATGCTTTAGGCTTTATTAAATTTTTGCCGCGCAAACACAATATTTCACGACGAAGCATTTTAACAATCAAATAATACATCTGCGACAAATCCCTACGACGTACAAAATAACTATCGCAGCCACATATGTATCCGATCTAACACAAAATAACGCATCGGCTCACCATATCAAACTTTGGTCGGGGTTGCTGCACATGTGGCGCGAAGGCGAACGCGTCGTCGCACATGGGAGACCGAAGCGAAGCCGGAGGGCGTGGCTCGCTGCTGCGATTCGTCGAGCACCCACGCGCGAGGCGAAGGAGCATGCTGCTGCGGTGTGCAGCTTGCTGCGCAGGTCGGCGGTGGAGCTCGCTGCTGGAATTTTATGGGCGCCCTGGACAGTGAGCTGGGCAGCATTGGCCTCTCGCCATGGGTGGAGTTCGGATGGGGGAAAATGCTGCCATAGGAGAGGAGTTTGGTTGTCCTCCATGGCTGTTCAGATCTCAGGCGCAGCAGGGATTGTTCTAGGCGCTGAAACCTGGAGAGGAGCAAAGGGAGGGAGGGGGAAGATTGCAGGGCGTCATGGGAGGAAGAGGTGGGCGAGCTGCTGCTCGCCGTGGACGACGGCGGCTCGCTGCGGCTGCTGTTTTATGGGGAAGAGGGGAGGAGAGGGGCCTGGGCGGCATGGCTCCTACTGCTGTCCATGGAAAAATAAATAGGACGCAGGAACAGCAGGGGATGGGAGGTCGACCGTCGACCCCAGCCGCGACCATGGGCAAGCTGGAGAGTGCCATGCCCCTGCGCGCCGACGTGGCCGAGCAGGAGAGGGACGCCGAGCTGCAGGTCAGCCATGGGAGGAAAACAGCAGGGGAAAATTGCAAGGGGGAAAAACGCTCGGTAGAGAGAGAAAGGAGCAGGGGCGTCGCGCCATGGGAGAGAGGGCGCAGGGAGCTTGGAGCTGCTGCTGCTGGGCGCCGATGGCTGCGGGACTGCTACCTGCACTTGGGGAGGAGGAGGGAGAGGATGGGGTCACGCCCATGGAGAGCAGGAGGCGAGGGCGCCATGGCCACCAGGGAGGGATTCGGTTCCAGCATGCTTGAGAGGAGGGAGGCATCGGCATGCTTGCTGCAGTGGAGAAGAGAGGCGTGGGGGAGAGGATAGAGTGGCTTGTGGCCGCTGCTTGGGGGCTAGGGGTGGGAGTGAAAAATGCTCCAAGTGCAAGTGAGAGGGATCTGTATTTATAGAGAGGGGCTAGGGTTAGGGTTTCTTAGTGGGCCTAATGGGCTGGGTTTGGCTGGCCCAAAACGCTCAAACGGGTCGCGCTAATTTATTTCCATTTTATTTTATGGTGTTTTGATTAAACACGGATTGTCGGATCGCTAATTATTTCCCGGAATACAAATGCTCTTGCGGAATTCGTTTGTACGCAAAACAGCATGAACTAGAGTTCGGACGAATGGACGATTAATTCGGCCGAGAGTTGGATTTGATTTCACTCGGAAATAATTCCTCGCATACTATTTTAGAAATAAATGTTTCTCTCAGACTTCTGATCGGCTTCGGATTTTTAGTCGGAGAAATCAGATTGTGACATTTTAAAATCGTTGTCGATACGGGGTTTTGAGTTCGATCCAGACATGAGATATTTGGCCGAGTGGAGTAAGAATTAATTAGAGGACGACATATTGAGCATTCTGTTTGAGAGTACGGACTTGGATAAAATAGTCGGACATCGATCGAAGTTCGAGGAATTGGACTCGGGCTCAGATCAAATAAAAGTCGTCGAGAGTTTGATTAAATGGCTTCAGATGAGATTTATAATTCAAGGATGATTTTCGAGTTTGCATTCGTTCCGAGAAATAAAAGTCTAAAATTGGTTGTTTCTCGCGATCGATTAACTCTGAATTCGGTGAACTTCCAAGAGAAAGCCTGATAAACAGAGATAGGCACGATCAAGAAATAGAAATTTTTACTGAGCATCCGAAATTAGGATTAATCTCACGACATAACACGAAACTGACACCTGGGGTGTCACAAAAGTAAAAGGCGAAGAAGCTCCTAAGGGAGGCTTACAGCGAAAAATAAACGTTGATTCCGCTGAAAGTAAAAGGCGAAGAAGCTCCTAAGAGAGGCTTACAGCGAAAAGTCAGCGCTGAGATAAAAAGATTATGTGCTCTATTGCAGAGATGTGTGTATCTTCAGCATAAATATCATTTTGCATAGCATAACATCATCCCACCATTTTGCATAACATAAGCATCATTCATCATATTGCATGAAAACGAGAAGGGGACAAAGTATTAATCTTCAAAGAATGTTTCGAAGAATGTATTAAGAAGAAGTATAGCTTCGTCAGAAAGGCAACATAAAACTTCTTTATAGCTTCGAAGATTGTTTGCACGAAGCTTGGATATTCTTCATCAAGAGAAGTATAAAAATTATTATGATACATAAAAGATTTTTCTTCACGAAGCATGAAAAGAAGGGAAGGTGTTTTTTCGCCGAAGGCTCAAAAGCGGTATCTATGTAAAATTTCATGCATCGTAAAGAATTGAGCTGTAAGTAGACTATATATTACATTCAAAGTTGCAAAGTTTTATACATGTCATGTTCCAAGTGTTTTTTACATTAGCACTTAATCTTCCCTAAGAACTGCTTCTGCAGCTTCGTTTAATAGCTGATTGACAACTTTGTCCATAATGGCTTCGGCCATTCGTCTAATTTCGTCGTCCCCCTTTGGGGGGGGGTCTGGAGTTGCCCCAGCAGATTCTGAGGGAGGAGAGGATACGACTATATTACTATTACAGAATCGCGAGCAAAGTTTAAAATCAAAAATCACAACAGAATAAAAACCACTAACTAATACCTATTTGCCCTTCGGGCCCTGTGCCTTCTTCAGCAGCCTCCGCTACCTTTCTAGCATCATGGATGCCTTTTTCGCTTCTCTGAATAATTTCTTGAGCCATTTCTCGGCCGCCATTGTCCCAAATGTCTGTGAAAAATTTTCCAACGACCTGGCTTGCTTCGGCTGAAGGGTCTTTGATATCTTCAGAGGATAAAGCAGTTCCAGACTGTGCTAAAGATTTCACATGTTCGCATCCTTTCTTTTCCAAAATAGTAACAATTCCTCTGGCGCCTGAAAAAATACAAATGTCCCCGCGACTATTCAAGATTTCCTCGAAGGCCTCAGCTTCGCGACTGATCCATTCAATCGGGCCTTCTGGATTCCCTCTTGTGAAATTTTCTTCACTAGAAAATGCGCCGACGCTGGCGAAGCTGGATTTTATCTTTTTAACACACTCTATGGATTTATCATAACACCTTTTCTTCGAAGCACGAAGCTCTTCGACATTTACTTCCAAATGATTTGCCTATTGATCACTTAATTCTCGTTTTGTTTCTTCAAGAATGTGTTCTTCTTTAGCTCGGGCTAGTTGTTTCCGAAGATCTTCGATTTCGCGCTTCTGAGCTTCGGCTTGAGTTTTAGAGTTAGCTTCGTCTTCCTTCATTTTTTCCACCAACGTAAGCAGAATTTTGTCTTTCTCCAAGGCTTCGTTTCTTAGCCTGATAACCTCTGTTCGAAGGTTGTTAAGAGCAATGGTGCAGCTCTCATCTTCGGCATTCTTCTGTGCCCTTAAGGCATTGCTGAGTATTAAGCCCTATTCAAAAGAATGAATGAGTTAACATAAGAACAAAAGACTAATTCAAAATTCATAAACTTCAAAATTCACAATTTTTTGTACCTTCAGACTATTGTATGCCAGGCTATCCGCAAGATCGTCCTTCGTCATGGCGCAAAGGCCAGCTTCGAGTTTCGGGAACCCCATGCTTCTAGCCATCTCCCGGCACACGGATAATTCTTTATTGTCTGGGAGACAATATAGGAAATCATCTTCGTTTGTCCCATTGAACACTACGACCCCCTCGGATACTTCAGCTCTCGGGCATAGTGATTGGCTTCAAAAATCTCTTCTTCAGATAGTTTCTTCCCCGAAGCATGTCGCACAATATAATCACGAATTTTGGAAGATGCTTCGGGGGTGGCAGTGTCGATTTCCTCAATCAAAATCGGCTCTATTGTTTTTGTTTTTTCAGCTTCTAGACTTGCCTCTGACATTTTTGTTTCTTCGGCTTCCAAAGGTTGTATCTTGGTGGGCTCTGAAGGCCCAGCTTCAGTTTCAAATTGTTGCTTCGAAGTTTCAGCAACAAAGGCTTCAGTAGGCACTTCAGAAGTTTCAACAGTTTTCTTTGGAGTTATGCTTGAAGATTTAATTGTCTCCAAAACATCTAGCACATTAACCATCCTTTTTCTTTTCGGGGTCGCTGCTGGCCCCTTTTGGCTTTTAGCTGCCTCAACTTTTGATGAAGGACTTAAAATGTCCAATGTTTTTCCTTCTTCAGATCTCAGTTCTTCCGTTTTCTCTATTGCTGGTGCTTCGGCCATTTCTTCGAATTTTGGCACTAGAGTTGGTTCTCTGGCTTCGGTGGCCGAAGAAGCTTCACCAATAAACTCAAGCACTGTGGCCGGCTCAATACAGCGTGGAGGGTGTGTGAGCACTTTTACCTTCTTCCTCTTCGGGGCTGGCTCCCTAGGAGCAGCCGAAGCAATTTCCTTTGCAGGAGAAGTATTTTTCCTTTTTTGGCCTCGCATTGGATAATAATAGTCGGGGTAGATAAAACCAATTGCATCAAATACTCGGTTCAGTCTCTTCTTCTTTCGGCCTCCGAAGGCCGCTGATAATGCGGTATTTTCGGCCTTTGAGTATGCCCCGAGCAATTCATCACTTACATTCTCAATGCTTTTTAGCCAATCATCATCTGGTTCAACGAACTTATCTCCATACTTGAATGTATATTTCAGCCTGATTAGCCCACCCTCGTCAGTTTCTTTAACGGTCTCCTTCGGCATTTCCCAGTTATCTGCAAGTGGCCACACTCTGAAGGCAATGTGCTCTTGCATTAAATCCCTGGTCCCAATAAAAGAGCAGACTACGCCGAAGGCTCTCTAACATTCTTCAGCTGCTTCATCCATTTCTACCTTTGGTTTCCGGAGTCCGAAGCGCTGCCAGATAGGGCGCATGATGATATCTTTAATACCTTCTCGAACCTTCAAATCGTTCTTCACATAGAACCATTCCTTCATCCATTCCCCAGGCCATCTCTTCCGAAAAGTTGGCACGGGACATCTTGACCCAGAGCGGGCACCGAAGCTATAGCAGCCAAAATTATTATGATATTGCTCCTTACCCCAGGGCTTCGTCTCGTACACTAACTCGTGTATATTGCAAAAGCTTTTTGCACTTGGCTCCAGGCCCTGGCTCTTCACGGCCCAGACGAAGACTCCCAGTCTTATCACTGCTTCAGGAGTAAGTTGATGAAGGTAAACTTGATATATTTTCAGAACTTCTACCACAAATCTGCTTAGAGGGAATCGTAGCCTAGCTTTTAAAAAGCTTCAGAAGATCATGACTTCATTATCTTCGGGAGTCGGCGTAGTTTTCTCTCCGTAATCTGCCCTCACGATGGATATATCTCGGAAATATCTCCCCCTCATATTTTCAAGGTGACTCTGCTTTATAGTTGATTTTCCGAAATTTGAGTGACTGGGCCGCCACGGATGATCTTCGGAATCCTCCCCACCACTATCCACATCATAACTATCACTGTCGCCAGTATCTTCAGATAGACCCTCCAAAGTCTCCTTGACAATCTTCTCCGTATTGGTCTTCGACATTGATTCAAGAAAACCCAGGTGCATTTCCTCAGAAAGACTTAGCTTCGAAGCACCAGCAACTTTCTTGTCCTCAGACATCTTCGCGAATGCTGGCAAACCAGACTTGAAACCGAAGCTTAAAAATTTAAAACTGAGCAAATGCTGTCGCGCGCAGGCTGAAAAACTGGGTGAGTAAAAAGCAGATGGCAAAAGAGTGTGCCAAATAAACTCGTGGTGAGCTCGTATTTATACACCCAGTGTGTCGAAAGCTGGAGGGCCCCGCTCGTCAATGACTGTTGCTATTCTAGCAAAAGGAAGGTGTTTTTTTGGACCTTTGGCTTAAAGCCTTCGTCCATGTCGCAATATGAATTTATCATTACAGTAAATTAATATTGCGAGGGGCTACTGTTGGGGGCCTTCGGCTCCCGAAGGTCCTCAAAAACTTAGTTTGACAATGTTTTCCAAGTGTAATATGTGAACAGGCACCTTCGGAGTCAGGTCATGGATATACAAGGGCACGGTTAAGACGAAGCTTGACTGGAATGAAAAACGATCATGACGAAGGATTAGACGATCACGAAGCTATGTGCAGAAAAGCTTCGGCATAACGACAGAAAAGAGGAACCGACTTAAAGATGAAAAGCCAGATTGGACCTTGAAGAATTACTATAAAGTCATTGATAAATGTAAAGGGCATTAATGTAATTTTACACGGGCTGCGTTCCGTGCCTATAAATAGGTGAACAGTACTCCTGTACTGTTCACGCTGACTGGTCATACGCTTTTTTACATCACGTCTGTAGCTTTTCTTTACGCCAATCTAAAGGTACATTTGTAATTCTATTTTATGAATTTAATAATAGAAATATATTAATAATAATATTAATATTATTACTCGCGTATTATAGATGGTTGCCCTGTTTTACTATTTGTCAACCTTATGAAGGTCTTTTCTTTTGTAACCTTCGTCCGAGATTCAGTATATCCGAAGGGATATACTGTTTTTAAGGACGAAGGAGTTTAACATTTAACACTTTTTATGTTGTCTTGTTCTTAATTCAATAGCATTTGAGAACAAGCCCCCAACAGCCTCCAAAAACTTGATTAGGTGTTAGCACAATGATGCCAAGTGGCTAGAGAGGAGTCTCAACAAAACACAATAACCACAAGAGATCAATCACAGAGATGGCACGATGGTTATCCCGTGGTTCGGCCAAGACCAACGCTTGCCTACTCCACGTTGTGGCGTCCCAACGGACGAGGGTTGCAATCAACCCCTCTCAAGCGGTCCAAAGACCCACTTGAATACCATGGTGTTTTTGCTTTGCTTTTCTTTATCCCGTTCGCGAGGAATCTCCACAACTTGGAGCCTCTCGCCCTAACACTTGAAGTTCACAAAGAAGCACGGAGTAAGGGAGGGATAAGCAACGCACACAAGACACAAAATCAGAATGTCAACACGCACACAAGTCACAACAAGAGCTTGCAACACAACCCGACGAGTTCACAACTCAACTAGAGCTCTAGATGCTATCACGAAGAAACAAATGCATGGAATCGAAGTCTCGGTGCTTAGGAATGCTTTGAGTATGCTTGGTGTTCTCCTCCATGCGCCTAGGGGTCCCTTTTATAGCCCCAAGGCAGCTAGGAGCCGTTGAGAGCATTCCAGGAAGGCTGATCTTGCCTTCTGTCGCCTGGGGCACCGAACAGTCCGGTGCACCACCGGACACTGTCTGGTGCGGATATCCTTCCTTATTTGGCGAAGCCGACCGTTGGGGTTTGAGAGCCGTTGGCGCACCGGACACTGTCCGGTGCACACCAGACAGTACGGTGCCTCCTTCTAGCCGTTGGCTCGGCCACGTGTCCCGCGTAGATCGCGCGGTCGACCGTTGGCCCGGTCGACCGTTGGCTCACCGGACAGTCCGGTGCACCACCGGACAATCCGGTGAATTTTAGCCGTACGCCGTTAATCATCTCCCGAGAGCGACGAGTTCGCCTGTGAACGGCTCACCGGATAGTCCAGTGCGCCACCGGATAGTCCAGTGAATTATAGCCGTACACCGTCGTCGAAGTCCCGAGAGCAGCAAGTTCGCGAGAGTCAGTCTGGCGCACCGGACACTGTCCGGTGCACCCAGACTGAGCAGACTTTGGCAGAACAAAGCCATCTCTTCTCTAACTTGATTTTTCCTATTTCCAGCACTTAGACACAATACATTAGTCCATAAAACAATGTACTAAGTCTAGAAACATACCTTTTGACATGATTTGCACTTTGTCCACCATTTTGCATAGATTAACACAAAAGCACTTGTGTTGGCACTCAATCACCAAACTACTTAGAAATGGCCCAAGGGCACATTTCCCTTTCAACGACGTCCCCTCGGGAAGCTCCCCTCAGAGTCGCCTGCAGGCCTTGGGCGACCACGCACGCGACAGATTTTGCAAGGCGCTGCATCACGGCGTTAGGCGGGCCTTCGTTGTGCTTGCTTCCCACTATGATGTGGATCTGGAGCGGGTCAGCGAGGGGTATTGCCTTCCCGACGAAGACGAAGCTGCCCTGGCCGAAGTTCAGAGGCTTGATGCGGCCACCACGGGCCCGAGCGTGGTGCTGGCGTCCACCTTCGAGGTGGAGATCCTTCCGCCTGTGCCGCCGTCCGAGGCCGGGGCGGATCTTGCCGAGGGTGGAGACGGCGCTGAGGTCGGAGATGAAGCCGAGGGTGCCGCTCCTCCCCTGGGCGATGCTTGATTCTGCCGGAGCAGTTTGTTTTGAACACGTGTGTGTCTTTCACGGCCGCCAAGGCCTGAACACTTTGTCGTCGTGATATAAAGCTGTGTCTTTTTCTTCCTGTTTCGCGTACCCGGACTTGTTCGTCAGTAGCAGGATCGCTTACCCAAGTAAGAGTTATTTTTCGCGGTAGGTGACGAGTAAGGTATCCGTATCCCGGAGGCGTAGGAGTCCCTCGGCTCGGTCGGCCTTGCCGCTTACATGCACTCTTATTCGTTTCTCGGGGTTCTGTTACTGACATAGCCGGGAGACATGAAAGTCGTTTTGGCGGAAGACCTTTTTTCGAGGAAAATTTTGACGCAGAGGGGGTTCCCCCCTTCTAGCCCCCGAGGGAGGGTCGGGCTTTGCCGAGGCAAGGCTGACCCTTCCTTGAAGGTTAGACTTTGCTTATGTATGTAAAGCAGGTACATGAACGACTTGAAAACATCTTAGGGGTAGAAGCGACATAGCTGTCGGATGTTCCAAGTGTTGCTGTAGACCTTGCCTTGACTGTTGGCCAGCTTCTATGTTCCAGGCTTCAGAATTTTGGCGATGATGAACGGCCCTTCCCAGGGAGGCGTGAGCTTATGGCGCCCTCGGGCGTCTTGTCGTAGTCGAGGCACCAAGTCGCCCACCTGGAGGTCTCGGGACCGAACCCCTCGGGCGTGGTAGCGTCGCAGGGACTGCTGATACCGCGCCGAGTGTAGCAAGGCCATGTCCCGAGCCTCTTCCAGCTGGTCAAGTGAGTCTTCTCGGTTTGTCTGGTTACTTCGGGTGTCATATGCCCTCGTCCTCGGGGAGCCGTATTCTAAGTCTGTGGGCAAGATAGCCTCGGCCCCATAGACTAGAAAAAATGGCGTGAAGCCCGTGGCACGGCTTGGCGTCGTCCTCAGACTCCAGACCACCGAGGGGAGTTCCTTCATTCACCGCCTGCCGAACTTGTTGAGGTCGTTGTAGATCCTCGGCTTGAGCCCCTGTAGAATCATGTCGTTGGCACACTCTACCTGCCCATTCGTCATGGGGTGAGCTACGGCGGCCCAGTCCACCCGGATGTGGTGGTCCTCACAGAAGTCCAGGAACTTTCTACCAGTGACTGGGTGCCGTTGTCGGTGATGATGGAGTTCGGGACCCCAAAGCGATGGATGATGTTGGTGAAGAACGCCACCGCCTGTTCGGACCTGATGTTGTTTAGGGGTCGGACCTCGATCCACTTGGAGAATTTGTCGATGGCGACCAGCAGGTGCATGAAGCCCCCGGGTGCCTTATGCAAGGGACCGACGAGGTCTAGACCCCACACAGCAAACGGCTAGGTGATGGGTATTGTTTGCAAGGCTTGAGCGGGCAGGTGCGTCTGCCTTGCGTAGAATTAACACCCTTGGCAGGTGCGTACAATCCTAGTGGCATCGGCCACCGCGGTTGGCCAGTAGAAACCTTGTCGGAAGGCGTTTCCCACGAGGGCTCGAGGTGCTGCATGTTGACCGCAAGCCCCCGAGTGTATTTCTTGCAATAACTCCTGACCTTCGGCGATGGATATGCATAGCTGGAGGATGCTTGAGGGGCTGCAGTGGTAAAGCTCCTTTCCGTCACCCAGCAAGACGAACGACTTGGCGCGCCGTGCTAGTCGCCAAGCTTCGGCTTTGTCGAGGGGTAGCTCTCCTCGGTGGAGATATTGCAGGTATGGGGTCTGCCAGTTTCGATTAGGCGTGGCCCCATTCCGCTCTTCCTCGACGCGTAGTGCCTCACCCCCAGGGGCCGAGGGTGCCTCGGGCGGGGCCGAGGCTGCCTCGGGCTGAGCTGAGGGCGCCTCGGGTAGAGCCGAGGCCTTCTCGGGCTCGGGCGTGTCGTCGGTCTTGACGGAGGGTTGACGTAGGTCTCGGGAGAAGACGTCCGGAGGAACCGTTGTTCGCCCCGAGGCTATCTTAGCCAGCTCGTCTGCAATCTCGTTGTATCGTCGGCCGACGTGGTTGAGCTCGAGCCCGTAGAACTTGTCCTCCAGGCGCCGAACCTCGTCGCAGTAGGCTTCCATCTTCGGGTCGCGGTAGTGGGAGTTCTTCATGACTTGGTCGATGACAAGCTGCGAGTCTCCACGAGCGTCGAGGCGCCGAACCCCTAGCTCGATGGCGATGCGCAACCCGTTAACCAGAGCCTCATACTCGGCCACGTTGTTGGACGCCGGAAAATGGAGGCGCAGCACGTAGCGGAGGTGCTTTCCGAGGGGTGAGATGAAGAGCAGGCCCACGCCCGCTCCTGTTTTCATCAGCAACCCGTCGAAAAACATGGTCCAGAGTTCTGGTTGGATCGGAGCTGTTGGAAGCTAGGTGTCAACCCATTCTTCTCGTCTCTAATGAAGTAGACCGGCCTCTGGACGGGCAATGTGTGCCCTTCTTCTCGTCTCTTGACCAAGATCGCGGTGATGACCACCTGAGTGGTAGCGGCAACGTAGATCAAGAGGGCTTCTCCGGCAGCGGGGGGCACCAGGATGGGCGCGCTTGTAAGGAGCGCCTTCAAGTTCCCGAGGGCTTCCTCGGCCTCGGGGGTCCAAGTGAAGCGCTCAGTCTTCCTTAAGAGGCGTTACAGGGGCAGACCTCTTTCGCCAGGGCGCGAGATGAAGCGGCTTAGAGCCGCAAGGCATCCCATGACCCTCTGTACTCCTTTCAAGTCCTTGATGGGCCCCATGTTGGTGATGGCCGCGATTTTCTCCGGGTTGGCCTCGATTCCTCGCTCGGAGACGATGAACCCCAGGAGCATGCCTCGGGGGACTCCGAAGACACACTTCTCAGGATTGAGTTTTACGCCTTTCGCCTTGAGACACTTGAATGTCGTTTCAAGGTCAGAGAGGAGGTCAGAGGCTTTCCTCGTCTTGACTACGTTGTCATCGACGTAGGCCTCGACCATTCGACCAATGTGCTCCCCGAACACGTGGTTCATGCACCTTTGGTATGTCGCACCCGCATTCCTCAAACCGAATGGCATAGTAATGTAGCAGTACATGCCAAAAGGTGTGATGAAAGAAGTCACGAGCTGGTCAGACTCTTTCATCCTGATTTGGTGATACCCTGAGTAGGCATCGAGGAACGACAGGGTTTCACACCCAGCAGTGGAATCCACGATTTGATCGATGCGAGGCAGAGGGTGGGGAACCTTCGGACATGCTTTGTTTAGACCAGTGTAGTCTACACACATCCGTCATTTCCCACCTTTCTTTTTCACAAGCACAGGGTTGGCGAGCCATTCGGGATGGAATACCTCTTTGATGAACCCAGCAGCCATCAGCTTATGGATCTCCTCGCCTATGGCTCTGCGCTTTTCTTCGTCGAATCGGCGCAGAGGCTGCTTCACGGGTCGGGCTCCAGCTCGGATATCCAGTGAGTGCTCGGCAACATCCCTCGGTATGCCAGGCATGTCCGAGGGACTCCACGCAAAAACCTCGGTGTTTGCGTGGAGAAAGTCGACGAGCACTGCTTCCTATTTGGGGTCGAGCTTGGAGCCGATCCGGATCTGCTTGGAGGCGTCGTTGCTGGGGTCGAGAGGGACAGACTTAACCGCCTCTGCTGGTTCGAAGTTGCCGGTGTGGCGCTTCGCATTTGGAACCTCCTTTGGGAGGCTCTCCATGTCGGCGATGAGGGCCTCGGATTTGGCGAGGGCCTCGGCGTACTCCACGCACTCCACGTCGCATTCGTACGCGTGTCGGTATGTGGGGCCGACGGTGATGACCCTATTGGGGCCCGGCATCTTGAGCTTGAGGTAGGTGTAGTTGGGGATGGCCATGAACTTGGCGTAGCATGGTCTCCCCAGCACTGCGTGGTAGGTTCCTCGGAACCAGACCACCTCGAACATGAGGGTTTCCTTTCAGAAGTTGGAGGGAGTCCCGAAGCAGACGGGCAGATTGAGTTGTCCAAGGGGCTGGACGCGCTTCCCGGGAATGATCCCGTGGAAGGGCGCCGCACCGGCCCGGATCGAGGACAGGTCGATCTGCAGGAGCCCGAGGGTGTCGGCGTAGATGATGTTGAGGCTGCTGCCTCCGTCCATGAGGACTTTGGTAAGCCTGACGTTGCCGATGACGGGATCAACAACGAGTAGGTACTTCCCCGGGCTCGGCACGCGGTCGGGGTGGTCGCCTTGGTCGAAGGTGATGGGCTTGTCGGACCAGTCTAGGTAGACTAGCGCCGCCACCTTCACCGAGCAGACATCCCGGCGCTCTTGCCTGCGGTGCCGAGCCGAGGCGTTCACCACTTGCCCACCGTAGATCATGAAGCAGTCATGGACCTCGGGGAACTCCTCTGCCTTGTGGGCTTCCTTCTTGTTGTTGTCGGGGGCCCTGCTACCTTCTGCCGGTGGCCCGGCCTTGTGGAAGTAGCGCCGAAGTATGACGCAATCCTCAAGGGTGTGCTTTACGGGACCCTGATGATAGGGGCACGACTCCTTGAGCATCTTGTCGAACAAGTTGGTGCCTACGGGAGGCTTCCGAGGGTTCTTGTGCTCGGCGGCGGCGACAAGGTCTGCGTCGGCGGCGTCGCATTTCGCTTGCGACTTCTTCTTGCCCTTGTTCCTTGCGCCGCGCTGAGCGGATGCCTCGGGGACGTCATCCGGCTGGCGCCCCTGAGGCTGCTTGTCCTTCCGGAAGATGGCCTCGACCGCCTCCTAGCCAGAGGCGAACTTGGTGGCGATGTCCATTAGCTCGCTTGCCCTGGTGGGAGTCTTGCGACCCAGCTTGCTCACCATGTCGCGGCAAGTGGTGCCGGCGAGGAACGCGCCGATGACATCTGAGTTGGTGATGTTGGGCAGCTCGGTGTGCTGCTTCGAGAATCGCCGGATGTAATCCCGCAGGGATTCTCCCGGCTGCTGGCGGCAGCTTTGGAGATCCCAGGAGTTCCCAGGGCGCACGTATGTGCCCTAGAAGTTGTCGGCGAAGGCTTTGACCAGGTCATCCCAGTTGGAGATCTGCGCAGGAGGCAGATGCTCCAGCCAAGCTCGAGCGGCACCAGAGAGGAACAGGGGGAGGTTGCGGATGATGAGGTTGTCATCGTCCGTTCCACCCAGCTGGCAGGCCAGCCTGTAGTCCACGAGCCACAGTTCCAGCCTCGTCTCCCCCGAGTACTTGGTGATGGTAGTTGGGGCCCGGAACCGGGTCGGGAACGGCGCCCGTCGTATGGCCCGGCTGAAAGCTTGCGGACCGGGTGGTTCGGGCGAAGGGCTCCGATCCTCCTCGCTGTCGTAGCGTCCCCCACACCTAGGGTGGTAGCCTCGGCGCACCCTCTCATCGAGGTGGGCTCGACGGTCGCGGCGATGGTGCTCGTTGCCGAGGCGGCCCGGGGCCGCACGCACTGTGTCCCGCGTGCGCCTGGTGTGGACCGAGGCTTCCCGCATGAATCGGGAAGTCGCGGCGCGATGCTCCGGGGGTACCCCTGCCTTCGGGAGGCAGAGCTTTCGGCCCGTCGGACCGCGGCATCCTCCAGGAGATTCTTGAGCTCTCCCTAGATACGCTGTCCCTCGGTGGTGGATGGTTCCGGCATCGCTCGGAGTAGTATTGCTGCTGCAGCCAGGTTCTGGCTGACCCCACTGGAAGCCAGGGACAGCCTTGCCCTGGCATTGTCGGCGATGCGGTGCTGGACGTCCTGGGCCAGATGACGCGCTTCTCCGGCTGGTGCTCAGCCTGCCCGCTCCTGCCCGATGTTCTGCCGGAGCTGCACAAGTTGTCCTGCTTCCTCGTCGAGCCTGGCCTGCATCTCGCGGATTTGCTCGAGCTGTGTGTCCTGACCCTCGCAGGGACTGGGACCACAGCTAGCTCCCGAAGGATGTCAACGTGAGGCGCAGGCCTAGGGGGATCGTCGTCCTCCGGCATACCAAGGTGGTCGCCTTCGTCGAGGCCCCCTAGATCGACGTGGAAACATTCGCGACTTGGGCCACAGTGTCACACCCGGATTTAAGGGACAAATCCGGGTGCATCTCATACATGCGCCAAGAAGACAACATATACAATAACAGAGTGTATAGAGATAAATATCACAAAACATCAGAGTATTTATTACATAGCGGAAGACTTATTACAAAGTAAAATAATAAATGTAAAACGAACTAAGGATCGTCGGCGCCAATGTCAACTGAGAAACGCCACCTAGATCAAGTTGAATGCCTCAGTGTTAGGCGTCTCCTCTTTGACCACCTGTTCTTCTCCTGTGGGGGGGTGTGAGACAGCAAGAGTGAGCTCACATACGTTCATAGCTCAACAAGTCGTGGGGAATAATGTGGCATGAACTCACCAAAGGTGGGAGTTCATGAAGTGTAAGGCTGATCAATGAAGTAAAGGCTGAGGCTGAGCATTGCTTTTTATAAGTTGGTCAAAATTTTATTAGCAATTACTAAGTGTAAGTAAATACCAAACCTTAATAATAATAAAGAACAGTAATAGTAAAATAATCCCAAATGCGGTGCAAATGTCAAATTAAATTTAAGTTCCATAATTAATCATGTGAGGGTCCGAGCCGCTCATGACCATGAGCACGGCTAGTATACTAGTTTTACACTCTGCAGAGGTTGCGCATCTTTACCCACAAGTCATGTTACCCATCTGCCAAGAGACGGCCAATCCCATACACCTCTACCGAGGAGGCGAGGCAGGGTAACACTACGAGGCCTTTACAAAGTTCCACTAGCTTCAGAAATCCTGCTACAGTTTATAGGAAGCTCCAGTGCAGGAATCCCTCGCCTGACCGCCATCGCAGCAAAATCAACCCAAGGACCTCCCTACACTGACCACTCCCATACTGCCCTTGCCCCTTTCGGGTAAGTAAGACCTCCACTAGCTTTCCTAGTTAATCAGCCAAGGGTGTCCCATTAAACCCTTGTGGTAGCACTGTTTTCCCGGGTGGTCGCTCCATGTTCCCATTAATTTAATGATCTTAACATGAATAGTAATAATAACAAGATAATAATAGAATAATCACGAATAGTGTATCTCCATACCCAATCCACATAAAGCAATAGCAGGTACTACCCAAAAATATTTTAGGGGTGAACAAGGTACAAAGATAACCAAAACTAGGGTAACCTAAAGGATCCCATCAAAATTAACCTATGCAGATCATTAAAATTAATAAGAACATGGCTGGGAAAAGTAAGTGATCAAGGGCACAACTTGCCTTCAATGAGCTCCTGCTCAGCTACTTCTACTTGTTGAACCTCAGATTCCACAGTGGCTTGCTCGTCTACTCGCATCAACACAATACATACATAGTATAGCAAAAATTAACATTGCACCAAACATGTAAATAAAATACACAGTAAAAATCTACACATTAAAATGAAATCATAGGAACTGGAATCACTAAATTTGGAGTTATAGAATTCAAGTTATGAATTTCCTAAGGTTTAATGTGCTTGAAATAGGATTAAATGATAAATTAATTTTCTTACTGCTTTCATGTCAACACAGAGACACTAAATGATAGAGAATATTATTACAAAATTTTAGAAATTGGAATGGTTTAATTTGGAGCTAAAATGAATTTTCTATGCAATAAACAAGTTTTAGGAATTCTTTTTATACTAAAAATCAATTTTTGTATTTATTTACCTATTTTATAGGTTCTCTGGACTGGGCCTCGAAATCCAGAAAGCACAGGGGTTATTTCAGAAGACTTCCTAAGACTCAGAACCTAGCTAAGTGGACGGCGGGTTCATTTACAAAAAGGACAGGGGCTCTTATGTAAGTGTGGCATCGCGAAAGGGTACGGTGAACTTTGGGCCGCAGGATCGCACACCAACGGTGTGGATTAGATCGACCCCGATCCGAACCGGTATGCGCTAGGCACCGTCCGATCTGGATCCAACGCTCCCAATCTAAATACCCTAAATCAAATCTAAGACGGTCATCCATAGATCGACGGCGCACATCGGTTATGACGAAACGGTACGCGATCTTCTAATCTGAGCCGTTCTCTGGGGGATCAACGGTCCACAGCCCTTCGTCTCCAAATCGCGCCCACACGCGGTGGCGCCGCCCTGCCCGTGGCGCGACCTCACCGGAGGGGTGACCAATCTGCATGCCCACGCCCCGATCGCACAATCCGAGAGCATCTACGCGTTGCCGAGTGAAAAGCGAACCTAGGAGAGGGATTCTTACCAGGGGTCGCGGCACAAAGAGCTCCGGCCATGGAACTTGGCGGTCGGGTGTTGTTGAAGGAGCTCCGACGAGCAATTGCCGGAGTTGTGGTGCCCCACTATTCTCCCGATGACCACCCGCACGTCCGCGATGACCAACCGAACACCCAGAAGCCACACGCCGAGGCCAATCGGCAGTGCAGGTGCGATTCCTCCGTCGGTCGCGCGTGGCTACTTCTACCGAGCGCTGCGCAGCTTGGATTCTCCCGCGGGGAAAAGCAGAGAGGATGAGAAGGTCGTGGAGATGGTCCGAGGTACCCGCGATCGAGCTTTTATCGCCCCATCGAGCTTGGTCCGTTGGCGAGAGGCTCAGTCGGTGGAAGAAGCGGCAGAGATCCGATTCCGGCGGAGGTAGTTGATGACACGTGGGTCCCGCACGCCATCGGGCGAGGCAGTCCGTGGTGCGGCGTGAGGAAGAGGGCTGACCAACGGGCCCGCATAGCAGAGAGCGCCTGCGCGCGCGGCGTGGAGATGTGCGGCTGAGCGGTGGGCCAGAGGCGTCGGCGCTTGCCTGTGAATGGAGACGGGCCGCGCGGAGGGAATGGTATGGTGGGCCAGAATTGCACAGGAGCGGCCCAGGTGCACGATTTCTCTTTTTTTCTTTCTATTTTCTTTTCTTTTCCTATTTTCTTTTCTTTATTCCCAAATTCCACTTTAAATTCAGATTTAAATTCAAATCTTGTGCCACTTTATTCTTAAATTATATTGTGACTTTAAAAATACTAATTTTGGAAATATATAAATTTCCTTTACATTTATATTCTTTCTCCTTCCCATTTTCATTTCCAAACCCTAATTACCATTTGGGTTTCAATTTCATTTCTTTCTTATTATGTTTTGATTAGTAGTGTTGATATGGTTGTTAATATTTAAATGCATAGCAAACAAAACTCCAACGAGATGCACTTTCTTTTATTTTAGTGTCTTTGGTTCGATTTAATCACTCTTCATTTTATGTATGCTCTGTTCATGATGCAAATAAGGCACATAAAATAAGGAAATCACCATATAATGCTTTTATACAATTTTGAGTATTACACACAGTCCTCGTCGCCGAGGCTGTGGCTATCATCGGAGCAACCGGAGAGGCAGTAGTCACATGCGGTCATGAAGTCCCGCATGGCACTGGGGTTATCGAGCCCGGAGAAATCCCAACCAGAGTCGGGCTCGTCGTCTTCCTCAGAACCCGGGGGTCCGTAGGTTGAGACAGTCGTCAATCGGTCCCAGGTTGACCACATTTGGTACCCCAGGAGGTTTGGATATGCCTTTATGAAAGCGTCCACCGAAGCAGGATCGCTTGGTGGGTCGAAGCTGAATCTAAAAGGCACGGGATGTGAAACGGATGGTACCTCTCGATTGACGGACGGTGACGAAGTCGCGTCGAGGACGGACTGCACCGTTATCTCAGGTACGAGGCTAACGCTCAGCAAGTCCTTCGCGAGCGTGCTAGCGTCGCCCGTTTGCTTGGGGTTGGCGTGTTGCGGGGAAACGACGCTCGTCTTCGTCTCAGACGCGAGGTCAATGCCCGGCGCGTCCCCCGCTGGGGCGCCGGCGTCGTCGATTCGCTTGACAGCCGACGAGGTGCCGCCTCCTGCTTGGCCATGATTGCCCCGCCTCCTCCCCTGTCGACGAGGAAGGTGACGGGACAGACCCGAATGCTGTTTTTTCGCCACGCGGGGAAGACGTCGTCGATTTCGCCATTGTCGTTGTCGCGCGGCAGAGGAAGGAGTATCATGTCGTAGCTGTCATCGAGGGACATGAACTCGAGACTCCCAAAACAGAGCTTCGTCCCGGGTTGGAGAGGTTGCTGGAGACTCCCCATCTGGAGCTTGACGGGAAGCTGTTCGTCAACACGCAGCAGTCCCCTACCTGGCGCGCCAACTATCGGCATTTCGACCCCGGGGGTCCCTGGACCGACGAGTAAATTGTCGCTGCGTGTCCCAGCCCAAATGGGTCGGCGCGAGACGGAGACACAAGGGGGGAACAGTAAGGGAAACCCGCGACCTCATGTTGTCCTGCGCCCAGGGCGGATGCGCTTGCAGTAGGGGGTTACATGCGTTCGCGAGGGAGAGAGAGAGGGCGTGAGACTGCGTGTCAGCCCATTCTCCCGTGCGGCCACCCTCTCGTACGAGAGCCCTGGACCTTCCTTTTATAGACATAAGGAGAGGGTCCAGGTGTACAACGGGGGGTGTAGCAGTGTGCTAACGTGTCTAGCAGAGAGGAGCCAGAGCCCTATGTACATGCCGATGTGGCTGTCGGAGAGGTGTTGGAGCCCTGTTCATGTGGCATCGTGGCCGTCGGAGGAGCGCTTGAGCCCTGTAGAAGCACAACTGTCGGGGCTGTCGGATGCTTGCTGACGTCTCCTTGCTTCTGTAAGGGGCTGAGAACCACCGTCGTCATGGAGCACGTGGGTGCCATCATTACTTGTTTTACCGGGGCGAGCCAGATGGGACGCCGGTCTTGTTCCCCGTAGCCTGGGCTAGCTAGGGGTAGGGTAATGATGGTCCCCCTTGTGGTGTGGTCGGCCCGAGCGAGGTGGTGACTCCTCCGAGGTCGAGGCTGAGTCCGAGCCTGGGGGTCGGGCGAGGCGGAGACCGTCGTCCAGAGGTCGAGGTTGAGTCTGAGCCCGGGGGTCGGGCGAGGCGGAGACCATCGTCCGGAGGTCGAGGTTGAGTCCGAGCCTAGGGGTCGGGCGAGGCGGACACTGTCTTCCGAGTCGAGGTTGAGTCCGAGCCCGGGGGTCGGGCGAGGCGGAGACCGTCTTTCGGAGTCGAGGTTGAGTCCGAGCCCGGGGGTGAGGCGGAGGCCTCTTTCCGGAGTCGAGGTTGAGTTCGAGCCCTGGGGTCGGGCGAGGCGGAGATTCCTATGGCGCCCGAGGCTGGACTTGGTTGCTGCCAGTCTCACCCTGGCGGGTGGCACAGCAGTCGGAGCAGCACAGGCGACGCTATTTTCCTATCAGGTTAGTCAATGGAGGGGCGAAGTGACTGCGGTCACTTTGGCCTTGTCGACTGGGAAGCGCGTGTCAGGATAAGGTGTCAAGCGATCCTTGCATTAAATGCTCCTGCGATCCGGTTGGCTGGCAAGGCGATCTAGCCAAGGTTGCTTCTCCGTGAAGCCTACCCGAGCTGGGCCTCGAGCGAGTCGAAGGTGCGTCCGTTGCTTGAGGAGATCCTCGGGCGAGGCGTGAATCTGCCTTGGTCTACCGTTCCTGCTCGAGGTTGGGCTCGGGTGAGGCGAGATCGTGTCCCTTGAGTGGACGGAGCTTTGACCGAAATTGCACCCATCAGGCCTTTGCAGCTTTGTGCTGATGGGAGTTACCAGCTGAGATTAGGAGCCTTGGGGGTACCCCTAATTACGGTCCCCAACACTTGGGTTCCAAGTGAAGCAACTCAAGGACGGCACCTTCATCTCCCAAACGAAGTACATGCAAGACTTACTCAAGCGGTTCGGGATGAAGGACGCCAAGCCCGCAAAGACACCAATGGGAACCGACGGACATGTCGACCTCAACAAAGGAGGTAAGTCCGTTGATCAAAAGGCATACCGGTCTATGATCGGTTCCTTGCTTTACTTATGTGCTAGTAGACCGGATATTATGCTTAGTGTATGCATGTGTGCTAGATATCAATCCGACCCAAGGGAATGTCACCTTGTGGCCGTTAAGCGGATTCTTAGATATTTAGTTGCTATGCCTTGCTTCGGGATCTAGTATCCAAAGGGGTCTACCTTTGACTTGATTGGATATTCAGACTCTAACTATGCCGGGCGCAAGGTTGATAGGAAGAGTACATCAGGGACGTGCCAATTCCTAGGAAGGTCCCTGGTGTCTTGGATTTCAAAGAAACAAACTTCTGTTGCCCTATCCACCGCTGAGGCCGAGTACGTTGCCGCAGGACAGTGTTGCATGCAACTACTTTGGATGAGGCAAACCCTCCGGGACTTTGGCTACAATCTGAGCAAAGTCCCACTCCTATGTGACAATGAGAGTGCAATCCGCATGGTGGATAATCCTGTTGAACACAGTCGCACTAAGCACATAGACATCCGGCATCACTTCTTGAGAGACCACCAGCAAAAGGGGGATATCGAGGTGTACCATATTAACACCGAAAACCAGCTAGCTGATATCTTCACCAAGCCTTTAGATGAGAAAAGGTTTTGCAGGTTGCGTAGTGAGCTAAATGTCTTAGATTCGCGTAACTTGGATTGATCTATAGCATACATGTGTTTTATGCCTTTGATCATGTAATTTATGCATTTCAATCTTGTTTTTTTCATTTGTGGTGCTCAAGTTGTACACATGATCCCTGGACCTCACAAGTCCATTTGCAAGTGATGCACTTATTTAGGGGGAGGCAAGCTACAACTTGACCCTTTGAGACTAACCTTTGTGTTTGAGTTCTTGATTTAGTCTCAAAAGTGGATTGAAAGGGAAAGGTGAACTTGGACCATGCAAAGACTTCCACTGCACTCCGGTAATAACTCCAAGTTCATTTCTATGGTCTTATTGCCTTTTTGCTCTTAATTGACAATTTTGGTGTGGCAATGGGGTTAAAGGGCCAAGAATGATCCCGTTTTGGTGCTTAAGCCAAAGGGGGAGAAATTAAGGCTAAAGAAAATGGATCAGCTACCACTTGTGAAATTTCGAAAAGAGTAGAGTTAGAACTTTTTGATTTGTTCAAAACACTCTTATTGCAAAATTTGGTCTCTTGTGGAGAGAATGTTTGATTATGGGAAAAGGGGGAGTTTTTGGATCTTTGATCAATTTCTCTTGGAATACCTCTCTTTATGCCTCAACAAGTGTGTTTGACTTAGAAATAGGAAATTGAATTGGATTTGCAAAAACAAACCAAGTGGTGGCAAAGAATGATCCAAATATGCCAAATTTGAATCAAAAACAATTCTTGTTCTCAATTGCATTGATGTTGCACTTCTTTTAGTTGCTTTTTGATGTGTTGGCATAAATAATTGTCGGGTACCATAATTAGGGGTACCCCCAACGCTCCTAATCATGGCTGGTAAACACCCTCAGACCAACTGACGGGTGCGGTTCAGGTCAAGACTTCGTCTACCCGAGGGACGCGATCTCACCCGAGCCCAGCTTCAGGTTGGAACAGTAGTCCCAGACGAGTTCACGCCTCGCCCGAGGGCCTCCTTAGGCAGCGGGCGCCCCCTTGACTCTCCCGAGGCCCGGCTCGGGTAGGCTTCGTTGTGAAGCAACCTTGGCCAGACCGCCTCACCAACCGACCGCTTCGCAGGCGCATTAAATGCAGGGGATGCCTGATGCCGTATCCTGACACACGCGCCTCAATCGGCCAGGCCGAAGTGACCGCAGTCACTTCGCCCCTCTTTTTACTGTCCGACATGACAGGAAAACAGCGCCGCTCGCTCCGCTCCGACTGCTGTGTCAGCCACCCCGGCGACAACTAACAACAAGTCACGATCAACCACCGAGTTCAGCCTCAGGCGCAACAGGAAGCTCCGCCTCGCCCGACCTCATGCTCCGGCCTCGGGAGGAGGTCTCCGCCTCGCACAACCTCAGGCTCTAGCCTCGGGAGGAGGTCTCCGCCTCGTCTGACCCCCGGACTCGGTCTCGACCCCGGTCTCGGGAGGAATCGTGTCCTCGCCCGGCCCCGGCCTCGGCCTCTAGAGAAGTCTCGACATCGACCGACCTTGGGCTCGAACTGACCGCGCTAACAGGGGATACATCATTTCCCTATTCCTAGCCTGCTCAGGCTACAAGGAACAAGACCGGTGTCCCATCTGGCTTACCCCGGCGACGGGTAATGATGGTGACCCGCGTGCGCCATGACGCCAGTGGCTCTCAGCCCCTTACGACAGCAAGGAGACGTCAGCAGGATCCTCGCCACGCTGCCAGCTGTGCTCCTACAGGACCTAGGCGTTCCTTCGACGGCCACGCCATCACATGTACAGGGCCCAAGCTTTCCCCCAACGGCCACGTTGGCATGTACACAGGGCTTAGGCACTCCACTGCCGGACACATTAGCGCATAGCTACGCCCCCCGTTGTATGACTGGACTCTCTCCTTGCCTCTATAAAAGGGAGGTCCAGGGCCACCCTGAGGGGGGTTCGCGCGGGGGGAGCGGCGGACGAACTCTGTGTCTCCCTCTCTCTCTCTCTCACGCGACGTGCTTGTAACCCCTACTACGAGCGGCACCCCTGGTGCAGGATAATACAAGGCTTGTCCCACCTCTTGTGTTCCATCCCGCGCCAACCCATCTGGGCAGGGGCACGCAACGATTTCACTGGTCGGTCCAAGGGACCCCCCTGGGTCCAAGACACCGACAGTTGGCCCATTGGTGAGAGAATGCAGCCGGGCTACACGACGAAAATCCTTGAAGCCAAGCGATGGCTGAAAGGTGTCGATCTCCACGAGGCCGCGCTTCTCCAACGACAGCAAGAGCAAGGCGGCGCTGGAGCACCCCATCCGAGGGCTCAAAGGGTGGATGGGCGCAATGCATGAGGGGAGAACGAAGGCATGGCCACTGCCCAGGGGATCAATCCCCCTTTTATAGGCAGACCTCCTCACTTGCACCCCTTAGCGTCACGGGCGAAATCCCCACTAACATCCTCCAGGGTTCTCCCCCTACGACACGGGGACTGGGACCCACACGTCATACGAGCTGATCCGAAGCACGAAGAAGGCGAACTGCCGCACGCGAGGCATGTAATCGTCCCGCAATTACAAGTGCTCTCCCATCTTCGCAGAAACCAGTGGTCGAAAGGGTGGACTGCCACGCGACAGGCATCCAACTGCACCGCAACTGCACGCCCCTTCGGCTTCGTCCACATCCGGTGGACCAGCGCAAAAGAAGCGGGCCCGCATGTCATGTAACCGGCGCGTCGGTTATGACGTGCGAGAAGTTACCCCGCCACTCGCGCCAATGCTGCGCCTCCTCGACTGCGGAACCAGTACCACAACTCGAGGCAGCCCCTGCGCAGGACCCAATAGTACCAGTTAAAGGTGACGGCCATGGGCCGGTCCGCCACGGGGTAGGCACGACGGTTGGCATGGTCAAAAGCGGGCCGGTAGTAACTGCAGCGGCAGACGAGCGGAAGCAGCGGTCAAGTCGCCTGCAGGCTCGCGTCCCCTCTTGAAGCGACGGGAGTGCCCTCTCCCACGGCGTGAAGACAACGCGCCCGTGCCCCGTTCCTCGAACGGCTCGCGCGCGCAGCGGGCGCCACACGAATCGCCCGTCCCGTCGCATTAACTTCGCGGCAGGGCAAGCGACACCTCTGGCAGGCGAAGCGGGCGATGTTTCACCTCCGCCATGATGACCGCGTCAGAAAAGGTGCACCACCTTATTTAAATTCATATCCTTCCCCTCCTCCTCTCTCTCTCTCTTGCTACAGGGACCGGGAAAGGGGATGTTGTGGAAAGGATCCTTCCTGGCGAAGGAAGCGGGCCCCAAGCCCTCCTACTGATCAGGGGTTCAAAGGCTGGCCCCTCGGAAGGGTTTCGACAGCCGCCCTAGAGCACTAGGACTTCAAGCCCATTACTGATCAGGGGTTCGAAGGCTGGCCCCTCGGAAGGGTTCGACAGCCGCCCCAGAGCACGCAGAGTGAGGGATGTCTCTGGGTACGTTCGATACATAGCTGAGGCTCGGGCTACGCTCCCGAGGTACCCTAGGACATTTCCGAGACAAGCGGGAACGATTTGTAATGGAATCCCAACGGAGGGAGGCATCGAGCCCTCGGACCCTGTCGAAGGGGTCTGGGTTCGGCAAATCACCCGTAGGTACTTTTGGAGCGCGCCTCTGGGCCCGACCCCTAACGAACAGGGCACGGGCGTCCACTCGGATCACCCGTTAGCAGCTCGCTGGAAACACCATGTTCGGCGCCCTCCGAGGGCAACATGGCGCTTCCCCCCCCCCTCCTCCTTGCAGAAAGGCGACGCAGGGGCGTATAATAAAATTCGGGAAAGTCCTTGATCGTCCTCTCGCTCCGTGCAGAGGCTTGGGGGCTGCTCTCGCACCCGGCTACGGCCAAAACTGTTGATAGCATCAACAACCTAGCTTGACAACTTGGAACCCGACCGTGCACCGGGCTACGGCCGGGCTGCATGAGGGAACAATCAGACCGGCCAAAGCACCATGAAAAGCATTTAGACCTCAGAGGATTCAAACCACTCCTCCGAGGCCTCGAGGGCTACACCAAGCGGGTGCGCTCGCGCGCACCCACCAGAACAAGGCAAAAACCGAGAAAGGTCGGTCCCCTCACCAAAAACGCGGCAAAAGCCTCCAAGCGAGTACCAACACTCCCTTCGAGGCTCGGGGGCTATTATCGGGTACCATAATTAGGGGTACCCACAATGCTCCTAATCATGGCTGGTAGACACCCTCAGACCAACTGACGGGTGCGGTTCAGGTCAAGACTTCGTCTACCCGAGGGACGCGATCTCACCCGAGCCCAGCTTCGGGTTGGAACAGTAGTCCCAGACGAGTTCACGCCTCGCCCGAGGGCCTCCTCAGGCAGCGGGCGCCCCCTCGACTCTCCCGAGGCCTGGCTCGGGCAAGCTTCGTTGTGAAGCAACCTTGGCCAGACCGCCTCACCAACTGACCGCTTTGCAGGCGCATTAAATGCAGGGGATGCCTGATGCCGTATCCTGACACACGCGCCTTAGTTGGGCAGGCCGAAGTGACCATAGTCACTTCGCCCTCTTCTTTACTGTCCAACATGACAGGAAAATAGCGCCGCTCGCTCCGCTCCGACTACCGTGTCAGCCACCCTGACGACGACTGACAACAAGTCACGATCAACCACCGAGTTCAGCCTCGGGCGCAACAGGAAGCTCCGCCTCGCCCGACCTCATGCTCCGGCCTCGGGAGGAGGTCTCCGCCTCGCCTGACCTCAGGCTCCAGCCTCAGGAGGAGGTCTCCGCCTCATCCGACCCCTAGACTCGGTCTCGACCCCGGTCTCGGGAGGAATCGCGTCCTCGCCCGACCCCGGCCTCAGCCTCAAGAGAAGTCTCCGCCTCGACCGACCTTGGGCTCGGACCGACCGCGCTAACAGGGGTTACATCATTTCCCTATTCCTAGCCTACTCAGGCTATAAGGAACAAGACCGGCGTCCCATCTGGCTTACCCCGGCGACGGGTAATGATGGTGCCCCGCGTGCGCCATGACGCTGGTGGCTCTCAGCCCCTTATGACAGTAAGGAGACGTCAGTAGGATCCTCGCCACGCTGCCAGATGTGCTCCTACAGGACTCAGGCACTCCTCCGACGGCCACGCCATCACATGTACAGGGCCCAAGCTCTCCCCCAACGAACACATTGGCATGTTCACAGGGCTTAGGCACTCCACTGCCGGACACGTTAGCGCATAGCTACGCCCCCCGTTGTACAACTGGACTCTCTCCTTGCCTCTATAAAGGGAGGTCCAAGGCCACCCTGAGGGGGGTTCGCGCGGGGGAAGCGGCGGACGAACTTTGTGTCTCCCTCTCTCTCACGCGACGTGCTTGTAACCCCTACTACGAGCGGCACCCCTGGTGCAGGATAATACAAGGCTTGTCCCACCTCTTGTGTTCCATCCCGCGCCAACCCATCTGGGCAGGGGCACGCAGCGATTTCACTAGTCGGTCCAAGGGACCCCCCAGGTTCGGGACGCCGACAATAACCAAAAAGGGGGAGATTGAAAGGGAAATGTGCCCTTGGGCCATTTCTAAAGTGTTTTGGTGATTAAGTGCCCAACACATTTTCTCAAAGTGCTAATTTGTGCCAAAGAATGAAGAAGTGCAAATCATATAACAAGGCACGTTTCTAGACTTAGTACATTGATTTGAGTACTAATGTATTGTGTCTAAGTGCTAGAAACAGGAGAAATTGGTTTAGAAAAGAGTTGGCTGTGTACAGCCAACTGCAGCTCAGTCTGGGTGCACCGGACAGTGTCCGGTGCGCCAGACCAGCCTCTGGTGAACAGGCCACGCTCGGGACTCGACGGCGGCGTACGGCTATAAATCACCGGACTGTCCGGTGGTGCACCGGACTGTCGGTGAGTCGTCCACAGCAAAGTCGTCGCTCTCGGGAAACGTTCAATGGCGTACGACTAAAATTCACCGGACTGTCCGGTGAGGCACCGGACTGTCTGGTGAGCCAACGGTCGACTGCGCCAACAGTCGGCCACGCAATCCGCGAGCGACGCGTGGGCGCGCCAACGGTCGGCACGGGGCACCGGACTGTCCGGTGTGCACCAGACAGTGTCCGGTGTGCCAACTGCCGCAAATCTGCAATGGTCGGATGCGCCAGAAAAGGAAGGAGATCGCGCACCGGACAGCTACAGGGACTATCCGGTGGCGCACCGGACTGTCCGGTGCGCCACCCGACAGAAGGCAAGATTAGCCTTCCAAAGTTGCCTCCAACGGCTCCTAGCTGCCTTGGGGCTATAAAAGGGACCCCTAGGCGCATGGAGGCAACTTTGATCATTCCTAAGCATCCAGACTCCACTCCCACGCATTTGATTCTCTGTGCTAGCAATTTGAGCTCCTCTTGAGTTGAGAACTCCGTGTGTTGAACTTAGAGCTCAAGTTGTGACTTGTGTGCGTGTTTGTGCTCTCGTTTTTGAGTCTTGTGTGCGTTGCTCTCCCCTCCCTTACTTCCGTGCTTCTTTGTGATCATCAATTATAAGGGCGAGAGGCTCCAAGTTGTGGAGATTCCTAGCAAACGGGAGAAAGTATAAGAAAGAAGAACACCGTGGTATTCAAGTTGATCATTGGATCACTTGAAAGGGGTTGAGTGCAACCCTTGTCCACTGGGACGCCACAACATGGAAGTAGGCAAGTATTACTTGGTCGAACCACGGGATAACTCGCGTGTCTCTTGTGATTGCTTTTCTGTGTGATTATTGTGATTCACAAGAGCTCGCACTATAGCCACTTGGTTTTATCATTCTAACACTTAACCAAGTTTTGTGGCTATTAGTTGTTGAATTTTACAGGATCACCTATTCACCCCCCCCCCCTCTAGGTGCTCTCAGTATCCCGACCATGTATATAAGCTCTCTAAGGCGCTATATGGACTTAAGAAAGCCCCAAGAGCATGGTATGAATGCCTTAGAGATTTCCTTAATTCTAATGCTTTCAAGGTTGGGAAAGCCGATCCCACTCTTTTCACAAAGACATGCAATGGTGATCTTTTTGTTTGCCAAATTTATGTCGATGACATAATATTTGGTTCTACTAACCAAAAGTCTTGTGAGGAGTTTAGCAGGGTGATGATGCAAAAGTTCGAGATGTCAATGATGGGCGAGTTGACCTACTTCCTTGGATTCCAAGTGAAGCAATTCAAGGACGGCACTTTCATCTCCCAAACGAAGTACACTCAAGATCTTCTCAAGAGGTTTGGGATGAAGGATGCCAAGCCCGTGAAGACACCGATGGGAACTGACGGGCATCTTGACCTCAACAAAGAGGTAAGCCCGTTGATCAAAAGGCATACCGGTCAATGATAGGGTCATTACTTTATCTTTGTGCTAGTAGACCGGACATTATGCTTAGTGTATGCATGTGTGCTAGATTTCAATCCGACCCCAAGGAATGTCACCTTGTGGCCATTAAGCGAATTCTTAGGTATTTAGTTTCTACGCCTTGCTTCGGGATCTGGTATCCAAAGGGGTCTACCTTTGACTTGATTGGATACTTAGACTCTGACTGTGCTGGGTGCAAGGTTGGTAGGAAGAGCACATCAAAGACATGCCAGTTTCTAGGAAAGTCCCTGGTGTCCTGGAGCTCCAAGAAACAAACATCTGTTGCCCTATCCACCGCTGAGGCCGAGTACGTTGCCGCAGGACAGTGTTGCACGCAACTGCTTTGGATGAGGCAAACCCTCCGCGACTTTGGCTACAATCTGAGCAAAGTCCCACTCCTATGTGACAATGAGAGTGCAATCCGCTTAGCGGATAATCCTATTGAACACAGCTGCACTAAGCACATAGACATCTGGCATCACTTCCTAAGAGACCACCAGCAAAAGGGAGATATCGATGTTTACCACATTAGCACCGAGAACCAGTTAGCCAATATCTTCACTAAGCCTTTAGATGAGAAAAGGTTTTGCAGGTTGCGTAGTGAGCTAAATGTCTTAGATTCGCGTAACTTGGATTGATCTATAGCATACATGTGTTCCATGTCTTTGATCATGTTACTTTGTGCATTTACTTCATTTATTGCTTATTTATGGTGCTCAAGTTGTACAAGTCATCCCCGGACCTCACATGTCCGTATGCAAATGATGCACATGTTTAGGGGGAGATGTGCTACAACTTGACTCATTTGAGACTAACCAGTTTGTTTGAGTACACTTGAAGTAGTCTTGAAGGAACATTGAAAGGGAAAATGAACTTGGACGATGACAAGACTTCCACTGCACTCCGGTATTAGTGTATTTTATTCCAAGTTCATACTAATGCTCTCATTGCCATTTTGCTCTTATTTGACATTTTGGTGAAGCAATGGGGTTAAAAGGGCCAAAAATGATCCTGTTTTGGTGCTTAATGCCAAAGGGGGAGAAATTAAGGCCAAAGCAAATGGATCAGCCAACCACTTGTGAATTTTGAAAATAGGTAGAGTTAGAATTTGTAATTTGTCCAAAATACTCTTATTGCAAAATTTGGTCTCTTATGGGGGAGAATTTGATTATGGGAAAAGGGGAAGGTTTTGGGCACTTGATCAATTTCACTCTTGGAATATCTCTCTATTTGCCCAAACAAGTGTGTTTGACTTAGAAATAGGAAAAAGAATTTGATTTGCAAAAACAAACCAAGTGGTGGCAAAAAGTGATCCAAATATGCCAAGTACTAAGTAAACAACAATTTGGTCTTAAATTTGCACTTCTTAGTTGCTTTGAAATGTGTTGGCATAAATGACCAAAAAGGGGGAGATTGAAAGGGAAATGTGCCCTTAGGCCATTTCTATAATTGTTTTGGTGATTAGATGCCCAACACATTGTTTTGAAATCATATGTGCTAAGTAGGTGAAAAGTGCACATCAAAGAACAAGGTATGTTTCTAGACTTAGTAAACTATTTTAATACTAACATGTTTATCTAAGTGCTAGAAACAGTGCCAAAAAAGAAGAAAAGAATTGGAGAAGATGTGGCTCAGTGCAGCAAAAACCAGCACCAGCCTGGCACACCGGACTGTCCAATGGTGCACCAGACAGTGTCGGGTGCCCCAGGCTGGCTCGGTGCAAACTGGCGCTCTCAGGAATCAGCGGGGCGACGTGGCTAAAAATCACCGGACTGTCCTGTGGTGCACTGGACTGTCCGGTGAGTCTTCAGCGCCTGCGCCCAAGTACATCGGCGACGAACTCGTCACTCTTGGGAAAAGCAAGAAGTACCGCGGCTAAAATTCACCGGACTGTCCGGTGGCACATCGGACTGTCCAGTGAGTCAGAGCCGCCCATGGCCAACAGTCGCCTGCGCGATCAACGGGCGACACATGGCGAAGCCAACGGTCAGATGGTCGCACCGGACTGTCCGGTGTGCACCAGACAGTGTCCGGTGCGCCAACAGATCTGAAGATCCAACGATCGGCTTCGCCAGAAAAGGAAAGAGATCGTGCACCAAATAGCTACATGACCTGTCCGGTGGTGCACCGGACTGTCCGGTGCGCCACTCGACAGAAGGCAAGAATTGCCTTCTAAGTTGATCTCCAACGGCTCCTAATTGCCTCGGGGCTATAAAAGGGACCCCTAGGCACATGGAGCACTACACCAAGTATTCACTAAGCATCCTAAGACTCCTAGACTCCGCCTCCACGCATTTGATCGATTGTGTTAGTGATTTGAGCTCTGTTTGAGTTGTGAACTCTCTGTGCTGTGTTTCGAGCTCAAGTCTTGGCTTGTGTGCATGTGTGCTGCGGATTTGAGTCTTGCGTGTGTTGCTCTCCCTCTCTTACTACTGTGCTTCTTGTGTGATCATCATTGTAAGGGTGAGAGGCTCCATCTTGTGGAGATTCCTCGCAAACGGGAAGAGTACTCTAAAAGAAAAGATCGTGGTATTCAAGTTGATCATTGGATCACTTGAAAGGGGTTGAGTGCAAGCCTCGTCCATTGGGACGCCACAACGTGGAAGTAGGCAAGTGCTATACTTGGCCGAACCACAGGATAAAAGTCGTGTGTCTCTTGTGTTGCTTTTCTCTGTTATTGTTTTATTCGCAAGAACTCACTTCATAGCAACTTGATTAACTCGAACTAACATTTCTATAATCAAGTTTGTGGCTATTTAGTGTTTGATTTCACAGGATCACCTATTCACCCCCCCTCTAGGTGCTCTCAGAAAGTATATGTGATATTATTGAGTTTGGAGCGTAGGCACCACAGGTGGGCGAAGAGGACTACGACACCAATGAGGCCGCCTAAACAAGGCACTTCAATTCCCAAGCCACCTCTATAATCCTCGCTTCCTTGTGTCGAGAGGAGTACAACAAGGTGCTAGGGTTGAAGAGTGCCAAAGCAATTTGGGACGTCCTAAAAATGGCGCATGAAGGGGACGAGGTGACCAAAATCACCAAGCATGAAATGATCGAGGGAGAACTCTGTCGATTCGTCCTCAACAAAGGAGAGGAGCCACAAGTAATGTACAACTGTCTCAAGACAATGGTCAACCAAGTCTGCAACCTCGGGAGCAACAAGTGGGATGACCATGAAATAGTCAAGGTTATTCTTAGATCTCTTGTTTTTCGTAATCCCACTCAAGTGCAACTAATCCATGGAGACCCTAGATATAAACAAATGTCTTCTGAGGAGGTTATTGGCAAGTTTGTGAGCTTTGAACTTTTGATCAAAGACTCCAAACATATTGTCAACTTGGAGCAAGGTGCCACCTCCACACCCGAGGTGGAACCCGTTGCGTTCATAGCAACGAAAGAAAAGAAGGAAGAGTCTACACCAACAAGTAGACTCCCAATTGATGCCTCCAAGCTTGACAACGAGGAGATGGCTCTTATCATCAAGAGCTTCCAGCAAATCCTCAAACAAAGGAAGGGTAAGGACTACAAACCCCGCTCCGAGAGGGTTTGCTACAGGTATGGTAAGTCCGGTCACTTTATTGCTAAATGTCCATATACAAGTGATGGTGACAGGGACGACGACAAGAAAGGGAAGAAGAAGATGGAGAAGAAAAGATATTACAACAAGAAGAAGGGTGGCGAAGCGCATATGGGGCGGGAATGGAACTCCGACGAGAGCTCCACCGACTCCTCTTCTGACGAGGACACTGCCAACATCGTTGTCAACAAAGGGCTTCTCTTCCCTAACGTTGGCCACAAATGCCTCATGGCTAAGGACAACAAAAAGAAGAAGGTACATTCTAGAGTTACCCCCAAATACACTACTTCCGATGATGAGGGTAGCTCTAGTGATGATAATGATGATTTGACTTTTCTTTTTGCAAACCTTACCAAAGAGCAAAAGAAGAAAATTAATGAATTGATAGAAACCATTAACGAGAAGGCTGATATCTTGCAATGCCAAGAGGACTTGCTCGTTAAGGAAAATAAGAAATTTGTTAAGCTCAAAGATGCTTATACTCTTGAAGTAGAAAAATGTGAAAACTTGTCTAGAGAGGTAGTTATTTGCAATGATTCAATTTCTTGTCTTAGAACTAAAAATGCTAGTTTAATTGCTAAGATCGAAGAATTGAATGCTTGCAATGTTTCTACATCTACTGTTGAGCATGTCACTATTTGCACTAAATGTAGAGATGTTAATATTGATGCTATGAATGATCACCTTGCCATGATTAAAGAAAAAATGATCACATAGCTAAATTAAATACTAAAATTGCTGAGCATGAACTAGAGAATGAAAAATTTAAATTTGCTCGTAGTATGCTTTATAATGGGAGACGCCCTGACATTAAGGATGACATTGGCTTCCAACAAGAGACCCAAAGCAACACCAAGCTTAATGCCCCTAAGAACAGGCTTTCTAACTTTGTTAAGGACAAGACTCCTATGGTTTAGGATAGTGAAGGTTACATTTTATACCCTGAGAACTATCCTGAGCACAAAATTAGAAAATTCATGCTAGAAAATCTCATTCTGTTTCTCACCATGCTTTTATGTATAGCAATGAGGCTTCTAGCTCTAGGCATACAGCTCATATCAAAATGCCTAAGAAAAGGATTGTTGATGCGTCCAATGAGCATTGCATTTCATTCAAAACTTTTGATGCATCATTTGTGCTTACTAACAAATCAGGCAAGGTAGTTGACAAATATGTCGGGGGCAAACACAAGAGTCCTAAGACTTGTGTTTGGGTACCCAAAGTGCTTGTTTCTAATGTGAAAGGACCCAAGACCATTTGGGTACCTAAGAACAAGACCTAAATTTGTTTTGTAGATTTATGCATCCGGCGGGACAAGTTGGATAATCGATAGCGGGTGCACAAACCACATGACTAGGGAGAAAAGGATGTTCTCCTCATATGAGAAAAATGATGATCCCCAAAGAGCAATCACATTTAGGGATGGAAATCAAGGTTTGGGTAAAATTGTTATATCTCCTGACCACTCCATTTCCAATGTTTTTCTTGTAGATTCTTTAGATTACAACTTGCTCTTTGTTTCTCAATTATCCAAAATGGGTTACAACTGTCTTTTTACTGATATTGGTGTTACCGTCTTTATAAGAAGTGATGATTCAATAGCTTCTAAGGGAGTGTTAGATGGTCAGGCAGGTCAGCTATATTTAGTTGATTTCAATGATAACAATGCTGAACTAGACCCTTGCTTAATTGCTATGACTAACATGGGCTAGCTCTGGCATCGCCGACTTGCTCATGTTGGAATGAAGAATCATCACAAGCTTCTAAAGGGGGAGCATATTTTAGGACTAACCAATGTCCATTTTGAGAAAGACAAGATTTGTAGCGTATGTCAAGCAGGGAAGTAGGTTGGAGTTCATCATCCACACAAGAACATCATGACAACCGAATGGCCGCTTGAGCTACTCCACATAGATCTATTCGGCCCAATCGCTTACATAAGCATCGATGGGAGTAAGTATTGTCTTGTTATTGCGGATGATTATTCTCACTTCACTTGGGTATTCTTTTTGCAGGAAAAAACTCAAACCCAAGAGACCTTAAAGAGATTCTTGAGACGGGCTCAAAATGAGTTCGGATTGAGAATCAAGAAGATTAGAAACGACAATGGAACGGAGTTCAAAAACTCTCAAATTGAAGGATTTCTTGAGGAGGAGGGCATCAAGCATAAGTTCTTTTCTCCCTCCACACCTCAACAAAATGGTGTTGTAGAGAGGAAGAATAGAACTCTCTTGGATATGGCGAGGACCATGCTTGATGAGTACAAGACATCGGATCGGTTTTCGGTGGAGGCGATTAACACCGCTTGCTACTCCATCAACCGACTCTACCTTCACCGAATTCTCAAGAAAACGTCGTATGAACTCCTCACCGGTAAAAAGCCCAATGTTCCATATTTTAGAGTCTTCGGGAGCAAATGCTTTATTCTTATTAAGAGAGGTAGAAATTCTAAATTTGCTCCTAAAGCAGTAGAAGGTTTTTTACTTGGTTATGACTCAAACACAAGGGCATATAGAGTATTCAACAAATCCACTGAATTAGTTGAAGTTTCTTGGGACATTGTGTTTGATGAGACTAACGGCTCTCAAGTAGAGCAAGTTGATCTTGATGAATTAGATGATGAAGAGGCTCCATTGTAACACCCGGATTTTAGGGGTCCAAAACCCGGGTGCTAACATAAACACCAGGAATGCTGGGACCAAGTCTCACACATATGATGTATAGTGGCACAGGATCGAATGTCACATCTTTATATATAACAGGAGTTCTATACAAAATAAATAATTACATTATAAGGAGACAACGGTCCAGCAACCCAAAGTTGACTGGGAGACGACGGCCTAGACCTCTCACGAACACATCGCAGCATCCTCCATGCCTTCATCCTGTGGTACCTGTTCTTAACCTGTGGGGGGGGGGTGAGACAGCAAGAGTGAGCTCACATACGTTCATCGCTCAACAAGTTGTGAGGAATAATGTGCATGAACTCGCCAAAGGTGGGAGTTCACGTGAAGTGTAAGGCTTACCAAAGAGGATGGTTAGAGCTGAGCATTGCTTTTAATGTTGGTCAAAATTTTATTAGCAATTACTAAGTATAAGTAAATACCAAACCCAATTAAGTAATAGAACAAAAGTAACAACTTCACCTGCGATGCAATGCATATGACAAATTGGATTTAGTTCCATCAATTAATCATGTGAGTGTCCGAGCCGCTCATGACCGTGAGCACGGCTAGTATACCAGTTTTACACTCTGCAGAGGTTGCGCATCTTTACCCACAAGTCATGTTACCCATCTGCCAAGAGATGGCCAATCCCATACACCTCTACCGAGGAGGCGAGGCAGGGTAACACTACGAGGCCTTTACAAAGTTCCACTAGCTTCAGAAAACCCGCTACAGTTTATAGGAAGTTCCAATGCAGGAATCCCTTGCAGGACCGCCATCGCAGCAAAATCCTCCCGAGGGCCTCCCTACACTGACCACTCCCCTACTGCCCTTGCCCCTTTCGGGTAAGGTAGTCTTCCACTAGCTTTCCTAATTAATCAGCCAAGGGCGTCCCATTCCACCCTTGTGGTAGCACTGTTTTCCCGGGTGGTTCTCCATGTTCCAATTAACATAATGATCTTATCATTAACAATAAATAACAACTGATAACAAAAGTATAATCATGAATAGTGTAATCTTCATACCCAAAACCATATATAGCACTAGCAAGTACTACCCAGAAATATTTCAGGGGTGAACAAGGTATAAAGATAGACAAACTAGGGTAACCTATTGGGTCCCATCAAAATTAACCTATGCAGATCATTATGATTAATTAGAACATGAGTAGGTGAAAAGAAGTGATCAAGGGCACAACTTGCCTGGGACTTGAGATTCCAGGTACCAGGATGATCTTCAGGTGACACGTGACCTCGCTCTAGTCGTAGCAATTCAAACAAACATGGTATAGGCAAACATTACACCAAACATAAGAACAAATTACACCTTAATAATATACATATTAAAATAAGATCATAGGAACAGGAATCATTAATTTTGGAGTTTTTAGTTTTTAAGTTATGAATTTTCAAAGGTTTTATGTGTTTAAAATGGATTAAGTGAGAGATTAAATTTCTAATTGTTTTCATGACAAAACAGAGGTTCTAGGTGGTAGAGAATAAAATTACAAAATTTTAGAAAGTGGAATGGATTAATTTGGACTAAAAATGGATTTTCTATGATTTAAACAAGTTCTAGCATTTATTTATCTATTAAAAATCCATTTATAAATTATTTTCTCTGTTTTATAATACTCTGGACTGGGCCTCAATTACTGCAAAGCGCAGGGGGCTAACTTGAAATATTTTCCAGACACAGAGCGCAACTATAATGGACGGCGGGTTGTTTTCTTAAAAAGTCGGGGTCTCTTTTACAAAAACAGCTCAGCGAAGGGGTAAGTTCTAATCTGGACCGCAAGATACTAAATCTACGGCCAGGATTAAATCCCCAGCGCGATGAAGCGGTATGCTATGCCAGCCGTCCGATTCGAGAATAACGCTCCTGATTTAATGAGATTCCGATCCAACGCTGATCGTCGATCAACCGATCGACGGCCGTGATCAAGCCATGCGAAGGGGTACCGGATGGGCTGAGCCGTCCGATCAGAAACGGAGGGCTCAGATTAGATCTGGGTTCCCGCGAACCGGTACGCACTGCTACGCGTCAGATTGGAAATCAACGGCGTAGATTTAAATACCCCGGATCCGCCCAGATCCGTCCGATTGGATCCGACGGCCCGAACGAATGCGGCGAAGGGGTACACGCCGTTCTAATCCTGACCGCCCATGCGCGATCCGACGGTCGCGACGTGTGTTACCTTCTTCCCCCAACAGAGCCACCCGACGGCGGCGGCGCCTCCAGGGTCCCGCGGCGGCGCACTCACCGCCGTGAGGCAAACCCGAGAAATACGACGCCGAACCCAAATTCCCATTGCACGAATCATGTAGAGCCTATGGCGAACGCGATGAGGGCACTGCGAGCAGGCGAAAGGCAACGGACGAGACAGGCTACGCGAAGCGGCGGGGATGGGCAAAGTTGGAGCTCAGGTGAGCAATTCCGCAACCCAGGGGATCAAATTCGGAGCGCGGTTGAATGATACACGATCACGAAGTATGGATGGGCACGTGGAAGGGCATCATACCGGCGATCGAGGGACGGCGAGGTAGGTCCACGGCGCGGTGCGGTTTTGCGGCAGAGATGAACTCTGGTGCGCAATTAGTCGCGAACGAGGCGAGCACAAGCTCCCGCAGTACTCGAATCGACCCCAACAACCCCCGGTGACGGCCAACAGCGCTTCAAAGGAGCTGATTCGCCGAAGACCCGAGGATAGACTGGCGGCGGACGGAGACGCGGGGAGGGAGCTCGGTCCTGGGGAGAGAGATGTAAAGGAGGGGGGGTCGCGGCCACGTACTTATACTCAGGGAGCGCTTCGCGGTCGTTGCACGGGTACCGAGATCACCGGCGAGCTTCGCGGAGTCCGCGCGGTCCGTTCGCCGCGAACGCAGTGGAAGGTGGGTGGAGCATCTGACAGACGGGCCCGCGGTTGGCAGCGACACACGGACGCGTGCGAAGGGAGGCTGCCCGGTGGGGCCCAGTCGTCAGCGCGCGGGATGAAAAACGATGACAAGCGGGACCCGCAGAGTCAGCGAGAAACGAGAGAGAGCAGCGCGCGCCAGGGGCTGATCCAGGGGCCCCACCTGTCGGCACGCGGTAAGAGGTCAATTGGGCCGCGCGGGGGAGAAAGGCTAGGTGGGCCGAATTCCAGGTTGGCGGCCCAATTAGGGTTTTAGTCTTTTTTCTATTTTATTTTCTATTTTCTTTTCTCCATTTCCAAGTTAAATTTGAATTCAAACTCAAATTCAAATTTAAAATACCAATTCAATTCAAACTTGTAACTGGTTCATTTTGGTGCAATTAAAAGTATTTGATTTGAGAATATTTATTCAAATATATTACTCATGTTTTCATATTACTTCTCTTTTCTTCCCTTCCCATTTATTTTCTATTTTCTATTCCAAATTCAAATTTATACTTCTATTTTAGTTTTTAGATTTTTCAAATGTATCAATTGAAACCCAAGGTGAATATAAACCATGCTATTTTAATATTACTAATTTAAGTTTTATTCTCCTTGTTATTTATTTCATGGGATGTATAAATGGTTTCCTTTAAAAGAAAAAAAATCCTTTTTCTCATCATTTTCTTATTTCCTAATTTCCAAAGCATTATGATACTTTGTTTATATTATTTATTTTCCTACTAATTTTGGGTCTTACAAATCCTACCCCCCTTAACAAAAATCTCGTCCTCGAGATTTCTAAGAAAAGGGATGTATACTCATATTGTTCTCGGAACATATGCACAAACAAAGGAATCTCAGCATGAGGTATAATTCTTCAACAAAACATAGGGTCAATAGACCTTATTGCTCCTTCTAAAATAATATCATATCCTCTACTAACTAAAGTAACATCTAGATCTTACAAATCATCATAATTTATATCTATGTAGCTTGGTGGAGCTGGTGGTGGTGGTGGAGGTTGTTGTTGTTGTTGTCTCTCCAACCGTGCTTGCCTTATTTCTTGACGGACCTGAAGTATTTCCTCGCATTGTTGTCTTATCTGGTTTTGCATCTCGGTCACCAGGTCTGTTAATTGTTGTATTACCAGTCTTTGGGCAGCAACCACTTGTTCGGTTTCAATAGGTGGAGGATTTGGAGAATTCATTTCTGTTTGCTGTTGCGTGATAATCTTTCCTTTCCTGGTATTGACCATGAAAGTTAGAAGCATGTGGCAATAGTTTTTGCAAATGACCATATTCAATAAGCAGAATGAATAGGCTAGTAGCTGGTTATAATCTGAAGATTTCTTTAGTAGGGCTTAATTTTTTTGTTTTATGTCCAGATTGGGGTAACCAATCGTATATGGTGAATATCCGAGGGTAAGATAGAATCTGTCAAGATAAGAGATATATATGGGTGAGATAGACTACAAGATGTAGGTTACAAGTTTGTTTTAGGTGGGGGTTGATAGATTATGCAATCCATCATTACTCTATTGGTTGGGTTGCTATGTAACTTGTTATATAGGTCAAGTTGTTGGGTATGGCCGAGTTGATCTAGGTCACCAATTTAGGCTTAAGTGAATTTTGGAGTATAGCCTTATCCTTTGTATCTGCATTAAGTAACTCAATCTAGCTTAGATCATATTGGATTAGATAGAATCCAGATTAGGTTGGTATTACTAGATTAAACTAGTTAAGATTAGCTAGATCTACCAGGGTAGGACAAATATTATTAGGATATGATAGAATCTTTTAAGATAGGATGGATTATATGATATAGGTAGGCCATTGTTCAAGGATGAGTTGGTGTAAGACATTAATTTAGGTTAAGATATATTTGTAGGGACAGTGTCTAACCTATATCACCAACTTAACTAACTTGTTAATAACTCACTTTAGATTGGATCATATTTAGATTAGATAGAATCTGGATTAGGTTGGATATAACTAGATTAGACTAGATAATATCTAATTACTTTGGATTAGATCTTGGTTGTTACTAGGGTGGGGTAAATATGCTTATTAGGACAAGATGAATCCATAAGGATAAGGTAGAATCTTTTGAGGTCAGTTAGATTTATTAGGATAGGATAGAATCTTTTCAAGACAAGATGAATCTATTAATAGTAATAGAGTATCTTTTAAGATAAGATGGATCTATATACATTAGGATAAGTTAAGACCTTTTGAGATAAGATAGATCTATGAGTGTAGGATAGAATCTCTTGAGATGAGATGAATCTATTAAGATAAGGGAGAATTTTTAAGATAAGATGGGTATTGTTAGGCTAGTTACTTTATTGAAGGATAATTTAGTTTGTCTAGTTATTTTATATATATATTCTTATACCTATGTGTATATGCAGATGCAATTGTGGACATTATTCCACAACCCATCACACTCAATCAAAGATCCAAATCAGACAAGTATCATAAGAACAAACATTCAAGCACATAGATAAAAATAGTTTTGTCTTTGTTCCTAAGAGTAGGTCTCCTATCCCTAAAGGTCACTTTAAGCACAGGACTTCAAAGTGTGAAATCCAAGTTTGCCTTTAGAAGGAAAAAGGTAAGAATAATCAGAGTAAAGCGGAAATAGATGAGAAGGATTAAGGAAAGTTTAGAAAAGATCAGAGTAGCAAAAGTAAGTAGACAATGGTTGTCCAGTTCTATCTAGGTTTCGTCCTACAGTCAACATTCGTTCTGATACCACTTCTGTAACACCCGGATTTTAGGGATCCAAAACCCGGGTGCTAACATAAACACCAGGAATGCTGGGACCAAGTCTCACACATATGATGTATAGTGGCACAGGATCGAATGTCACATCTTTATATATAACAGGAGTTCTATACAAAATAAATAATTACATTATAAGGAGACAACAGTCCAGCAACCCAAAGTTGACTGGGAGACGACGGCCTAGACCTCTCACGAACACATCGCAGCATCCTCCATGCCTTCATCCTGTGGTACCTGTTCTTAACCTGTGGGGGGGTGTGAGACAGCAAGAGTGAGCTCACATACGTTCATCGCTCAACAAGTTGTGAGGAATAATGTGCATGAACTCGCCAAAGGTGGGAGTTCACGTGAAGTGTAAGGCTTACTAAAGAGGATGGTTAGAGCTGAGCATTGCTTTTAATGTTGGTCAAAATTTTATTAGCAATTACTAAGTATAAGTAAATACCAAACCCAATTAAGTAATAGAACAAAAGTAACAACTTCACCTGCGATGCAATGCATATGACAAATTGGATTTAGTTCCATCAATTAATCATGTGAGTGTCCGAGCCGCTCATGACCGTGAGCACGGCTAGTATACCAGTTTTACACTCTGCAGAGGTTGCGCATCTTTACCCACAAGTCATGTTACCCATCTGCCAAGAGACGGCCAATCCCATACACCTCTACCGAGGAGGCGAGGCAGGGTAACACTACGAGGCCTTTACAAAGTTCCACTAGCTTCAGAAAACCCGCTACAGTTTATAGGAAGTTCCAATGCAGGAATCCCTTGCAGGACCGCCATCGCAGCAAAATCCTCCCGAGGGCCTCCCTACACTGACCACTCCCCTACTGCCCTTGCCCCTTTCGGGTAAGGTAGTCTTCCACTAGCTTTCCTAATTAATCAGCCAAGGGCGTCCCATTCCACCCTTGTGGTAGCACTGTTTTCCCGGGTGGTTCTCCATGTTCCAATTAACATAATGATCTTATCATGAACAATAAATAACAACTGATAACAAAAGTATAATCATGAATAGTGTAATCTTCATACCCAAAACCATATATAGCACTAGCAAGTACTACCCAGAAATATTTCAGGGGTGAACAAGGTATAAAGATAGACAAACTAGGGTAACCTATTGGGTCCCATCAAAATTAACCTATGCAGATCATTATGATTAATTAGAACATGAGTAGGTGAAAAGAAGTGATCAAGGGCACAACTTGCCTGGGACTTGAGATTCCAGGTACCAGGATGATCTTCAGGTGACACGTGACCTCGCTCTAGTCATAGCAATTCAAACAAACATGGTATATGCAAAATTAACATTACACCAAACATAAGAACAAATTACACCTTAATAATATACATATTAAAATAAGATCATAGGAACAGGAATCATTAATTTTGGAGTTTTTAGTTTTTAAGTTATGAATTTTCAAAGGTTTTATGTGTTTAAAATGGATTAAGTGAGAGATTAAATTTCTAATTGTTTTCATGACAAAACAGAGGTTCTAGGTGGTAGAGAATAAAATTACAAAATTTTAGAAAGTGGAATGGATTAATTTGGACTAAAAATGGATTTTCTATGATTTAAACAAGTTCTAGCATTTATTTATCTATTAAAAATCCATTTATAAATTATTTTCTCTGTTTTATAATACTCTGGACTGGGCCTCAATTACTGCAAAGCGCAGGGGGCTAACTTGAAATATTTTCCAGACACAGAGCGCAACTATAATGGACGGCGGGTTGTTTTCTTAAAAAGTCGGGGTCTCTTTTACAAAAACAGCTCAGCGAAGGGGTAAGTTCTAATCTGGACCGCAAGATACTAAATCTACGGCCAGGATTAAATCCCCAGCGCGATGAAGCGGTATGCTATGCCAGCCGTCCGATTCGAGAATAACGCTCCTGATTTAATGAGATTCCGATCCAACGCTGATCGTCGATCAACCGATCGACGGCCGTGATCAAGCCATGCGAAGGGGTACCGGATGGGCTGAGCCGTCCGATCAGAAACGGAGGGCTCAGATTAGATCTGGGTTCCCGCGAACCGGTACGCACTGCTACGCGTCAGATTGGAAATCAACGGCGTAGATTTAAATACCCCGGATCCGCCCAGATCCGTCCGATTGGATCCGACGGCCCGAACGAATGCGGCGAAGGGGTACACGCCGTTCTAATCCTGACCGCCCGTGCGCGATCCGACGGTCGCGACGTGTGTTACCTTCTTCCCCCAACAGAGCCACCCGACGGCGGCGGCGCCTCCAGGGTCCCGCGGCGGCGCACTCACCGCCGTGAGGCAAACCCGAGAAATACGACGCCGAACCCAAATTCCCATTGCACGAATCATGTAGAGCCTATGGCGAACGCGATGAGGGCACTGCGAGCAGGCGAAAGGCAATGGACGAGACAGGCTACGCGAAGCGGCGGGGATGGGCAAAGTTGGAGCTCAGGCGAGCAATTCCGCAACCCAGGGGATCAAATTCGGAGCGCGGTTGAATGATACACGATCACGAAGTATGGATGGGCACGTGGAAGGGCATCATACCGGCGATCGAGGGACGGCGAGGTAGGTCCACGGCGCGGTGCGGTTTTGCGGCAGAGATGAACTCTGGTGCGCAATTAGTCGCGAACGAGGCGAGCACAAGCTCCCGCAGTACTCGAATCGACCCCAACAACCCCCGGTGACGGCCAACAGCGCTTCAAAGGAGCTGATTCGCCGAAGACCCGAGGATAGACTGGCGGCGGACGGAGACGCGGGGAGGGAGCTCGGTCCTGGGGAGAGAGATGTAAAGGAGGGGGGGTCGCGGCCACGTACTTATACTCAGGGAGCGCTTCGCGGTCGTTGCATGGGTACCGAGATCACCGGCGAGCTTCGCGGAGTCCGCGCGGTTCGTTCGCCGCGAACGCAGCGGAAGGTGGGTGGAGCATCTGACAGACGGGCCCGCGGTTGGCAGCGACACACGGACGCGTGCGAAGGGAGGCTGCCCGGTGGGGCCCAGTCGTCAGCGCGCGGGATGAAAAACGATGACAAGCGGGACCCGCAGAGTCAGCGAGAAACGAGAGAGAGCAGCGCGCGCCAGGGGCTGATCCAGGGGCCCCACCTGTCGGCACGCGGTAAGAGGTCAATTGGGCCGCGCGGGGGAGAAAGGCTAGGTGGGCCGAATTCCAGGTTGGCGGCCCAATTAGGGTTTTAGTCTTTTTTCTATTTTATTTTCTATTTTCTTTTCTCCATTTCCAAGTTAAATTTGAATTCAAACTCAAATTCAAATTTAAAATACCAATTCAATTCAAACTTGTAACTGGTTCATTTTGGTGCAATTAAAAGTATTTGATTTGAGAATATTTATTCAAATATATTACTCATGTTTTCATATTACTTCTCTTTTCTTCCCTTCCCATTTATTTTCTATTTTCTATTCCAAATTCAAATTTATACTTCTATTTTAGTTTTTAGATTTTTCAAATGTATCAATTGAAACCCAAGGTGAATATAAACCATGCTATTTTAATATTACTAATTTAAGTTTTATTCTCCTTGTTATTTATTTCATGGGATGTATAAATGGTTTCCTTTAAAAGAAAAAAAATCCTTTTTCTCATCATTTTCTTATTTCCTAATTTCCAAAGCATTATGATACTTTGTTTATATTATTTCTTTTCCTACTAATTTTGGGTCTTACATCCATGCGCCGCACTAATGAACATGTCCATTGGGGATGTGTGTCCAAAAGAATCTGAAGAGCCCTCACAAGCACAAGATCAACCATCATCTTCCATACAAGCATCTCCACCAACTCAAGATGAGGAAATGGCTCAAGAAGAAGAAGAAGATGAAGACCAAGATGATGAGCCACCTCAAGAGGAGGACATTGATCAAGGGGGAGATGAAGATGATCAAGAGATTCGAGATAAAAGACCACCACACCCAAGAGTCCACCAAGTAATTCAAAGAGATCACCCCGTCAATTCCATTCCTGGTGACATCCACAAGGGGGTAACCACTCAATCTCAAGTTGCTCATTTTTATGAACATTACTCTTTTGTGTCTTCTATTGAGCCCTACAGGATAGAGGATACACTTAGAGATCTGGACTAGGTGGTGGCAATGCAAGAGGAGCTCAACAACTTCACAAGGAATGAGGTATGGCATTTAGTTTCACGTCCTAACCAAAATGTTGTAGGTACCAAGTCGGTATTCCGCAATAAACAAGATGAGCATGGTGTGGTGACTAGGAACAAAACTTGACTTGTTGCAAAAGGATATTCACAAGTCGAAGGTGATTTTGATGAAACCTATGCACCCGTAGCTAGGCTTGAGTCAATTCAAATATTACTTGCCTATGCTACTTACCATGGCTTTAAGTTGTATCAAATGGACGTGAAAAGTGCCTTCCTCAATGGACCTATCAAGGAAGTGGTGTAGGTTGAGCAACCTTCCGGCTTTAAAGATAGTGAGTATCCTACATATGTTTATAAGCTCTCAAAGACGCTTTATGGGTTTAAACAAGCCCCGAGAGCATGGTATGAATGCCTAAGAGACTTTCTTATCACTAATGACTTCAAAGTTGGAAAATCTTATCCTACTCCCTTTACTAAAACAATTGACAAAGACTTGTTTATATGCCAAATTTAAGTAGATGATATTATCTTTGAATCTACTAACAAGTCATCTTGTGAAGATTTTAGTAGGATTATGATACAGAAATTCGAGATGTCTATGATGGGGAGTTGAAGTACTTCCTTGGATTTCAAATCAAGCAACTCCAAGAAGGCACCTTCATCTGCCAAACTAAGTACATTCAAGATATACTCAAGAAGTTTAGAATGAGGAATGTCAAACCCATCAAGACTCCCATGGGAACAAATGGGCATCTCGACCTCGACGTGGGAGGTAAATCCGTAGATCAAATAGTATACCGGTCGATGATAGGTTATTTACTCTAACTATGTGCTTCACGACCAAATATTATTCTTTCAATATGCATGTGTGCAAGGTTCCAGGAAAATCATAAGGAAGTTCACCTTAGGGTAGTGAAAAGAATCATGAGATATGAAAGTCGCCTAGAGGGGGGTGAATAGGCGTAATCTGAAATTTACAACTTAAAACAACAAACTTCGAGCCGGGGTTAGCGTTAGAATTAAATCCGAGTCCGGGAGAGAGGGGGAAAACAAATCAAGAGCAAATCAAGCGGATGACACGGTGATTTGTTTTACCGAGGTTCGGTTCTAAAGAACCTAGTCCCCGTTGAGGTGGTCACAAAGACTGGGTCTCTTTCAACCCTTTCCCTCTCTCAAACGGTCACTTAGACCGAGTGAGATTTCTCCTTAATTCTCTTGGGTCACTTAGACCTCGCAAGGACTACTACACAATTGGTGTCTCTTGCCTTGCTTACAAAGCTTGTGGGAACAAGAAAGAGGAAGGAAGAAAGCGATCCAAGCAACAAGAGTGCAAAGAACACGAACAAACACTCTCTCAAGTCACTAGGTGATTGGAATAGATTTTGGCACTTGGAGAGGCTTTGATCTTTTGATTTATGTCTTGGAGTGAATGCACTAGCTCTTGTATTGAATGTGGAACTCAGAAAACTTGGATGCTTGGAGTGGTGGTGGTTGGGGGGTATTTATAGCCCTCAACTACCAAGAAGCTGTTGGGGATGGCTGCTGTCGATGGGCGCACCGGATAGTCCGATGTGCGGTGCGCCAGCCACGTCACCCAACCATTAGGGTTCAAGAGCTTGTGACCGTTGGAGGCTTTGTCTTCTAGTGGCACTAGACAGTCTGGTGCCACACCGGACAGGCACTGTTCAGTGTCTGGTGCGCCTCTGACGGCAGCTCTGACTCTGCGCGCACTATTCATCACTATAGAGTAGCCATTGCTCCGCTGTCACACCAGATAGTCTGGTGGCACACCGGACAGTCCGGTGAATTATAGCGGAGCGTGTCCTAAGAAACCCGAGAGTGACGAGTTTGAGATTGTACGGTCCTGGTGCACTGGACATCGTCCGGTGGCACACCGGACAGTCCGGTGCGCCAGACCAGGGCACACTCAAGTTTCTTGCTCCTTTGAATTTGAACCCTATCTTCAATCTTTTATTGGTTTGGTTGAACCTTTATGCACCTGTATAACATATATTCTAGGGCAAACTAGTTAGTCCAATATTTGTGTTGGACATTCAACCACCAAAATTATTTATGGAAAAGGTTTGACCCTATTTCCCTTTCAATCTCTCCCTTTTTGGTGATTGATGCCAACACAAACCAAAGCAAATATATAAAGTGCAGAATTGAACTAGTTTGCATAAGGTACGTGCATAGGTTACTTGGAATTAAACCAATTTATATTTTCACTAGATATGCATGGATTGCTTTCTTTTATTTTAACATTTTGGACCACCTTTGCACCACATGTTTTGTTTTTGCAAATCTTTTTCAAATTCTTTTCAGAATTCTTTTGCAAATAGTCAAAGGTATATGAATAAGATTGTACGAAGCATTTTCAAGATTCGAAATTTCTCCCCCTGTTTCAAATGCTTTTCCTTTGACTAATCAAAACTTCCCCTGAATGAAATTCTCCTCTTAGTTTTCAAGAGGGTTTTGAATAGGTGTCAATTTTGAAATCTTATTTTCATAAGCATAGATACCAATTAGAAATTATCTTGAATACTAGTTGAAAAACAAACATTTGTGAATACCAATAAAATCTTTCTTTTCGAAAATTTTTGAATGGTGGTGGTGTGGTCCTTTTGCTTTGGGCTTAATATTTTCTCCCCCTTTGGCATTAAGCACCAAAAACGGAGAATGTTGGAGCCCTTCTCATATTTTCTCCCCCATTGATAATATAAATATGAGTGAAAGAGTATACCAATCGGAGAGATGGTGGAATACCGACAAAGTGAAATAATACCATTGGAGTGGAGTGGAAGCGTCGTCTTTGCTGAATACTCCATTTCCCTTTCAATCTAAGACTAACATAAGAAATACTCATGGAAGCATATTAGTCTTAGATTTGGCACACGAAGAATAAGAAATATGTATATGTACCAAAAGAAAGAGATACGATCAAATGTATATAAATGAGTTATGTGTGCAATGTTTCAATCAAAATTCCAAGAATCAAGTATATTTAGCTCATTCCTAAGTTTGCTAAAGGTTTTCTCAACTAGTGGCTTGGTAAAGATATCGGCTAATTGATCTTTGGTATTGGCATAAGCTATCTCGATATCCCCCCTTTGTTGGTGATCTCTCAGAAAGTGATACCGAATGTCTATGTGCTCAGTGTGGCTGTGTTCAATGGGATTATCCGCCATGCAGATTGCACTCTCATTATCACATAGGAGAGGGACTTTGCTCAATTTGTAGCCATAGTCCCTGAGGGTTTGCCTCATCCAAAGTAATTGCGCACAACAATGGCCTGCAACAATATACTCGGCTTCGGCGGTTGATAGGGCTACTGAGTTTTGTTTCTTTGAAGCCCAAGACACCAGGGATCTCCCTAGAAACTGACAAGTCCCTGATGTGCTCTTTCTATCAATTTTACACCCTGCCCAATCGGCATCTAAATATCCTATTGAATCAAAGGTGGATCCCTTGGGTACCAAAGCCCAAACTTAGGAGTATAAACTAAATATCTCATGATTCTTTTCACGGCCCTAAGGTGAACTTCCTTAGGATCGGCTTGGAACCTTGCACACATGCATACTGAAAGCATAATATCCGGTCGAGATGCACATAAATAGAGTAAAGATCCTATCATCGACCGGTATACCTTTTGATCTACGGATTTACCTCCCGTGTCGAGGTCGAGATGCCCATTGGTTCCCATGGGTGTCTTGATGGGCTTGGCATCCTTCATTCCAAACTCTTGTTAAGAATGTCTTGAATGTACTTAATTTGGCTGATGAAGGTGCCATCTTGGAGTTGCTTGATTTAAAATCCTAAGAAATACTTCAACTCCCCCATCATAGACATCTCAAATTTCTGTACCATAATCCTACTAAACTCTTCACAAGTAGATTTGTTAGTAGACCCAAATATAATATCATCAACATAAATTTGGCATACAAACAAATCATTTGCAACAATTTTGGTAAAGAGAGTAGGATCGGCTTTTCCGACTTTGAAGCCATTAGTGATTAAAAAATCTCGAAGGCATTCATACCATGCTCTTGGGGCTTGCTTGAGCCCATAACGCGCCTTTGAGAGTTTATAAACATGGTTAGGGTACTCACTATCTTCAAAGCCAGGAGGTTGCTCAACATAGACCTCTTCCTTGATTGGTCCATTGAGGAAGGCACTCTTCACGTCCATTTGATAAAGCTTGAAGCCATGGTACGTAGTATAGGCAAGTAAATATGAATTGACTCAAGCCTAGCTACGGGTGCATAAGTTTCACCAAAGTCCAAACCTTCGACTTGTGAATAACCTTTGGCGACAAGTCAGGCTTTGTTCCATATCACCACACCATGCTCATCTTGCTTGTTGCGGAATACCCACTTGGTACCTACAACATTTTGATTAGGACGTGGAACCAAATGCAATACCTCATTCCTCGTGAATTTGTTGAGCTCCTCTTGCATTGTTAACACCTAATCTGACAGCGATGTTGGTGGCGTCCTCGTATCGATCTACCCTGTATCCTCATGCCCTGTATGCATCCAATCTGACAGAATGTGTTGAGGATACGAGGTCTTTGACCAAACCTTGATTTCCATCCCCGAATGTGATAGCTCATTGGGGATCTTCATTTTTCTCGAAGGAGGAGAACATCCTTTTCTCCCCTGTCATGTGGTTTGTGCATCCGCTATCAATTATCCAGCTTGAGCCCCCGGATGCATAAACCTACAAAACAATTTAGGTCTTGTTCTTAGGTACCCAAACAGTCTTGGGTCCTTTGACATTAGAAATAAGCACCTTGGGTACCCAAACACAAGTCTTTGGGCCCTTGTGTTTGGCCCCAACATATTTGGCAACTACTTTGCCTGATTTGTTAGTTAAAACATATGATGCATCAAAAGTCTTAAATGAAATATTAGGTTCAATTGATGCAGTAGGAGTTTTCTTTTTGGGCAATTTAACATGAGTAGATTGCCTAGAGCTAGATGCCTCATTCTTATACATAAAAGCATGGTGAGAAACAGAATGAGATTTTCTAGCATGAATTCTCCTAATTTTATGCTCAGGATAATTAGCAGGATACAAAATATAGCCCTCATTATCCTGAACTATGGGAGCCTTACCCTTAACAAAATTAGACAATTTCTTGTGGGCATTAAGCTTGACATTGCTTCCCTGTTGGAAACCAATGCCATCCTTAATGCCAGGGCGTCTCCCACTATAGAGCATGCTTCTAGCAAATTTAAAATTTTCATTTTCAATTTAATGCTCATTGATTTTAGCAGTTAATTGAGCTATATGATCATTTTGTTGTTTAATTAAAGCAAGGTGATCAATTATAGCATCAACATTAATATCTCTACATCTATTACAAATAGAAACATGTTCGACAGTAGATGTAGAGGGTTTGCAAACATTTAATTCATCTATCTTAGATTTTAGCATGGCATTTTCATTTCTAAGACATGAAATGGAATCATTGCAAACATTTAAATCTTTAACCTTAGAAATTAAGCTAGCATTTTTTTTCTAAGGCTAGAAATTGAATCATTACAGGCATTTAATTTTTCAACCTTAGCAATTAAACTAGCATTCTCAATTCTAAGGTTTGAAATAGTCTCATGGCAAATGCTAAGCTCCTTAGACAAGTTTTCATTTTTCTCTACTTACTGAGCATAAGCATTTTTTTACTTTAACATGCTTCTTGTTTTCTTTAATAAGGAATTCCTCTTGGCTATCCAAAAGTTCATCCTTCTCATGAATGGCTCCTATCAATTCATTCAATTTTTCTTTTTGTTGCATGTTAAGGTTGGCAAAAAGTGTAAGCAAACCATCTTCATCTTCACTAGAACTACCCTCATCACTAGATGTAGTATACTTGGGGTGGTTCTAGGTTGTACCTTCTTCTTTTTGCCGTCTTTTGCCATGAAGCACTTGTGGCCAACATTGGGGAAGAGGAGGCCTTTGTTGACAGCGATGTTGGCGGCGTCCTCGTCGGAGGAGTCGGTGGAGCTCTCGTCCGAGTCCCATTCCCGACACACGTGGGCATCACTACCCTTCTTCTTGTAGTACCTCTTCTTCTCCTTCATCTTCCCCTTCTTGTCGTCACCCCTGTCACTATCACTAGACATAGGATATTTTGCAATAAAATGACTGGGCTTACCACACTTGTAGCACACCCTCTTGGAGCGGGGTTTGTAGTCCTTCCCCCTTCTTTGCATGAGGATTTGGCGGAAGCTCTTGATGATGGCGCCATCTCCTCGTTGTCGAGCTTGGAGGCGTCGATTGAAAGCCTACTTGGTGTAGACTCCTCCTTTTCTTCTTCCCTCGCCTTGAATGCGACGGGTTGCACCTCGGGTGTGGAGGTGGCGCCTTGTTCCAAGTTGACGATGTGTTTGGAGCCTTTGACCATGTTGGGGGCCTTCATCTTCTGAAGGTCCTCAAAAACACTAACTTGTTTTCCAAGTATAATATATTCACAGGGACCTTCGGCCTTGGGATGAAGGTGTACACGATACGAAAGGTGCGGTCTGAGAGAAGGATGATCTAGTTCCAAAGCTACAAATGGAGAAGCTTCGGCTTGGCGGTGGAAAATGAAACTGACTTAAAGGGGAAAAGGTTGTCTAGACCTTGATGGATTATCCTTTAGTCAATAGTAAATGTCAAGGGCATGGATGTAATTTTACACAGGCTGCGTCTTGTGCCTATAAATAGATGAACAGTATCACCGTACAGTTCACGCTGACTTGTAATCACTCGCACGTCACTCTCGGATTTTTCACCTTTAGTCAAGACGAAGGTACAAATGTAATTCAATATCATTGATGTTTGTTTATGATTACACAATGAGGATATAAATAAGATTTTAACATGATTATTCATGTTCTTTAACATGTTTCATATACTTATGATTCCATTATTATATATTGAGATGATGAAGGTGTGTCCTTCATAACCTTCGTCTGAAGATCATTATATCCCAAGGGAGATAATGCTTTGAAGGATGAAGGTCTTTAATTGTTAACATTTGTGTTGCCTTGTTCTTAATTCATAGCATTTGAGAACAAGTCCCCAACATTGGCGCCCACCTCCGGTGAACTCACTTGACCACCTTCGGCAAGCTCTGACCTTCGACATGCCACCGAAGAAGTCTTCAGCGCTAGGGGCTGCACTGCAGCCACTAGACGTCAACCAAGAAACACTACGCGAAGCCAGAAGCCAAAAAAGGAAGGCTACAAGTCCAACACCTCAGGAAGAGGAGCTGGACCAAGAAATAAGGGACCTCGAAGCCATTCATCAACAGGTCCAGAGAAAGGAGAAGATGCTTCGTCTTGCCGATCTTCAGAAGAAGATTGATGAGGCCGCTGAGGAAATGCATCATCTCACCCAAGATGACCAAGACCGAAGACCTCAACACAGAGAACTTCGTCAAGACAATTCCTACAACGATGATGAATGGTATGATGATTTCCATCATGGAAATTTTGCTTTTGATGATGCTTCTCCTCTGTTAGCAGAACTGCAGGCTACACCATGGCCCCCATCATATAAGCCACCTTAGCTCCCTATGTATGATGGGCATTCAGACCCGAAGTAGTTTTTAATGAGCTACGAAGCAACCATATCCTCATATGGGGGGCAACACTGTAGTCATGGCGAAATCCTTCATCATGGCAGTCAGAAACGTTGCACAAACTTGGTACTCTTCCCTCTGGCCCAGAACAATCACATCATGGCAGAAGCTGAAGGACATGCTGATCACTAGCTTTCAATGGTTTCAGACGAAGCCAGTTACTGCCTAGGCTCTGTTCTAGTGCACGCAAGACCATGAGGAATACCTTCAGGTGTATGTCCAAAGGTTCTTACGTCTTAGAGCACAAGCACCCACAATGCCCAATGAAATTGTCATTAAGGCCATGATCAAAGGGCTTCGGCTAGGACCTACGGCTCAGTACTTTTCCAGGAAACCCCCTAGACCCTGGAGAAGCTTCTTCAGAAGATGGATGAGTACATCCAGGCTGATAATGATTTCCGCTAGAGAAGGGAAGAAGCTTATAGATTTTCTGGGATGACTAGGGGCTTCGGAGGAAGAATTAGGCCTTGGCATGTCAGATCAATCCACAACTTCAGCCAAAGTGATGACAGAGGAAGCCAGCTTCAAAGGCCATAGCATAACTCACAATCTTCAGGGCAATAGCAAAGCTCTTTTAGGCTACCAGCCCCAAGGGGCAGAGGCGGCAGGGGCTTCGGAGGAAGGTATGGGGATCAGCCCAGAAAGCTGTATTGTTTATTCTGTGGTGAAGACAAGGGCCACACTACAAGAAAATGCCAGATCACCATTCAGAAGCAGAAGGAGATTGCCGAAGCAGAGGCGCGGTAGAATCAGCCAAAGCAGGTCTTACACACTGCTTCATGCTACTCTCCCTATATACCAGAATACGTGGGTAATCAACCTGCAACTTCTGTTGCTTCGGCAAGTCATTCACAAGCTGCCTAGCCTCAGCTCCCATTACCACCACCATTGCCACCTACCCACACCCGAAGCCAGCAGCTAGAAGGGCACTAGCACGCTCAGTAGCAGCGTGACTTCCGGGAGGAGTCCGAAGCTCGTAAAGTCAACAACACTGTGCCAGAATTGAAGCATATATACTGAGGAATATCCTACTTTTGATGTATTTCTACCCTTTATGCATTTTATTTTTTGAATGAGAAACCAGTAATGGACTTAATTTCGGTTGCTTGTAATAATTGTACCGACATAAATGAGAGAAATATGCCTTTATCATAGATCTCCGAAGCATGAAAGATTGCTTTTAAGAAAGCGGAGAAAAGTTACGAAGCTACAAAAATTGTTCTTAATAAAAGCAAAGCTCCGAAGCTACAAAAGTCGTTCCTAAGGGAGCATAGAGTAAGCTTTCTGCTCAAAAAGTCATTTCTAAGGGAATGCAGAGCCAAAAATTGACGAAGCTGCAAAAAGTCGTTCCTAAGGGAGCGCAGAGTAAGTTTTCTGCTCAAAAGTCATTCCAAAAGGAATGCAGAGCCAAATACCGTCGAAATATAAGGCGAAGAAGTTCAAAAGACGTTCCTAAGGGGATGCAGAACTTACACCGAAAAATAAACGGTGAAGCCGAAAAATAAACGGCAAAGAGAAGAGATTGTGTGTTCCAGTGTGGGAGTGTGAGTATGTGTCTTCGGCACCATTATCATTTTGCATCACATCATTTCGCATAGCATCACATCATACATCATATTGCATCAATGACATAAGAATGGAATACAGGAGCTGATTTTCGGAAAATATTATCAAAGTTACACGAAGTAAGCTTCGAATTACAGCTTCATCAGCCTACGCATAAAAGAGGGATCTTTCTTTGCGAAGCAAGGATATTTTTATTTTTGCAAACCATGGATCTTCTTTCTTCACGAAGCATGAAAAGAAGAGAAGGTGTTTTTTTCGCCGAAGGCTCAAAAACGGTATGTATAAAAGTTTCATGCATCGTAAAGAAATAAATTACAATAATTTACATATTCGATCCAAAGTTACACATGTCAAATATTACAGCTTCGTTACAATAAAGGCACAATGTCCATTCCAGTCTTTCTTGCATTGACCATTTAAAAATGTTTTTGCAATAAGTGCTAGTCTTCTTTTAGGACCTTCTCCGCAATTTCATTTAGCAATTTATTGACGACTTCATCAACGATAGATTCAGCCATGTTAATGATCTCCAGTGCTTCCTTCGTTTCTAGATCGGCCAGGGGATCGAACGGTTCTGGTGGTGGAGATAATTCAGCTCAAATGGAAAAAATAATCAGTCCGAAGCCACAGAAACAAATGCCGAAGATGAACATCAAAATATATTACTTATACGTCTTTCACGCTCTGAAGCTTCTTCAGCTTGTCTTGCTTCTTTCCGGGCGTCATGGGTGTCTTTTTCACTTTTCTTTATAATTTCATGAGCCACCTCTCAGCCACCATTCACCCATACATCATTATAGAATTTTCTGCCCATTAGAGTCGCTTTAGCTGAAGGATCCTTCGTGTCATCTATGGAGAAGGCAGCTTCGGCTTGGGCCATGGTCTTGATATGATCACATCCCACCTTCTCCAAGATAGCCGAAATCCCCCGCGCACCGGAAAACGCACAGACATCCCCACGATCACTTAAGATTTCTTCGAAGGTCTCGTCCTCCCTACTTATCCATTCAATAACACCTTCAGGGTCGCCTCGTATGAAGTTTTCTTCGATAGAATAGGCACCTACGTTGGCGAAGCTACCTTTTATCTTCTTCACACACTCCAAGGATTTTTCAAAACATCTTTCCTTGGATGAGCGAAGTTCTTCAACATTTTTATCTAAATGATTTTTCCAATATTCGCTGATATCTCGGTCAGCTTCTGCGAGTGCGAATTTTCCTTTAGCTTCTGTCAGCTATTTCTGAAGGTCTTCAATTTCAGTCTTCTGGATTTTGGCCTGAGCCTTGTAATTAGCTTCGTCTTCTTTCACTTTGTTTACCAATGAAATTAAAATCTTGTCTTTTTTAAGACCTTCGTTTCTTAATTCGATCACCTCTGAGTGAAGGTTGTTCAGAACCATCGTGTAGCCTTCATTTTCAATATTTTTCTGTGCCCTAAGCGCATTGCTAAGAATTAAGCCCTGCAAGAGGAGAACAGAATTGAGTATAGCATAAAAAATATTTCGTTTTCAAATACAAAATTAGCTTTTATACCTTTATGCTATTGTATGCTAGGCTGTCAGCAAGTTCGTCCTTCGATAAAATCGAAAGCCCTTCTTCCAGCTTCGGGAATCCGATGCTTTTACTATCTCTCAGCAAACAGATATTTCTTTGTTATCCGGGAGACAGTACAAAAAATCTTCTTCGCCACTACCATTAAACACTAGCGCCCCCTTCGGATATTTCAATTTTTGGGCATAGTGTTGTGCTTCTAACATTTCTTCTTGCGATAGCACCTTTCCCAAAGCATGACGAATAATGTAGTCAATATTTTTGTTCGAAGTTTCAGGAGCAGGAGCTTCAATTTTTCAAGTTGCAATCTGCTCTGTTGATTTTTCCTTGGGGTCAGCAGGCTCCATCTCGGTGGGCGTTGAAGGCCCAGCTTCGGTTTCAGCCAGAATTGTTGCAGTTTCGACTTCTGCCTGCTTAGTACCAGCTTCGGGTCGCGCTTTGGCAACTTCAGCAATTTTCCTTGAGGGAGCGGGACTCAAGGTTTTGTTGTTTCCAACACAACATCTAGCACATTTGCCATCCTTCTCCTATTAGGAGTTGCGGCGGAACCCTTTTGCATCTTTGGCACTGTTGCCTCTGTTGGAGGGCTCAAAATCTTCGGCATTTTTGTTATTTCTTCAATTTTCGGCCCTTTAGCCTTATCAGTCTTCATCTCAACTAGCTTAACTAAAGGTAACTTCAGCATTACAGCTGGCTCTTCAATGCTCTGCGCAGACAGAATAGTTTCTTTTGTTTCGGTAGCTGAAGAGGCCCTTTCGCCAAATTCAGGTATCGCGGCCGATTCAATGTAACGCGGCCGGTGAGTCAGAACCTTCATCTTCTTGCCCTTCGGCTCAGCTGTGCTCACCGAAGCAGCAACTTTTCCTGAAGCAGCAATCTTTCTTTTTGCCCCTTGCCCTCGCAGTGGGTAGCAATAGTCAGGGTATATGAAGCCAATAACATCGAATACCCTATTCAACCTTTTCTTATTCCGACCCCCGAAGGCCACGGACAAGGCATTGTCCTCGGTCTTGGAATACGCCCCAAGCAACTCGTCGCTAGTAGTTTCAATGCACTTCAGCCCGTCATCATTTGGTTCATCAAACTTATCCCCAAACCTGAAGGTATACTTCAGCCGAACCAGATCACCTTCGCTAGAGTCAGCAATGGTCTCCTTTGGCATTTCCTAACTTTCCACAAGAGGCCATACCCTGAAGGCTATATGTTCTTGAATTAAATCTCTTATGCCAATAAAGGAGCAAATAGTGCTGAAGGCCTTCTGACACGCTTCGGCGGCGTCATCAATTTCGACCTTCGGCCTTCGAAGGCCGAAGCGGGACCAGATCGGGCGCATGATGACTTCTTTTATGTCTTCTCTCGTCTTTAGATCATTCTTCACATAAAACCACTCTTCCATCTGTGGCGGAACCGCCCGAATTATTCCAACTTAAGTGCCTAAGTCCCACGTTAAAGGCTAGACCACACTTAAATGGGAATAACTCGTCAATCCCTCGGATCTAGTCCGACGAGGCCACTGATAGGATCAAGTACCACAATCTCACTCGAAGGTGAGTCACAGAGCAAATACAATAAAGCATGAAACCATAAATTATGGAGTATTAAATTATTACATCACCATTGGAGTTTGCAAAAGTAGGCATCATTGTTCGAAGTGCAGCGGAAATAATCTAACGGTAAATAAACAGAGAGATGGGGAAGCCTATCCCATCACTCCTCATGCTCTTCCTCAGCCGAGGCAGGGTCCCACTCGACTGTCCAACCCGGTGGCAAGGTGGACGGCCAAGTCACTCCAGCAACCATGTCCTCCAGAGAACCTGTAAAAAAAATTATGCCACAAGCAAGGCTGAGTATACTAATACTCAGCTAGACTTACCCGGTATGAGGAGTCTACTTCTCTACCTCTAGACATGCAGCTATTTGGCTGTGGGGTTTGGTTGCCAAAAGCACTAGCTGAGTTTCTAAGTCAAGTTTGAACTTTGTCAAATTTAAGTGTGACTCTCTTAAGGCTAAAAGTGTATTGTCTACTCATACATGGTATCAAACATATTTAGCAATCAACCTCTTTTGTCAACTCATCACATTTCCACTTGTTACTCAATGTAGCAGCATGGATCAAGCAGTCTCATTAGCTGCGAGAAGCAGACGATTCGAATCGAGTTTTTATCCTTGCAAGGTAAACCTAAACACACGACATGGCGAGGCACTCCGTCCCCACACACATCAACCGTCCCCATCGATTCCCCGTCAGCAGATCAGGGCTCACCGCCTTGGCGTACAATGCCTCACTGACCCCGACTGCCGTCGTGCAGTGACCGCACTTGTACCCACCATAACCGGAATGGGAGACCTCGTCTCAGGTCGCGTGAGGGGATATGTCCACTGCCAGGTTCACTCAGGTACTAGGCTTACCGATTTACCATATTTCTCGGCATGTGCTTAGTACGTTCAAACGCTTGACACATGGTACCACACCTTAATCCTTATTCCAATTTTTGTCCCGTAGACAACGCATCCCCATGGACCGTTGCCCACCGACCATCATCATTACGATATGAAAAAGGATGCAACCAATTCCTGACCTCGCGCGAGTGCTGGAAAAATCACTCGACTTCTACCGAGATCTCTAATTAGTAAAGCAGCTACTCGGCCTAGCATACTAGTATCCATCTCAAAAGGAATCCTGAGTTCATGCAACTATGGTTTCAAACAACTCCTACACTTAAGTGTACAAACAAACCTACAATCATTAAGTATAGTAAAATAGCATAAATAACAGGTTATGCATAAAACCTAGGCTTGCCTTCCAAAGCGGGGGCAGGCAGATCCTCTGGTGCAGGCTCTGGTGCTGGATCCGGGGCTACCTCCTAAGCAGCTCCTTGCTCCGGCACGAGGACGTACTCTCCGTCAGCGAGGTTATAGTCTATCGAAATGCAATGAATATGTATGTCATGATTCTGCAGGATTTAATAACATTATGCTAAGGGAAGAAAAACTAAGTTAGTTGGCAACTTAGGGTTCATTGGTCATATGTGGCTTTTGGTGGTTTATGCTTATCACTCTAGGTTTAGGTTTTGTTAAGGATAAGCATAGTGGGTTGGTATTTTCTTTATACATTTTAGTGGACAATTCACAAGGGTTTTAGGATGACACTAATTTCCATTATTCATTTTCCCTTTCTCTATTTTCTATTTATGAATTCTAGTGTAGGTTTGAACTACAACATTGAGTTAACTTTTTTTTCAAGAATTCTGTAAAAATTACAGTGGGCTGCTATGGGTCACTATAGCCTATTCTAGGAATTTGGGGTTTAAAATAAAAAGGCTATGCTTTAGACAAAAATGACAAAAGTTGTGTAAAATGGGCCACTTTGTACTACAACTCTTAATTAGGAGTAGGTTCTGCTCTAAGGGTTATTTTTGTTGGTATCTAACAGTAATAATAAGCTTCTGTGCCAAAAATCACAGAAGGTTAATTGGTGGTTATTTAGTTGTGATTTCTTAAAGTTCTATGCCAAAAAGGTGCTTATAACTAACTTGCCATTTGAAAAATATCAAACAACAGATTTTGTATTTTTCCTATGTTCATAATAACAAAACATTAGTTATCCCAAGGTTTGGGGTGTTCTCTCCTTGGGGTTATTTTTCTAGGGTTTTTCTAAATTTTCCTTATTTTCTTAAAATAAAAAGTATCCTATTTATTTTATACTAAACCAGGGTATCATAGATTTTTCTAGTGAACTACCTTAAATAAGTACCCTAACAAAAGTAGGAGTGCCCTCTGGTTCCTCATTTTAATCACCCTTTCTATTTTTCTTAACTTTAAGCATATTATAAAATAAATGGCAAAAACTAACTTAATGGGTTGGACAGAAAGTTTTAGCATTTTTAAACAGGTCAGTAGGTGGATATAAACTTCTCCAAATTTTTCTAACTCTAGTCAAATAGTGCAACTATTTTTATCCCTATTATTTAGCTTTTGGTCAAAACAATAATTAAATCAGAACCCTAAAGTTTTCTGTAGTACATAGGGGTTTTATATTTTTCCTAAGTAGTTTACATTATTTAGAGTTTGACAAAATTGGTTTGACCAAATTTGGATGAACTAAACAGAAGTTATGAATTATTAAAGTTTCTGTTCAAATTTAAAATCAGATTTAATAAAGGTTTTCTGGAAAAGCAGTTTACACCGAGGACCCTGGGGTATTTCCAAACTAACTCTCTCAGTTATACCCCCGCGCTACTATTCATTCGAGTCACTGACATTTCACAAAATCCCCCAGACTTCTTTCCTTCTCTCCCGCGGTCCTTCCCTAGGTTTAAACAGTGCCCGCAAGAAAGAAAAGGGTGGCGCGGCTTATCGGCGGCGAGATAGGTCCGGCGAGGGGCGGGGTTGGCTCGGGGAGGCTCTGGCGGTCACAGCGATGTACGGCTCGACGGCGGGGATGGCCGAAATCGCTCGGTCCACGTGCGCAGGCGGGTGTCCTCGTCGGCGGCGGGTGTCCGGCCAAATCACGGCGATCTGGTTCAATCCAATGGCACGGTGAGCTCCACGAGGTGACGTAGAGACTATGTGCACAAGGAATCGGAAAATGGTTTAGTGGATTACCCGGTCCACGCACTCTGGCGGGGTTGTGAACTCCGGCGACCGTGGACTGGCCTCTCCGGCGAAGCAGGCTTCGATTCCTCGCTCGGGGAGCTTCACCAAGGTATGCTCACTCGTCTCCGAGGGTTGGACAGGGTTGGGAAAGGCTGGGCTAGCCGGTCTACGGCGGCAGGGGCTCGGGTGGCCGCAGACACGCCGTGCACGGGCAAACGACGGTGAGTTGAGCTCCGGGGAGGTTTGAGTGTGCGCGGAAGGGTATGGACGACGCCTGAGTGGGCTTTATAGGCACGACGCACACAGGGGACACGAGCGCGGCGCGGGGTCGGGCGCGGGCGTGCTCTGGCGTGCGCAGAGCGCGTCGAACACGTGTAAGTTTTCTTCTGCCCGTGTTCCACAGCTCACCCAAGTCGCAAACGTGTGAATCTTGGCAAAAATCCGGCGCGAGTCTTTTCCTGGCACCTAGGGCTGTCTCTCATCCGTGAGTTGCCATGGCAGATATGGCCTAGGTAGGGAGATCTTCGGTCGCCAAATCAGGTATGTCACTCTGCCCACCTCGTGATAAAAACCATGCCAAGGCATGTCAAACGTTAAGGTCTCGGGCTCAGCTTTTTCCAGTGGGTGCCCTAGGTGGTATGCCACATTTTTGGTATAGAACATAGGTGGTTTTGGTGCCATCTTCAAGGTGAACACGGTTGATCTTTAGTGTAAGTGTAGTTTTTGACTTAGAGGGAATTTGAAAGCTCTAGCTTTCTCTCCACTTAAGGAATGGAATTGGGGTTTCTCCAGGGGTCTTTTTGCAACATTTCCTTCCCATAATTGCTGGTTATAAGGTTACTTAAAGTTTGGTTAAAGATTAACTCATGGTTTGCACAATTGCTTATTCTCTCCCCCTTTCAACCATGGCTTTGGAAGATAGGGTTCAAGAGGGGTCTAGGGTTTACTCCCCCCTTGTCCAAAATGGGAGTTGCACACAACTAGGGTAATGTTTTTGGTCATTCACATCTCTTGGTTAAAACCTAGTTTCCAAGGCTCTTACACTTGGCTCCTTAAGTTTTCTCCCACATGTGATCACAGTCCTTAGTGCCAAGGTGTGCTCTAGCCATGGTAACACCTGAGGTGTTACAGCCCTCCCCCCTTAAAGGAATCTCGTCCCGAGATTTTAGGCAGAGTCCTCTAGAGGGGTGCTAAGAAAACACGCTGATGGGCTACTCCTTATACTCAAGTTTCTCTTGTTAACTGCTCTTCGAATGTCATTCTCTTTGCAACTTCAGAAGGAAGCCCTTTTTAAGTTAAATCCACAACTTAGACTATCCTTGTTATCTAAGTTTTTCTTATAATTATTTTCAAAGGGCAGGTGGGGGTGTGGGGTTTTGAGTTACGTACCGACTCTTTGGGGCAGAAAGTCGGGGAAGCGAGAGCGTAGAAAATCCTCAGTTTCCCATGTAGCTTCTTCTGCTGAATGGTGACTCCACTGAACTTTATACATTCTGATTGACCTTGCCCGTGTTGATCTCTCCTTCTGATCAAATACCTTGACAGGGTGCTCTTGATAGGACAGGTCGGGCTCTATCTCAATCTCTGGTTCAGGTAGCACTTCAGTGGGTAGGCGGACACATTTACGCAGCTGAGATACATGGAACACATTATGAATAGCTGACATGCTGGGTGGCAACTTCAATTGATATGCTATAGGCCCACAAGTCTCCTTGATCTCGTAGGGTCCCATGTAACGAGGAGCTAACTTGCCCTTGATCCCGAATCTCTGGACACCCTTGGTGGGTGACACCTTAAGATAAACATGGTCTCCCACTGCAAACTGTAGAGGTTTCCGCCTCTTATCATGATAGCTCTTTTGCCTGGCCTGAGCAGCTTCTAAATTCTTCTTGATGACTCTGACCTTTTCTTCTGCTTCCAGTACCAAATCTGGCCCAAATATTTCCCTCTCTCCTGCTTGAGACCAATTCAGCGGGGTTCTACATCTTCTCCCATATAAGGCCTCAAAAGGTGCCATCTTCAAACTGGACTGGTAGTTGTTATTATAAGAAAACTCTGCTAAAGAAAGACACTTGTCCCAATCCTTTCCATAGTGTAGCACACATGCCCTTAACATGTCTTCCAAAATCTGGTTTACCCTTTCTGTCTGGCCATCTGTTTGAGGATGGTATGCTGAGCTTCGTACTACATGGGTCCCAAGTGATTCCTGCAATTGTTCCCAAAATCGTGCCACAAATGGTGCTCCTCTGTCTGACACTATAGTCCTTGGTATCCCATGCAAACGAACTATTTGGTCAATGTAGATTTCCGCATACTTCTCCGTCCTGTGGGTGGTATGTACTGGCAAGAAATGAGCGATCTTGGTCAATCGGTCCACAATAACCCAAATTGAATCATGGTGCCTGGAGGTGTTGGGCAGTCCCACGATAAAGTCCATGCAAATGTCCTCCCATTTCCAAGGTGGTATGGGAAGGGGTTGCAAAGGACCTGCTGCCTTCAAATGACTGGCTTTAATTCTTTGGCAGGTGTCACACTCAGATATGTACTTGGCAATTTCCCTCTTCATTCTGGTCCACCAGTATAAAGATCTGAGATCATGATACATCTTGTTGCTCCCAGGGTGCATGGAGAATTTTGAAAGGTGAGCTTCATCCAGTATCTTCTTTCTGAGCTCAGGGTCCTTGGGAAAACCAATCGATCTCCAAACCATAAAATTCCCTTACTGTCCTGACAGAAGCACTTGTATTTTTCTGCCCTCTGCTTGATCATGTCTTTGATAACCTAAACACCTTTATCCCCAATCTGTGCCTAGACTATTTGCTCTTGCAGGGTGGGCTCCACCGAGATATAGCTTAGGGCACCTGAAGAAACAACTTCCAGGTTCAGCTTGCACAATTCATCACATAGGGTGGTGACTCTTGCATCCATGCTCATACAATTGCACTGGGTTTTTCTGCTCAGGGCATCTGCCACAACATTGGCTTTGCCAGGATGGTAATGCATTTCCAAATCATAGTCCTTGATCAATTCTAACCATCTCCTCTTCCTCATGTTCAGATCTGCCTAAGTGAAGATGTATTTGAGACTCTTGTGATCCGTGTAGATGTTACAGTGAGCTCCCATCAAGTAGTGTCTCCATATCTTAAGAGCATGAACCACAACTGCCAACTCCAGATCATGTGTTGGGTAGTTCTGCTCATGGGGTCTGAGTGCTCGGGAAGCATAAGCAATTACTCTGTTATCTTGCATCAAGACACATCTCAATCCCGTACCAGAAGCATCACAATAGACTTCGAAGGGCTTGGTGTTATCAGGTTGAGCCAGCACTGGGGCTATTGTCAAATGTTGCCTCAGTGTATGAAAAGCATCTTCGCACTTTTGGATCCAATTATACTTGGCTCCCTTCTTCAATAACTCAGTCATTGGCTTGGCAATTCTGGAGAAATCCGGAATAAATCGTCGATAATACCCTGTCAATCCCAGAAAACTCCGAATCTGCCTCACTGTAGTCGGGGGTTTCCAATCCATCACCTCTTGTACCTTCTCAGGATCAACAAATATCCCATCCTGAGAAATGGTGTGACCCAAGAATTTAATTTCCTTCAGCCAGAATTCACATTTAGACAACTTAGCATAAAGACGATGATCGCGCAGTCGCTGGAGCACGATGTGCAGATGCTCAGTATGTTCGTCTTCATTCTTGGAATAGACCAGAATATCATCAATGAAAACGACCACGAACTTGTCCAACTCTGGCATGAATACTGAGTTCATTAGGTATATAAAATAAGCCGAGGCATTGGTTAGCCCAAAAGACATCACCAAAAACTCATAAAGCCCATATCTGGTAGAGAAAGCAGTCTTTGGAATATCACTGGCACGGATCTTGATTTGATGGTAGCCCGAGCGAAGGTCTATCTTGGAGAATACTTTGGCTCCCACCAATTGATCAAACAAGACATCAATACGGGGTAGTGGGTATTTGTTCTTGATGGTCACCGCATTAAGAGGGCGGTAATCGACACACATTCTCAAACTCTCATCCTTTTTCTTCACAAATAAAGCAGGACATCCCCAAGGTGAAGTACTTGGGCGAATGAACCCCTTGTCCAACAACTCCTGTAGTTGCTTCTTCAGTTCTGCCACTTTCGCGGGAGGCATCCTATAAGGTCTCTTGGAGATACGAGCAGTCCCGGGTTGCAATTCAATGGCGAACTCAATGTCTCTATCAGGTGGCATTCCTGGCAATTCATCCGGAAAAACATCTAGGTAGTCACAGACTACTGGGATCTTTTCCACTGGGGATTCTATCATGACAAAGGCCCAAGAACGGGTACAACCCTGGTCAGGCAAAAATAATGTGGTTTCACCACAGGTCGGTGAGTGCACTTCAATGGCCCTAGCTGCAATGTCAATCACTGCCTGATGTTTGGTCAACCAGTCAGTTCCCAATATGATATCCACACTATCCAATCCCAAGATAAGAAGGTTGGTTTTAATTATCAGACTACCAAACTTTATAGGCACATTCTTGCTGATTTGATTGGTGGCAATCCTGCCTCCTGGTGTTGAAATTGTGATACCCCCATGGGTGTGATGAAAGGGCAATTGACACCTGACACTAAATTTGGCACTAACAAAGCTATGTGATGCACCAGAATCAAAAAGAATAATAGCAGGACAATTCAAAACTGTAAAGATACCAGTCATGACGGGTGCCCCCTCTGGAATATCAGCCATGGTGGTGAAGTTTAGCCTGCCCTGCCTCACTTGCACCTTCTGCCTCTTGCCTTGATTCTGATTAACATTCTGCCCCTGCCTCTGCTGGTTCCTGGGGCAATTCTTGGCATAGTGTCCGGTGTTGCCGCATGTGAAACACCTATTGTCATTTGCCTGGCGATACTGCTGCTACTGCTGATTGTTCCTCTGAGCTGGAAACTGGGTGTGGTTGGGTGCCTGCTGCTGCTGCTGTGGTCGGATCACCCATCTCCCTTACTGCTGCTAGGGTCCCCTGTTCTGAGTGTCAGACACAATCCTGAAGCGTTGTGGCTGAGCTGAGGGTCCTGCCACAGGGGTCTTCCTCTTCTTCTCTGCCGGACGAGCTGTGATACAGTCCTCCTGGGAAATGGCCATGTTGACCAACTCATTATAGCTGTTGGCCCTGACAGTGTTGAGACGGTCACGGAGCTTAGTGGTGAGCCCCCGTCTGAACCTGTCCCTCTTCTTCTCATCCGTATCTGCATGATATCCGGCATACTGGCACAGATCATTAAAGGCCTGAGCATACTGCAACACTGTCCTGTTGCCCTGAGTAAGTGCCAGAAACTCATTGAGCTTACAGTCCATAATACCAGCTGGGATATGGTGTCCCCTGAAAGCTGCCTTGAACTCTCTCCAATCCACTTCATGGTCAGCTGGTTGCATAGCAAGATAGTGGTCCCACCATGTTCGCGCGGGTCCGCGAAGCTGCTGGGTGGCGAACCTGACCTTAGTCATCTCGGAACAAACTCCATTGAGTAGTGGGAATTTAGATTCCACTACCCTCAGCCATACATCAGCATCAAGTGGGTCCTCTGCCCTGGTGAACAATGGCGGCTGAGTACTAAGGAACTCCTGGTAAGTGGCTACTGTGGGGTGACGCTGATGATCTCCACCACCATAGTGTTGAGGTGGTGGCTGACATTGAGCTAGCTGCCTTAAGATCTCATTCTGCTGAGCCATTAGCTCCTGCAGAGTGGGAGGCGGTGGAGGCGGTGGAGGAATGCGCTCATTCTGGCCACGACGCGCTCTCCCGGCCATCTGAAAAATCACATATATCCTCAATAACACATCTTCAAGTTTAAGGTTTAATCGTGGTGAAAGAGCCAAAGGCGAATTGATAGATCCCAACATAAACATAAAGGGTTTCAAAAGGCATAAACTTTCCTTCCAAATTTAAAAACTAAAAGCATCCATCAACCGTGCTTCCAAAAGAGTTTATCACAATTACATCAATGGCCCCAAAAGACTCAACTCTATCTAGCCTAGTACCCCAAGGGTACAAAAGCTAAGCTAGCTGCGAGGAGTCCTAACATTACCAACTTCTATTTCTACCTCTGATACCTAGTGAGCAAACGAGGCGACACTCGACTTGGGGGAAGGTGGCCTCCCTAAGCCAGCAGTGTCCACACTGGAAGCAGACTCCTCCCCTCCCTCAATGTCGACGTCCTCGTTAGCCTCCACATCATGGATCTCCTGGTGATGCATATCCAGGTGCTCATTAGCCTCGGCGAGCTGCTGCTGGGTGTTGATGAGCTGATCCTCGAGAACCTCGATGGTGTTCTCCCTTGTCCCCACTAATTCCTCCAGCTCTTGGATTTCATCCGACAACTGCTCCACTTGTAAGTCCTTTTCCACCATCTCCTGGGACAAGTCAACCACAAGCTCCTCCCTGTTGTCCAGGGTGATCTTAGTGGCCTCCAACAATGCCATCAAATGGGACATCGCCTCACCACGCATCACTTGCAGATGGTACAAGGCATTCATGCACCGCACTGTCAAGTGAGCAGTCTGCCCCGGGTAGATAGCCCAGATGTCCTTGGCATGCTCCACCCGATCCTTCCACATTGGGTCGTCTTCCCTTTCTGCGGGGAACAAGCCAATGGGGTGGGTAGACAGCTCCAAGGGATGGAATCCGCAGAAAGTGGTCAACTCGTGCAGAGCAATTGCCTCGATCGTGTCCTCCGCCCGGTATCCAAAAGACTCAGAGTCCAGTGAACGCCAGCCTGGCTGCAGGGGATGAGGCTCCAAGGTCATCCTCACCCTACAGCGGGGCACCCGGTGCTTCTCGAACTGCTGCACCACGTACTGAGGGGGTGTCATGTACCCGGCCCCCTGAAGTACCTCCCACAAAATGCGGGGAAAGCCCTCCCGTGCGAGTCCGTCAGTGTGGGACAGTGCATTCCCGTCGTCTGAGGATCCGTGGGAAGCCATCTGTGGACGGTTAAGCGTAAGCAAAGGAAAAGAATTATAAAAAGAACAAGGAAAAATAAGACTCAGCTCCTCTCTAATTTAAGACAGAATGGTACTGGGAAACTTAATTGGTTCTAATTTAAGTTCTTACTAAATTTTTTTCCATTTGTTAAATTTAAGAATGCATGCATGCTCGTCCTGAACGACCTCACAGCAATGAAAAGGGATTAGGGAAGAACTCCCATCCCCTAAAGTGGCCTGTGGGGCCTAAATACTTAGCCACCTAGCTACCCTTCTATCATCCTAAGGCTTCACGTCCTAGGTCTATCCTACTCGTCCTACGATCTATCCAACATTGTTTCTATCAAATTTTATTTTGGAAAGGGATGGTATTCATATTTTATTGATTCCTCTGTGGTGGTACAAGCTCCGATACCAGCTGTGGCGGAACCGCCCGAATTATTCCAACTTAAGTGCCTAAGTCCCACCTTAAAGGCTAGACCACACTTAAATGGGAATAACCCGTCAATCCCTCGGATCTAGTCCGACGAGGCCACTGACAGGATCGAGTACCACAATCCACTCGAAGGTGAGTCACAGAGCAAATACAATAAAGCATGAAACCATAAATTACGGAGTATTAAATTATTACATCACCATCGGAGTTTGCAAAAGTAGGCATCATTGTTCGAAGTGCAGCGGAAATAAACTAACGGTAAATAAACAGAGAGATGGGGAAGCCTATCCCATCACTCCTCATGCTCCTCCTCAGCCGAGGCAGGGTCCCACTCGACTGTCCAACCCGGTGGCAAGGTGGACGGCCAAGTCACTCCAGCAACCATGTCCTCCAGAGAACCTGTAAAAAAAATTATGCCACAAGCAAGGCTGAGTATACTAATACTTAGCTAGACTTACCTGGTGTGAGGAGTCTACTCCTCTACCTCTAGACATGCAGCTGTTTGGCTATGGGGTTTGGTTGCCAAAAGCACTAGCTGAGTTTCTAAGTCAAGTTTTAACTTTGTCAAATTTAAGTGTGACTCTCTTAAGGTTAAAAGTGTACTGTCTACTCATACATGGTATCAAACATTTTTAGCAATCAACCTCTTTTGTCAACTCATCACATTTCCACTTGTTACTCAATGTAGCAGTACGGATCAAGCATTCTCATTAGCTGCGAGAAGCAGACGATTCGAATCGAGTTTTTATCCTTGCAAGGTAAACCTAAACACACGACATGGCGAGGCACTCCGTCCCCACACACATCAACCGTCCCCATCGATTCCCCGTCAGCAGATCAGGGATCACTGCCTTGGCGTACAATGCCTCACTGACCTCGACTGCCGTCGTGCAGTGACCGCACTTGTACCCACCATAACCGGAATGGGAGACCTCGTCTCAGGTCGCGTGAGGGGATATGTCCACTGCCAGGTTCACTCAGGTACTAGGCTTACCGATTTACCATATTTCTCGGCATGTGCTTAGTACGTTCAAACGCTTGACACACGGTACCACACCTTAATCCTTATTCCAATTTTTGTCCCGTAGACAACGCAACCCCATGGACCGTTGCCCACCGACCATCATCATTACGATATGAAAAAGGATGCAACCAATTCTGGACCTCGCGCGAGTGCTGGAAAAATCACTCGACTTCTACCGAGATCTCTAATTAGTAAAGCAGCTACTCGGCCTAGCATACTAGTATCCATCCCAAAAGGAATCCTGAGTTCATGCAACTATGGTTTCAAACAACTCCTACACTTAAGTGCACAAACAAACCTACAATCATTAAGTATAGTAAAATAGCTTAAATAACAGGTTATGCATAAAACCAGGGCTTGCCTTGCAAAGCGGGGGCAGGCAGATCCTCTGGTGCAGGCTCTGGTGCTGGATCCGGGGCTACCTCCTAAGCAGCTCCTTGCTCCGGCACGAGGACGTACTCTCCGTCAGCGAGGTTATAGTCTATCGAAATGCAATGAATATGTATGTCATGATTCTGCAGGATTTAATAACATTATGCTAAGGGAAGAAAAACTAAGTTAGTTGGCAACTTAGGGTTCATTGGTCATATGTGGCTTTTGGTGGTTTATGCTTATCACTCTAGGTTTAGGTTTTGTTAAGGATAAGCATAGTGGGTTGGTATTTTCTTTATACATTTTAGTGGACAATTCACAAGGGTTTTAGGATGACACTAATTTCCATTATTCATTTTCCCTTTCTCTATTTTCTATTTATGAATTCTAGTGTAGGTTTGAACTACAACATTGAGTTAACTTTTTTTCAAGAATTCTGTAAAAATTACAGTGGGCTGCTATGGGTCACTATAGCCTATTCTAGGAATTTGGGGTTTAAAATAAAAAGGCTATGCTTTAGACAAAAATGACAAAAGTTGTGTAAAATGGGCCACTTTGTACTACAACTCTTAATTAGGAGTAGGTTCTGCTCTAAGGGTTATTTTTGTTGGTATCTAACAGTAATAATAAGCTTCTGTGCCAAAAATCACAGAAGATTAATTGGTGGTTATTTAGTTGTGATTTCTTAAAGTTCTATGCCCAAAAGGTGCTTATAACTAACTTGCCATTTGAAAAATATGAAACAACAGATTTTGTATTTTTCCTATGTTCATAATAACAAAACATTAGTTATCCCAAGGTTTGGGGTGTTCTCTCCTTGGGGTTATTTTTCTAGGGTTTTTCTAAATTTTCCTTGTTTTCTTAAAATAAAAGGTATCCTATTTATTTTATACTAAACCAGGGTATCATAGATTTTTCTAGTGAACTACCTTAAATAAGTACCCTAACAAAAGTAGGAGTGCCCTCTAGTTCCTCATTTTAATCACCCTTTCTATTTTTCTTAACTTTAAGCATATTATAAAATAAATGGCAAAAACTAACTTAATGGGTTGGACAGAGAGTTTTAGCATTTTTAAACAGATCAGTAGGTGGATATAAACTTCTCCAAATTTTTCTAACTCTAGTCAAATAGTGCAACTATTTTTATGCCTATTATTTAGCTTTTGGTCAAAACAATAATTAAATCAGAACCCTAAAGGTTTCTATAGTACATAGGGGTTTTATATTTTTCCTAAGTAGTTTACAATATTTAGAGTCTGACAAAATTGGTTTGACCAAATTTGGATGAACTAAACAGAAGTTATGAATTATTAAAGTTTCTGTTCAAATTTAAAATCAGATTTAATAAAGGTTTTCTGGAAAAGCAGTTTACACCGAGGACCCTGGGGTATTTCCAAACTAACTCTCTCAGTTATACCCCCGCGCTACTATTCATTCGAGTCACTGACATTTCACAAAACCCCCCAGACTTCTTTCTTTCTCCCCCGCGGTCCTTCCCTAGGTTTAAACAGTGCCCGCAAGAAAGAAAAGGGTGGCGCGGCTTACCGGCGGCGAGATAGGTCCGGCGAGGAGCGGGGTTGGCTCGGGGAGGCTCTGGCGGTCACAGCGATGTACGGCTCGACGGCGGGGATGGCCGGAATCGCTCGGTCCACGTGCGCAGGCGGGTGTCCTCGTCGGCGGCAGGTGTGCCGGCCAAATCACGGTGATCTGGTTCAATCCAATGGCATGGTGAGCTCCACGGGGTGATGTAGAGACTGTGTGCACAAGGAATCGGAAAATGGTTCAGTGGATTACCTGGTCCACGCACTCCGGCGGGGTTGTGAACTCCGGCGACCGTGGACTGGCCTCTCCGGCGAAGCAGGCTTCGATTCCTCGCTCGGGGAGCTTCACCGAGGTATGCTCACTCGTCTCTGAGGGTTGGACAGGGTTGGGAAAGGCTGGGCTAGCCGGTCTACGGTGGCAGGGGCTCGGGTGGCCGCGGACACGCCGTGCACGGGCAAACGACGGTGAGTTGAGCTCCGGGGAGGTTTGAGTGTGCGCGGAAGGGTATGGACGACGCCTGAGTGGGCTTTATAGGTGCGGCGCACACAGGGGACACGGGCGCGGCTCAGCGTGCCGCAGGGTCGGGCGCGGGCGTGCTCTGGCGTGCGCAGAGCGCGTCGAACACGTGTAAGTTTTCTTCTGCCCGTGTTCCACAGCTCACCCAAGTCGCAAACGTGCGAATCTTGGCAAAAATCCGGCGCGAGTCTTTTCCTGGCACCTAGGGTTATCTCTCATCCGTGAGTTGCCATGGCAGATATGGCCTAGGTAGGGAGATCTTCGGTCGCCAAATCAGGTATGTCACTCTGCCCACCTCGCGACAAAAACCATGCCAAGGCATGTCAAACGTCAAGGTCTCGGGCTCAGCTTTTTCCAGTGGGTGCCCTAGGTGGTATGCCACATTTTTGGTATAGAACATAGGTGGTTTTGGTGCCATCTTCAAGGTGAACACGGTTGATCTTTAGTGTAAGTGTAGTTTTTGACTTAGAGGGAATTTGAGAGCTCTAGCTTTCTCTCCACTTAAGGAATGGAATTGGGGTTTCTCCAGGGGTCTTTTTGCAACATTTCCTTCCCATAATTGATGGTTATAAGGTTACTTAAAGTTTGGTTAAAGATTAACTCATGGTTTGCACAATTGCTTATTCTCTCCCCCTTTCAACCATGGCTTTGGAAGATAGGGTTCAAGAGGGGTCTAGGGTTTACTCCCCCCTTGTCCAAAATGGGAGTTGCACACAACTAGGGTAATGTTTTTGGTCATTCACATCTATTGGTTAAAACCTAGCTTCCAAGGCTCTTACACTTGGCTCCTTAAGTTTTCTCCCACATGTGATCACAGTCCTTAGTGCCAAGGTGTGCTCTAGCCATGGTAACACCTGAGGTGTTACACCATCCATGCCCCGGGCCATATTTTCTGAAATGTTGGCACTGGGTGGCTTGCGTTGGGACGAGCAATGAATCCATAACAACCAAAGTTGTTGTGGTACTGCTCTTTACCAATGGCCTTCGTCTCATAAAAGTTCGTGCATGTTACAGAAGCATTTCGCGCTTGGCTCTAGCCCTTGACTCCTTACTGCCCAAACAAAAAGCCCCATCCTCAGTACGGCTTCGGGGGTGATCTGATGGAGGAAGATCTGGTAGGTCTTCAACACTTCAACTACAAACTTGCTCAAAGGGAACCGAAGTCCAGCCTTGAAGAAGCTTCAGTAAATTACAACTTCGTTTTCCTCAGGGGCAGGGACGTTGTTGTCTCCGCCAGCCCTCACAATAGACATGTCCCGAAAGTACCTTCCTCTCATGTTCTCAAGATGACTCTGTTTAATCGTTGATTTTCCAAAGACTGTATGTCTTGGCCGCTAGGGTCGATCTTCAAAATCTTCGTCTCTACTTTCCACATCATAGCTATCGCTGTCACCAGTATCTTCAGATAAACCTTCCAGTATCTCTTTAGTAATCTTTTCTGTGTTTGTCTTTGCCATCGATTCAATAAATCCAGCAATATAAGGATCCACAGCCTTCTTCTCCTCAAATAGCTTCGTCTCTTCATTCAGCTTTGTCTCCGTAACAACCTTCTTTTCCTTGGTCATTTTTTCCTCAGACATGGTGAAAACACGACTTTAAATCGAAGCTCAAGAAGCTTGAAAATCTAGCGAGAGCTAGTAAGCAAGAGCTAAAAGTTTGAGAAAAATAATCCAAATGGCAGAAACAGTGTATCAAATGATGCCGGTGTGAGTTCATATTTATACGCCTAGCACGCTGCAACTTGGAGGGGCCCGTCTGTCATTGATTGTTGCTATTCTAGCAAAGGGAAGGTGTTTTTTTGACCTTCGGCTTAAGGCCTTCATTCACGTCACGGTCTGAATTCGTTATTATAACAAATTAATACTGCGAGGGGCTACTTGTAACACCCGGCTTTAAGGAACAAAGCCAGGTGCATCTCATACATGCGCCAAGAAGACAACATATATAATAACAGAGTGTATAGAGATAAATGTCATAAAACATCAGAGTATTTATTACATTGCGGAAGTCTTATTACAAAATGAAATAATAAAGGTAAAATAAACTATGGATCGTCGGCGCAAATGTCGACTGGGAAACGCCACCTAGATCAAGTCAAACTCCTCGCCTTGAGGCTCCTCCTGAAACACCTGATCTTCTCCTGTGGGGGGGGTGTGAGACAGCAAGGGTGAGCTCACACATGATCATAGCTCAACAAGTTGTGGGGAACCAGTGGACACAAACTCACAAAGGTGTGAGTTCATGTGATGTGTAAGGCTAATCAATGATAGGGGTTAAAGCTGAGCATTGCTTTTAAGTAGTTGGTCAAAATTTTATTAGCAGTTACTAAGTGTAAGTAAATACCAAACCATAAGTACAGTAATAGAACAAAATTAATAATAAACCCATGCAATGCAAATGACAAAATTGAATTTAAGTTCCATAATTTAAACATCAGAGAGTCCTGAGCTGCTCATGACCGTGAGCTCGGCTAGTATACCAGTTTTACACTCTGCAGAGGTTGTACCCTTTACCCACAAGTCATGTTACCCATCTGCCAAGGGGTCGCGAGTCCCATACACCTCTACCTAGGAAGCGCGGCAGGGCAACACTACGAGGCCTTTACAAAGTTCCACTAGCTTCCGAAAACCCGCTACAGTTTATAGGAAGATCCAGTAAAGGGTTCCTGGCTGACCGCCATCGCAGCAAAATCAACCAGGGACCTCCCCGCACTGACCTCTCCCCTACTGCCCTTGCCCCTTTCGGGTAAGGTAGTCTTCCACTAGCTTTCCTAATTAGTCAGCCAAGGGCGTCCCATTCCACCCTTGTGGTGGCACGTGGTTCTCAAGTTAAGCTCTATGTTCCAATTAACATTAATGATAACAATATGAACATAAACAGAATAACAACAAGAATTGGAACATAGAGGTAATAAATGATTATCCCAAAACCATATAAAGCAATAGCAAACTACCCAAGTGATTCAGGGGTAAACAAGGTAATGAGATAAACAAATCTAGGGTGACCTAATGGGTCCCATCAAAATTAACCTATGCATGGATAAGTGATATTAAAGAACATTATTGGGTAAAAAGTGGTCAAGGGCACAACTTGCCTTCAATGAGCTCCTGCTCAGCTACCTCAACCTGCTGCTCACCAGGATCCTCGGTCACGGGCTCTTCTACTCGCCACAATACAAACAAGCACCATATGCAGGGAAAAATTTACATTACACCAAGCATGTAAACAAAATACACAGAGATATTCTACATACTAAAATAGAAACCTAGGAACTGGAATCATAATTTTCTGAGTTATAGATTTTAAGTTATGCATTTTCAAAGGTTTTATGTGCTTTAAATAAGATTAAGTGATAAATAAGTTTCTTACTGTTTTCATGACATAACAGAGGCTCTAGGTGATAAAGAATAAAATTACAAAATTTTAGGAACTGGAATGGACTAATTTGGACTTCATATGAATTTTCTATGAATTTAGTAAGTTCTAGCAATTATTTTCCTATTAAAAATCCATTTTCTATTTCATTTATTCAATTTAAATGATCTCTGAACTGGGCCTCATTTTCCAGAAAAGCTAGGGGGCTCGGGGTAAAAATCCATAGACACAGTACGCAGTGAAGGTGGATGGCGGGTTGTTTATCGGGTTCTTCGGGGTCTCTTTAGAAAATGTTACATCGCGAAGGGGTATGGAGCACTCAAAGCCGCCCGATTAGACATCAACGGTTCAGATTAAAACCGATCCCATCCTTGAAACGGTACTGAATCACAGCCACCGGATCACGATCCGAGGCATCTCGAGATGGCCACGCCTACACCAAATCCCAAGCGTCTAACCACGGATCTACGGCCCATAGTCTCTCTGACCCAGATCAATTCCCAGCCGTCCATCACAGAATCAAAGGCACCCGGGCGTCTTCAACCTCACGCGGCATACCACCAGAGCAGAGCCACCGCGCGGCGGCGAGCTCAACGCGTCTGCCAATCCGACCAACCCAAGCACCATTCTCCAATTCGCTCAACCCTCGCCAAATCGATGACTCCCTGAATCATATTCCTCAACCAATTGCATCCGCCATTAAGCACAGGACCCTGCCCACGGCGGAGGGTCCGCCGGAGAAAGCCGTCTCCGTGCACACGGGATCAAACCCTCGATCCGATTGATTCACAACGATGCTACGATAACAGCGAAGAGGTGTGGGGACCTTACCATGGATGGCGACCGAGACGCGCCTACGATGAGCGTCTACACCGGTGTTTGCGAGATCCCTCGACCAAGTACTCCGACCACGACGCAGGCACCACGGCGCAGGCACCACGGCGCTAGATGTTCCTGGGCTTCGCTGGCGGCCAGACACGACTCCCGTTCCTCCCCTCCGGCGGCTCGGGCGAGAACGATGTTGGCCGACGGCAGAGCCCCGCCATGGCAGTAATAGGGGCGGCTGAAATTCTTCTTTCTCTCACTCCCTGCAATGGCGGCTTGGCTGGGAATGATATGGACAAGGTTTTGGGTGCGGCACCCGCATTTATGCATCGGGGATAGGAGCGCCGAGCTGAAATTTCGTCAGGATCCAACGAACTCCGCTGTTTCTTCGGTTGGGGTGCTCACGCGAGGATGAAGACACTGGTCGGGGCGGGCCCACAGTCAGCGACTAACTGGCTCAGGCGCGTGTGGGAAGGAGACTCACGGGTGTGGTTGGGCAGCCGACGTGTTGGCCCCACCGGGAAGTCACACAGGAGCGGCAGTGAGTGCAAGGAGAGGTGGGCCGCGCGGTGGAAGACCACATGGGCCGCACGGATGTCATCTCTAGATGGGCCAAATTGAGGCTTGCGGCCCAAGCGCAGGTAGGAGGCTTTTCCCTTTTTTTTTATTTATTTCTATTTTCTTTCTAGTTTCTCTTTTTCACTTTTAAATCTCAATTTGAATTCAAAGTTATTTGTGAACTTCATACTTTAGGTTAAAATGCCTAAATTCAGATATCCACATGAACTAAATTTATTTAATTTCTATATTTATTTTATCTTATTTGTATAACATTTTCTTCTCGTTTCTTAATTCCAAAATTGTATCTTTGGTTAAATCTCAATTCTCATCTCATCATTATGTGTATACCAATATTATTGTTAGTATTACTTAAATGCACAAGCAATCCAAAACTCCAACATGATGCACGATTTAATAGTGTCCACATGAAATGATGAATAGAGATAACACACATATCTATGAAGAAATATAATTTCTCCCTTTTATGTCTTTCTTACAAAGTGGGTATTACAAATCCTACCCCCCTTAAAAATAATCTCGTCCTCGAGATTTAAGAAGAACTAGAGAAAAGGTGGGGGAAATATATGTGAAGCTCTTCTTCTCTTTCCCAAGTTGCTTCATCTTCGCCATGGTGACTCCATTGGACTTTGCACATCTTTATCACCTTATTTCTTGTAACTCGAGTCAAAGTATCCAAAATCTTGATCGGGTACTCCGTGTAAGTCAAATCACCTTGAATACTGAGCTCTTCCATGGGTAACTGTTCCTCGGGAACACGGAGACACTTCTTAAGTTGAGACACATGGAACACATTATGCACATCCGATAAACTAGCAGGTAACTCGAGTTGATATGCCATCTCCCCAACTCTCCTAAAGATCAAGAATGGTCCAATATAGCGAGGGGACAATTTTCCCTTGACTTAAATCTCCTCATTCCACGAAGTGGTGACACCTTGAGGTACACATAACCTCCATCCTCAAATTCTAGTGGTCTCCCTCTATTATCAACATAGCTCTTTTACCTGGTCTGAGCTATCCTCAAATTCTCTCGAATTATACAAACTTGTTCTTCTGCCTCTTGAATAAGTTTGGGTCCAAAGAATTGTCTTCCTCTAGTCTGGTCCAAAATAGAGGAGTCCTGCATTCCCTGCCATATAGAGTCTCGAACGGTGACATCTTTAGACTGGCCTGGTAATTATTATCATATGAGAACTCAGCATAAGGTAGACTCTTGTCCCAACTACTACCATGCTGAAGGGCACAAGCTCACAACATGTCCTCCAATACTTGGTCAGTCCTTTCAGTCTGAGGATGGTAAGTCAACTAAAATTCAACTTTGTATCCATATTCTCATGAAAACTTTTCCAAAATTTGGAGGTAAACTGTGATCCTCTATCCAAAATGATCCACTTTGGTACTCCACCCAATCCGAGTCATGGGCTTCCTTTAAAATAGTCTCACGAAGGCTTTCAATCTCGGGGGCACATATCTTGTCCTTGAACCGTATTGTGCCTTGCTCATCTTCCGTGAATTTCGGAACTCGATCTTCGGTAATCAGATCCTTAATCTCCTGTGTCTTAGCATCACCAATTTGTCCTTTGCGGATCTCTTGCTCCAAAGTAGGTTCCACATCAATAGTAACTCCTTCAGTATGAGCAACTATCCCCAGGTTAAGTCTCCTGAAGTCCTCAACAATCTCATCGGGTAGCTGGGCAACAACAGCTGAATGAACATGCTCTTTGCGACTCAAGGCATCTGCAACCAAGTTTGCCTTGCCCGGGTGATAGTGAGTCTCCAAATTATAATCCTTAATAAGCTCCAACCAACGACGTTGCCTAAGGTTGAGATCCTTCTGAGTGAATATATACTTCAACTCCTATGGTCCGTGTACACTTGGCACTTGGTTCCCATAATATAATGTCTCCAAATCTTAAGCGCATGCACAACGGCTGCCAATTCCAAGTCATGAGTGGGGTAGATGAATTCATGTTTCCGTAAGTGACGAGAAGCATAAGCAATCACATGTCCTTCCTGCATGAGCACACATCCCAAGCCTTGGCCACATGCATCACAATAAATATCGAATCCTTTCTGCAGATCTGGCATAACCAACACTGGTGGTGACATCAATCCTTTCTTTAATTGATCCAAGCTTTCTTGGCATTTCTCGTCCCACTTAAATTCTCTTCCCTTCTCCAGAAGCGAGATCGTAGGCTTAGCGATCTTTAGAAAATCCTTTAATAAATCTTCGATAATATCCTGCAAGTCCCAAGAAACTTCGGACCTCAGTAACTATAGTGGGTATGCTCCACACCACTATCTCCTTGACTTTAGCAGGATCCACTGGTATTCTGCCATTAGAAATGATATGTCCAAGAGATGGCACCTCGCCAATCCAAAACTCGCATTTACCGTACTTGGCGTAGAGTTGGTTATCTTAAAGCTTCTGTAGTACCAATCACATATGTTCCTCATGATCACTATCACTCTTGGAATAAAAATGTCGTCCATGAAAACCACGACGAATCTGCCCAGATCATGCACCTTATTCTTCAGATCCATAAAATAGGTTGGTGCATTCGTTAATCCAAACGACATAACGATGAACTCATATAATCCATATCGAGTCGATAAATCCATCTTGGGAATATCCGATGGCCTAATCTTCATTTGATGATAACCCGATCGGAGACCAATTTTCGAGAATACCCTTGCACCTCTTATCAGATTAAATAAATCCTCAATGTGGGGTAACAGAAACTTGTTCTTCACAGTGACATCATTAAGGAACCTTTAATCCATGCACATCCCTTGCAATCCATCTTTCTTCTTTACAAACAAAACTGGTACTCTCCAAGGTGAAGAATTCAGACGAATGTATCCATCCTCTTGTAATTCCGTTAATTGTTTCTTAAGTTCCTTTAGCTCTTCTATGGACATCATGTATGGCCGTTTAGAAATAGGGGCAGTCTTAGGTAAGAGATTAATGACCAACTCAACTTCCATATCTGGTGGCAGTAGTTACTGCAATTCCAACTTCAAATCTTTCTCCTTTGGAACTGGTGAGTTCTACGGTTCCCTTAGCGCAGTGTATAAACCACCATTGCCTTCCTTAACCATGACATACCAAGGATCAAGTCTATACTGCTCTCTTCTAACAGTATAGGGGTAGTCCATCTGGGTTAGAAATACAGGGTAAGAAAGAAAGAATTGTAGACAAGGCAGTAATTACAATCATGTCACTTTGGGGGACTTATTAGCTAAGTAGATTAGTGTGTCACCTACTAAAGCTAATACAATACATTACAGTGGTACATGCTAAAATGTCCGTCTATAATAATTCAATCAATCAAAGAAGCAAATCAGGCATTTAGCATCAGAACAATCAACCAACATTTTTAATAGAGAAAATAGTTTTAATTTTGTCTTAGGCCTCCCTATCTCTTAGAAAGATCACAGTCATAGGATTCCAAGGTGTGAAATCCATCTTGTCTAAGAGTAGAAAAGGTAAGAATGATCAGAGTAGAACAGTAGAAGGTGAGACAGGATCAAGATAAGTGTAGAAAGAATCAGAGTAAGGTGAGTGTAGAATGAATCAGAATGAGATAAGTAGGTAAGGGTTTGTCCATTTCTATCTAGGTCTTGTCCTACAGTCAACATTCCTCTGATACCACTTCTGTAACACCCGGCTTTAAGGAACAAAGCCAGGTGCATCTCATACATGCGCCAAGAAGACAACATATATAATAACAGAGTGTATAGAGATAAATGTCATAAAACATCAGAGTATTTATTACATTGCGGAAGTCTTATTACAAAATGAAATAATAAAGGTAAAATAAACTATGGATCGTCGGCGCAAATGTCGACTGGGAAACGCCACCTAGATCAAGTCAAACTCCTCGCCTTGAGGCTCCTCCTGAAACACCTGATCTTCTCCTGTGGGGGGGGGTGTGAGACAGCAAGGGTGAGCTCACACATGATCATAGCTCAACAAGTTGTGGGGAACCAGTGGACACAAACTCACAAAGGTGTGAGTTCATGTGATGTGTAAGGCTAATCAATGATAGGGGTTAAAGCTGAGCATTGCTTTTAAGTAGTTGGTCAAAATTTTATTAGCAGTTACTAAGTGTAAGTAAATACCAAACCATAAGTACAGTAATAGAACAAAATTAATAATAAACCCATGCAATGCAAATGACAAAATTGAATTTAAGTTCCATAATTTAAACATCAGAGAGTCCTGAGCTGCTCATGACCGTGAGCTCGGCTAGTATACCAGTTTTACACTCTGCAGAGGTTGTACCCTTTACCCACAAGTCATGTTACCCATCTGCCAAGGGGTCGCGAGTCCCATACACCTCTACCTAGGAAGCGCGGCAGGGCAACACTACGAGGCCTTTACAAAGTTCCACTAGCTTCCGAAAACCCGCTACAGTTTATAGGAAGATCCAGTAAAGGGTTCCTGGCTGACCGCCATCGCAGCAAAATCAACCAGGGACCTCCCCGCACTGACCTCTCCCCTACTGCCCTTGCCCCTTTCGGGTAAGGTAGTCTTCCACTAGCTTTCCTAATTAGTCAGCCAAGGGCGTCCCATTCCACCCTTGTGGTGGCACGTGGTTCTCAAGTTAAGCTCTATGTTCCAATTAACATTAATGATAACAATATGAACATAAACAGAATAACAACAAGAATTGGAACATAGAGGTAATAAATGATTATCCCAAAACCATATAAAGCAATAGCAAACTACCCAAGTGATTCAGGGGTAAACAAGGTAATGAGATAAACAAATCTAGGGTGACCTAATGGGTCCCATCAAAATTAACCTATGCATGGATAAGTGATATTAAAGAACATTATTGGGTAAAAAGTGGTCAAGGGCACAACTTGCCTTCAATGAGCTCCTGCTCAGCTACCTCAACCTGCTGCTCACCAGGATCCTCGGTCACGGGCTCTTCTACTCGCCACAATACAAACAAGCACCATATGCAGGGAAAAATTTACATTACACCAAGCATGTAAACAAAATACACAGAGATATTCTACATACTAAAATAGAAACCTAGGAACTGGAATCATAATTTTCTGAGTTATAGATTTTAAGTTATGCATTTTCAAAGGTTTTATGTGCTTTAAATAAGATTAAGTGATAAATAAGTTTCTTACTGTTTTCATGACATAACAGAGGCTCTAGGTGATAAAGAATAAAATTACAAAATTTTAGGAACTGGAATGGACTAATTTGGACTTCATATGAATTTTCTATGAATTTAGTAAGTTCTAGCAATTATTTTCCTATTAAAAATCCATTTTCTATTTCATTTATTCAATTTAAATGATCTCTGAACTGGGCCTCATTTTCCAGAAAAGCTAGGGGGCTCGGGGTAAAAATCCATAGACACAGTACGCAGTGAAGGTGGATGGCGGGTTGTTTATCGGGTTCTTCGGGGTCTCTTTAGAAAATGTTACATCACGAAGGGGTATGGAGCACTCAGAGCCGCCCGATTAGACATCAACGGTTCAGATTAAAACCGATCCCATCCTTGAAACGGTACTGAATCACAGCCACCGGATCACGATCCGAGGCATCTCGAGATGGCCACGCCTACACCAAATCCCAAGCGTCTAACCACGGATCTACGGCCCATAGTCTCTCTGACCCAGATCAATTCCCAGCCGTCCATCACAGAATCAAAGGCACCCGGGCGTCTTCAACCTCACGCGGCATACCACCAGAGCAGAGCCACCGCGCGGCGGCGAGCTCAACGCGTCTGCCAATCCGACCAACCCAAGCACCATTCTCCAATTCGCTCAACCCTCGCCAAATCGATGACTCCCTGAATCATATTCCTCAACCAATTGCATCCGCCATTAAGCACAGGACCCTGCCCACGGCGGAGGGTCCGCCGGAGAAAGCCGTCTCCGTGCACACGGGATCAAACCCTCGATCCGATTGATTCACAACGATGCTACGATAACAGCGAAGAGGTGTGGGGACCTTACCATGGATGGCGACCGAGACGCGCCTACGATGAGCGTCTACACCGGTGTTTGCGAGATCCCTCGACCAAGTACTCCGACCACGACGCAGGCACCACGGCGCAGGCACCACGGCGCTAGATGTTCCTGGGCTTCGCTGGCGGCCAGACACGACTCCCGTTCCTCCCCTCCGGCGGCTCGGGCGAGAACGATGTTGGCCGACGGCAGAGCCCCGCCACGGCAGTAATAGGGGCGGCTGAAATTCTTCTTTCTCTCACTCCCTGCAATGGCGGCTTGGCTGGGAATGATATGGACAAGGTTTTGGGTGCGGCACCCGCATTTATGCATCGGGGATAGGAGCGCCGAGCTGAAATTTCGTCAGGATCCAACGAACTCCGCTGTTTCTTCGGTTGGGGTGCTCACGCGAGGATGAAGACACTGGTCGGGGCGGGCCCACAGTCAGCGACTAACTGGCTCAGGCGCGTGTGGGAAGGAGACTCACGGGTGTGGTTGGGCAGCCGACGTGTTGGCCCCACCGGGAAGTCACACAGGAGCGGCAGTGAGTGCAAGGAGAGGTGGGCCGCGCGGTGGAAGACCACATGGGCCGCACGGATGTCATCTCTAGATGGGCCAAATTGAGGCTTGCGGCCCAAGCGCAGGTAGGAGGCTTTTCCCTTTTTTTTTATTTATTTCTATTTTCTTTCTAGTTTCTCTTTTTCACTTTTAAATCTCAATTTGAATTCAAAGTTATTTGTGAACTTCATACTTTAGGTTAAAATGCCTAAATTCAGATATCCACATGAACTAAATTTATTTAATTTCTATATTTATTTTATCTTATTTGTATAACATTTTCTTCTCGTTTCTTAATTCCAAAATTGTATCTTTGGTTAAATCTCAATTCTCATCTCATCATTATGTGTATACCAATATTATTGTTAGTATTACTTAAATGCACAAGCAATCCAAAACTCCAACATGATGCACGATTTAATAGTGTCCACATGAAATGATGAATAGAGATAACACACATATCTATGAAGAAATATAATTTCTCCCTTTTATGTCTTTCTTACAAAGTGGGTATTACACTACTGTTGGGGGCCTTCGTCTTCCGAAGGTCCTCAAAAACATGATTAACAATGTTTCCCAAGCATAATATATGTACAGGAACCTTTGGACTCGGGATGAAGTTGTGCACAATATGGAAAGTAGGATCGAAGCGAAGGTTGAACCAGCGCCGAAGCTGCACGCAAGGAAGCTTCGGCTCAATAGCAGAAAGAGGAACCGACTTAAGGAGGAAAAGGCTATCTAGTCCTCGAAAGATTGTTATTAAGTCAATAGTGAATATGAAGGGCATGAATGTAATTTTACGCATGCTGCATCCTGTGCCTATAAATAGATGAACAGTACTCCCAAACTGTTCACGCTGACTTGTATTCACTCGTGCGTCACACTTGGACTTTTATCTTCTGTCAAGGCGAAGGTACAAATGTAATCCAATATTATTTCTGTTTATCCATGATAATGAAAAGAAGAGATATTAATAATATCATATGATTATTCATGTTGTTTCTTATATTTCATATACTTCTTCTTTCATTATCATATACTGCGATGATGAAGGTATGTCCTTCATGACCTTCGTCTGAAGATCATTATATCATAAGGGAAATAATGCTTCGAAGGATGAAGGGTATTAACCTCTAACATTTTGTGTTGCCTTGTTCTTAACTCATAGCATTTGAGAACAAGTCACCAACATGGTGCAAACGTGGTCCAAAATGTTAAACTAGATCAAAGCAACCATATGTTTAAAACTGCTTTCATTTTAGAGTAACTTATGCACATTTGACAAATTGCTAACTAGTTACATTTCTACACTTTGTATTTGCTTTGGTTTGTGTTGGCATCAATCACCAAAAAGGGAGAGATTGAAAGGAAAATGGCCTCAACGTTTCCTATAATCGATTTTGGTGTTTGACGGCCATCACAAACCATATGGACTAACTAGTTTGCCTAGTGAATGTTTTTTCTTAGGTGCATATAGTTCAACGAAAACATACAAAGAAAAAGACTTGAGGGAATTCTACAAAGTTTGGAGCATCAAGATATGGTGCGGTCAGTGGCTGCTCTCGGGTTTTCTCGGCGCTCGTCCACTAAAATTCATCGAACTTCTATCACACCTGAATTTAAGGGATAAAGTCAAATGCGTCTCATATGTGTGCCAAAGAAGAACAACACATATAATGACAAAGTGTATAGAGATAAATGTCACAAATATCATTATTACATAGCGGAAGTCTTACAAAAATAAATGAGAACAATAAAGCGAACTAAGCATTATTCCTTGGCGCCATAAAGCTGACTGGGAGAAGCCACCTAGATGAGCTCGTACTCTTCGTTGTAGACCTCCTCCTGTACTACCTGCTCTTCACCTGTCGGGGGGTTATATATCGCAAGGGTGAGCTCACAAAAGATCATAGCTCAACAAGTTGTGGGGAATAATGTGCATTAACTCACCAAAGGTGGGAGTTCATGTGAAGTGTAAGGCTGATCAATAAATAAGGGTTAAATGAGCATTGCTTTTAATAAGTTGGTCAAATTTATTAGCAGTTACTAAATGTAAGTAGATACCAAACCAGAGTAATAATATATCAAAATTAATAATAAAACCACAATGCGATGCAAATGACAAATTGAGTTTAGTTTCATAAATTAATCATGCGAGAGTCCTGAGCTGCTCATGAACCGCGAGCACGGCTAGTGTACCAGTTTTACACTCTATAGAGGTTGTACCCTTTACCCACAAGTCATGTCACTCGGTTGCCAAGGGGTCTAGAAGTCCCATTCATCTCTACCGAGGAGACGAGGCAGGGTAACACTACGAGTCCTTTACAAAGTTCCACTAGCTTCAGAAATCCCGCTATAGTTCTAGGGAGTGCAATGCAGGAATCCCCTATCTGACCGCCATCGCAGCAAAATCAACCCGAGAACCTCCGTACACCGATAACTCCCCTACTGCCCTTGCCCCTTTCTAGTAAGGTAGACCTCCATTAGCTTTTCTAATTAGTCAGCCAAGGGCGTCCCATTCCACCCTTATGGTGGCATGTGTTTCTCAAGTTAAGCTCCATGTTCTAATTAATGTAATAGTCTTATCATGAACAGAATAGAACAATAATAATAAAAGAATGACCATGTGTAATAGTCATCTCAACACCCAAAACCACATATAGCAATAGCCAAGACTACCCAAAAGTTCAGGGGTAAACAAGGTGTAAAGATAACCAAACTAGGGTGACCTATTGGGTCCCATCAAAATTAAGCCTATACATGCCAAAATGATTATAGAGAACATTATTGGGTAAATAAAAGTGGTCAAGGGCACAACTTGCCTTCAATGAGCTCCTACTCAACAACTTCTATCTGCTGAACACCTGGATCCTCGGTCATTTGCTCGTCTACTCATAACAATACAAACAAACATTGTACATGAGAAATTAAGATCACACCAAACAGAGGAATATAATGCATGATAATATGCTACACATCGTAATGAGTTCACAGGTCCGAGAACCACCAAATTCGGAGTTACGGATTACGAGTTATGATTTTCCAAAGTCTTTATGTGTTTGGTACATAATAATTAAGTGATAAATTTTAATATATGTGTCATGTTAAAACACAGTTACCAAGTGATAAATAATATTAATACAAAATTATTACAACTGGAACGAATTAAAAATGAGTTAAAATGAATTTTCTATGAATTAACTAAGATTCTGGAATTATTTTTACACTAAAAATTATTTTCTATATTAATTTATCTGATTTCTTAGGTGTTTGGACTGCGGATATTATTTAGTGAAAGCGCATGGACCCAGTTGTAAAACGAACAGGACTTAGATTAACTATCTCCTAACTGTGCTAGGATGACATGTTCATTTTAGAATTAACGAGGGGCTCTTATGTTAAAATGGCCGCAGAAACGATATGAGCCAACTTCGGTCGTTTGATCTGTACTGAAGGGCTAAGATTAAATCTACCACACCTCTAACCGGTACGCGCAGATAATCATTCGATCGACGATCAACGCATTAGATTTTAAAAGGCCATGATCTAACCCTGTCCACACGATCACTGATCAATGGTCTAGGCGTGTTCACCTAGGTCGAACACGATCTCGTTGCTTTAATCTGTGCCATTAGTTTCGCAATCCACGGCCACAACGTCTTCTTCTACCTCCGGCATGGTCGGTAACGACGCCGCGCCTGCCCTAGGGCCACGACCAACCAGAACTTGACCCATAGGTTGCCAGAGCCTCGAAATCTTAGCCTAACGAGTATTACTGGCATGGATGAGTAACGTGGAAAAGGGGGTAGTTCTCACTAGAGGTCTTGGCGTCGGGCTATGTCTGGCGTCGAAGTCCCTGCCTGGTGAGGAAACGGCCTCGCCCGATCACTTCACACGCACGGTAATCCTCCCTGAGTACGCCGGTGAACCCCGCCTCTCTTATTCCCACGCTGATTGGCAAGCGCAGCAGCGACCCCATGGTCGGGTCTCTTCCTCAGTGTGCCGGGAACATGAGGTCAACGCGACGGCCTTCCCACGCACTCGGTGCTCGCTCGTCGTCAAGCGGCACTGGGTTCTAGTTTGATGGGGCACGCGACGCTACAATCTAGGGAGCCAGGTACCCACGTTTATATCCTCGACCGCAGTAGGGCGTGGGCTAGGCGAGCGCGACCTTCGGTGCCCACAACCACCAAAATCATGGAGGATTCGCTTGGTCTGGTATGGCGTAGGGGATAAGTCTAACACCTGGGTCCGCGGTGTGAGCTCCATGGTGCAATCAGCAACGCGCAGATGGAGAGACTGGGCAGCGGGCCCGTGTTGTCGGTCAACAGAGAAGCTGACGCCCATGACCCACTTGTCGACACCTGCTGGTGAGTCATTTGGGTTGCGCGGTAGCAAAGGTATAGTGGGCCTGAATGGTGTTTGCCGGCCCATTTCGAGTTCTTTCTCTTTTTTATGTTTTTCCTTTCTTTAGGTTTCCAAATTATATTCAAATTTTGTTGTGGAGTTCATATTTGGATTAAATAGACAGATTCACCTACCAGTATGACTAGGTGCATTTATTTATTTATATATATTTTCTTTATATTTATATAGTATTTTCTCTTATTCTTTATATCATTCTCAATTTCTAAATGGTATGTTTGGTCTTAAATTCCAATTTGGACACTAATGTATTTTATTAATATTATTATTATTTATAAATGCACAAACAAATAAAGTACAACATGATGCATAGAGTATTTTATTAGTTAATTATTCACTTTAAATATGATTATTCCCATGTTCTATTAAGTAGAGGGCAAAACATACAATGATACCAACTCTTTTCTTATTATTTACAAATTGGATATTACAGTCCGGTGCACCACCGGACTGTCCGGAGAGACAACGGAGCAACGGTCAACTTCGCCAACAGTCGCCGGCAGAACGGTCTGACCGTTAGAAGTCAGAAGACAGTCTGCGATGTCAGATCGCACCGGGCTGTCCGATGCACCGCCTGTTGGGGACTTGTTCTCAAATGCTATGAGTTAAGAACAAGGCAACACAGAAAAATGTTAATAGTTAATGCCCTTCGTCCTTCGATGCATTATTTCCCTTAAGATATAATGATCTTCAGACGAAGGCAAAGAAGGACATACCTTCATCATCATAGTATGTATATTAATGAAAGAAGAAACATATGAAACATAAGAGATGACATAAATGATCATATGACAACATTAATATCCTTTCATTATATCATTATGAATAAATATGAATAATATTGAATTACATTTATACCTTCGGCTTGACAGAAGGCGAGAGTCCAAGCGTGACGCACGAGTGAATACAAGTCAACGTGAACAGTACGGGAGTACTGTTCACCTATTTATAGGCACGGGACGCAGCCCATGAGAAATTACAATTATGCCCTTTACATTTACTATTGGTTTATAGAAAAATCTATAAGGACTGAACAGCCTTTTCCCTTTTAAGTCGGTTCCCTTTTCTGCGATTTAGCCGAAGCTCCCTTCCGCACAGCTTCGGAGCGACAGCCACCTTCATCGCGATCAAGCTTCCCATCGTGTATGCTTTTATCGTAAATCCGAAGGTACCTGTCCATAAACTATACTTGGAAGACTGTTAAATTATGTTTTTGAGGACCTTCGGAAGACGAAGGCCCCCAATAGTAGCCCCTCGCAGTATAAATTTATTTAAGATAACGAATTCAGACTAAGACATGGACGAAGGCCTTAAGCCGAAGGTCCGAAAAAACACCTTCCCTTTTCTAGAATAGCAACAGTCAATGACATATGGGACCCTCCAATTTGGAGCGCGTCGATCGTATAAATAAGAACTCACGCTGACCATATTTGGTACGTTACTTGCCGCTTGCTTTGTTTGCTCAATTTTTTAGCTCTTACTTACCAACACTTGCTTAGTTTCTCATTCTTTCTAAGCTTCGGTTTTAAGGACGCATTTTTTCCACTTTCGAAGAAGAGATGTCTCAGGACAAAAAAGTTGCCGCTGAGATGAAGTTGACCGAGGAGGAGAAGCTCCTTGAGGAGAAGACTGCTGGATTTATTGAATCAGTAGCAAAGACGAATACAGAGAAGATTACCAAAGAGATACTAGAAGGCTTGTCTGAAGATACTGATGATAGCGATAGCTATGATGTGGAGAGTGGAGGCGAAGACTCTGAAGATCGACCCTAGCGACCAAATCATACAGTCTTCGGGAAATCAACTATCAAACAGAGTCATCTTGATAATATGAGGGGAAGGTATTTTTGAGATATGTCTATTGTGAGGGCCGATGTAGACAGAGCCGTTCCTGCTCCCGAAGAAAACGAAGTTGTGATCTTCCGAAGCTTCTTCAAAGCTGGACTTTGATTCCCGTTGAGAAGATTTGTGGTTGAAGTTTTAAAGACATACCAGATTTTCCTTCACCAGATCACTCCTGAAGCAGTTATTAGAATGGGGATCTTCGTCTGGGCTGTGAGAAGCCAAGGTCTAGAGCCAAGTGCAAGATGTTTTAGCAGTATGCATGAACTTTCATATGAGACGAAGCCTTGGGGCAAAGAACAATATCATAACAATTTCGGTTGCTATAGCTTCGTTGCTCGCTCTGGCGCAAGCTACCCAGTGCCAGCGTTTCGGAAAAGATGGCCCGGGGCCTGGATGGAAGAGTGGTTCTATGTGAAAAATGATTTGAAGGCGAGAGAAGACATTAAAGAGATCATCATGCGCCCCATCTGGTCCCGCTTCGGCCTCCAAAAGCTAAAGGTGGAAGTTGATGAGGCAGCCGAAGCATGCCGAAGGGCGTTCAGCACAGTTTGCTCTTTTATTGGGACAAGAGACTTACTTCAAGAACATATAGCCTATAGGATATGGCCACTGATAGATAGCTGGGAAATGCCGAAAGAAAGCATCACTAACCCTAGCGAAGGCGGCCTGGTTCGATTGAAATACACCTTCAGGTTTAGGGACCAGTTTATTGAACCAGATGATGACTGGCTGAAGTGTGTTGAAAATACTAGCGATGAGTTACTTGGAACATATTCCAAGTCTGAAGATAATGCACTTTCTGCGGCCTTCGGAAGCCGAAAAAAGAAAAGATTGAGTAGGGTTTTTGATGCTATTGGGTTTGTGTACCCTGACTATCGCTACCCGCCACGGGGGCAGAAAAGAAAGGGTGCAACCTCTAGAAAGGTTGTTGCTTCGGCTGCTCCAAGCGAGCCTGCGCCGAAGGGTAAAAAATTGAAGGTCCTCACCCACCGACCACGCTACATTGAACCGGCTGTAGTGCCCGAGTTTAGCGGGGAGACGCCTTCAGCTACTGAGCCGAAGGAACCAATTGCTCCTACACAGAAGGTTGAAGAACCGGCTATCATGCCGAAGGCACCCTCAACCGAGCAGGTTGAGGCAAAGTCTGGTAAATATAAGGCTAAAAAGCCAGAGACTGAAGGAATAAAAATGTTAGAAGTTCTTAGCCCTTCGGCAGAAGTACCAACGTCGAAGATACAGAAAGGTCTTACAGCCACTCCCAAAAGAAGAAGGATGGCGAGTGTACTAGATGTGCTAGAAACGGTAAAGGCTTCAAGCTCTACTCCAAGGAAAATTGCCAAGACTACAAAAATGGAAATCGAAACAAAACTGGCCGAAACCGAAGCTGCAATGAGCCAGGTTAGCGCCGAAGCCGGGCCTTCAGAGCCTGCTAAGAAAAGATCCTCGGACATTGAAGAGAAGGCCACGGAGGAAGAGGTTATAGAACAGACTTTGCCTGAAAAATCTGCCACTCCTGTTCCCGAAGCATCTTCCGAAGATCTTGATTATATTATCCGACATTCTTCGGGAAAAAGATTATCTGAAGGAGAAATTTTTGAAGCTAAACACTATGCCCGAGAACTAAAGTACACGAAAGGGGGCTTAGTGTTTAATGGTACAAGTGAAGATAATTTTTTGTATTGCCTCCCAGACAACAAAGAATTATCCGTCTGTCAGGAGATGGCCAGAAGTATGGGTTTTCCAAAGTTCGAAGCTGGCCTTTGTGCCATGACGAAGGAAGATCTTGCGGATAGCCTTGAATACAACAGTCTGAAGGTACAAAAAGTTGTGAATTTTGGAGCTTATGGATTCTGTAATGGTCTTTTACTTCGTATATTAATTCATTCATTCTTTCTTGTAGGGCTTAATACTTAGTAACGCCTTAAGGGCGCAAAAGAATGCTGAAGATGAGAGCTGCACTATTGCTCTCAATAACCTTCGAACAGAGGTTATCAAGCTGAGAAATGAAGCCACAGAAAAAGACAAGATTCTACTTACATTGGTGGACAAAGTAAAGGAGGGTGAAGGTAACTTCAAGGCTCAATCTGAAATTCAAAAGAATGAGATTGAAAACCTTCGAAAAGAACTGGTTGAGGCCAAATTAAAATGCGCTGTTGCCGAAGCTGACCGAGATGCCAGTGAGTACTGGAAAAATTATTTTGAAAAAAACAGTTGCAGAGCTTCGCGCATCAAAAGAAAGATGTTTTGAAAAATCTGTGGAATGTGTGAAAAAGATAGAGACCAGTTTTGCCAACGTGGGCACGTACTCGAGCGAAAATAACTTTATACGAGGCGACCCCGAAGGCGTCATCGAGTGGATCAGTAACGAAGCCGAAGCTTTTGAGGAGATTTTGAGTGACCGTGGGGACGTCTGTGCATTCTCTGGTGCGAGGGGGGTTGCAGCTATTTTGGAGAATGCAGGTTGTGAACATGTTAAAACCTTGGCCCAAACTGAAGCTGCCTTCTCCATCGACGATACGAAGGACCCCTCGGCCGAAGCGAGTTTAATAGGTGGAAATTTTTTTACTGATATCTAGGAAAATGGCGGCCAAGGGATGGCTCATGAAATAATGAAAAAGGGCGAAAAAGATATTCATGACGCTCGAGAAGCAGCAAAAGAAGCTGAAAAAGCAGCGGAACTCGAAAGACGAATAGGTATTACTTAATGGCTTTTTGCTTTGTCATTTTTGACTTCGAGCTAACTGATATTTTCTCCTGCGGCTGAACTACCTCCTCCACCAGAGCCATTTGACCCACTGGCCGACCTAGAAACAAAGAAGGCAATAGAAATCATTAATGTGGTCGAAGCTATTGTAGATGAAGTTGTTACCAAACTGCTAACCGAAGTTGCAGAAAAAGTTCTGAAGGAAGAAGAGTAGCTATTGTAAAAAACATTTTCTAGAATATTAATGTAACATTTGCTGAACTATGTTTGTAATATTTGGTGCTTGCAAAATTTAAATGTAATATATGAATTGCTTGTAATTCAGTTCTTTGCGATGCATGAAACTTTGTGTACATACCGTTTTTGAGCCCTCGACGAAAAAAACACATTCCCTTCTTTTCATGCTTCGTAAAGAAGAGTTTTTACGCCTCGTAAGAATCATCATCAATGCTTCGTAAAGAAGAAATCCCTCCTTCCACATCAGAGCTGATGAAGCTGTAATTCTCAGCTTATTTTGTGCTTTGGCATCTTTTCATTTTTTATAAAGCATTCTCCGAAGATCGGCCTCGCTTCCAATTGATGTTATTGATGTGATATGATGTATGATGTGATGCTATGCGATATGATGCGATGATATGATGCAAAGAATGATGCTAATGTCGAAGACACGTACCCACACTGAAACACAATATCTGTGTTCCCTTAGGAACCATCAAAAATCTCTTTGCCGTTTATTTTTTGGCATCACCGCTAATTTTTCGGTGTAAGTTCTGCATCCCCTTGGGAACGTCTTTTGAACTTCTTCGCCTTCTGTTTCGGCGATATTCGCGTTGACTTTTCACGCTTCGCCTTATATTTCGGTGGTATTGGCTCTGCATTCCCTTTGGAACAACTTTTGAGCAGAAAGATTACACTGCGCTCCCTTGGGAACGACTTTTTGAAGCTTCGGCAAACTTACGCTGTGTTCCTTAGGAACAACCTTTGTAGCTTTGGCAGTTTTTGAGCTTTGTAAGTCTGTAGGAAAGATATATTTGATTGTAACAAGAACGAAACTATTACAAGAAATTAAGAGTGACAAGAAGACTAGATTTACACCAATTGTTCCTTACTAAAAAGAAAATGACAATGAATGTAAAATGCTTCGGAGGTAGGATATCTCTCAATAGATGTGTTTTGACTCTGGCACAATACTATTAACTGTGCGAGCTTCGAATTCTTCCCTGAGCTCTCGCTGCTGATGAGTCTAATGGCTCCCTTCTGGCTGCTGACCTCGTGAATAGGCAGGTTGTAGTGGCAGCGGAGGTGGAAGCTGTGGCCAAGAAGCCTGTGGCTGACTGGCCGAAGCAACAGAAGCTGCAGGATGATTACCCACATACTCTAGTATGTAGGGCAAGTGACACGAAGCAGTATGTAGGACCTGCTTCGGTTGATTTTGCCAGGCTTCGGCTTCTGCGATCTCCTTCTGCTTTTGGATGGTGATTTGGCACATCCTTGTAGTATGGCCTTTGTCTTCACCACAAAATAGACAGTAAATCTTCCTGGGTTGGTCCCCATATCTTCCTCTGAAGCCCCTGGCGCCTCTGCCTCTTGGAGCTAGCGGCCGAAAAGAACTTTGTTGCTGCCCCGAAGATTGTGAAGAACACTGGGGCCTCTGCAGCTGACTCCCTCTGTCATCATTCTGAGTGTTGTGAATTGACCTAACATGCCTCGGGTGTATTCTACCTCCGAAGCCCATGGTCATTTCGGAGAACCTGTAAGCTTCCTCCCTTCTTTGGTGGAAGTCGTTGTCAGCCCTAATATATTCATCCATCTTTTGAAGCAACTTCTCCAATGTCTGTGGAGGTTTTCTAGCAAAGTACTGAGCAGTAGGTCCTGGACAAAGCCCCTTGATCATGGCCTCAATGACAATCTCATTGGGCACTGTAGGCGCCTGTGCTCTGAGACGTAAGAACCTTCGGATGTATGCTTAAAGATACTCCTCATGGTCTTGCGTACATTGAAACAAAGCCTGAGCTGTGACCGGCTTTATCTGAAAGCCTTGAAAGCTTGTCAGTAGCATATCCTTGAGCTTCTGCCACGAAGTAATAATCCCTGGCCGAAGAGAAGAATACCATATTTGGGCCACATTCCGAACTGCCATGACGAAGGATTTGGCCATGACAGCTGCATTGCCTCCATATGAAGATATGGTTGCCTCATAACTCATCAAAAATTGCTTCGGATCCGAGTGCCCATCATACATAGGGAGCTGAGGTGGCTTATATGATGAAGGCCATGGGATGGCTTGCAGTTCTGGTGCCAAGGGAGAAGCAGCATCAAAGGTAAAGGTATCATGATTAAAATCATCATACCATCCATCCTCGTTGAATAAACCTTCTTGCTGAAGCTCCCTGTGTTGGGGCCTTCGATCTTGTTCATCTTGAACAAGATGGCGTACTTCTTCAGTGGCTTCATCGATCTGCCTTTGAAGATCAGCCAGTCTGGCCATCTTCTCCTTCTTCCTTTGTACTTGCTGATGAATTATCTCCATGTTTCTGATTTCTTGATCCAACTCTTCCTCCTGGAGTGTTGGACTAGTGGCCTTCCTCTTCTGGCTTCGGGCCTCTCGGAGAGAAAGGTTCTCCTGATTTGGGTCCAGTGGTTGTAGTGCAGCAGCCCCTGTCGCTGAAACTTTCTTCGGCGGCATGACGAGGGTCAGTGCTTGCCGAAGGTGGTCGAAAGAGGGTTCACCGGAGGTGGGCGCCAATGTTGGGGACTTGTTCTCAAATGCTATGAGTTAAGAACAAGGCAACACAGAAAAATGTTAATGGTTAATGCCCTTCATCCTTCGATGCATTATTTCCCTTAAGATGTAATGATCTTCAGACGAAGGCCAAGAAGGACATACCTTCATCATCACAGTATGTATATTAATGAAAGAAAAAACATATGAAACATAAGAGATGACATAAATGATCATATGACAACATTAATATCCTTTCATTATATCATTATGAATAAATATGAATAATATTGAATTACATTTATACCTTCGGCTTGATTGAAGGCGAGAGTCCAAGCGTGACGCACGAGTGAATACAAGTCAACGTGAACAGTACGAGAGTACTGTTCACCTATTTATAGGCACGGGATGCAGCCCATGAGAAATTACAATTATGCCCTTTACATTTACTATTGGTTTATATAAAAATCTATGAGGACTGAACAACCTTTTCCCTTTTAAGTCGGTTCCCTTTTCTGCGATTTAGCCGAAGCTCCCTTCCGCACAGCTTCGGAGCGACATCCACCTTCGTCGCGATCAAGCTTCCCATCGTGTATGCTTTTATCGTAAATCCGAAGGTACCTGTCCATAAACTATACTTGGAAGACTGTTAAATTATGTTTTTGAGGACCTTCAGAAGACGAAGGCCCCCAACACCGCCGGACTGTCCGATGCCGCAATAGGACAGAAGACTTTAACAATCAACAGCTCCAAACCCCAACGGTCGGCTAACGTGGCACTCACAGGACAATGAACAGTGTACTGTCCGGTGCACCACCAGACTTGTAAGGCCCAAAATTTGTCTAAGAAAATACTAATTGTCGGCGTTTCGACCCCAAGGGGGTCCCTAGACCGACGAGTGAATTGTCGTTGTGTGTCCCTACCCAGATGGGTTGGCGCCGGATGGAACACAAGATGTGGGACAAGCCTTGTATTATCCTGCACCAGGGGTGCCGCTCGCAGTAGGGGTTACAAGCGCGTCGCATGAGAGAGAGAGAGAGGGGCACAGAGTTCGTCCGCCGCTTCCCTCGCGCGAACCCCCCTCAGGGTGGCCCTGGACCTCCCTTTTATAGAGGCAAGGAGAGGATCCATATGTACAACGGGGGGCGTAGCTATGCGCTATCGTGTCCGGCGGTGGAGTGCCTAAGCCCTATGTACATGCCAACGTGGCCGTTGGGGGAGAGCTTGGGCCCTATACATGTGATGGCGTGGTTGTCGGAGGAGCGCTTGAGTCCTGTAGGAGCACAGCTGGCAGTGCGGCGGGGATCCTGCTGACATCTCCTTGTTGTCGTAAGGGGCTGAGAGCCACCGGCGTCATGGCGCACGCGGGGCACCATCATTACCCGTCGTCGGGGTAAGGCAGATGGGACGCCGGTCTTGTTCCTTGTAGCCTGAGCAGGCTAGGAATAGGGAAATGATGCATCCCCTATTAGCGCGGTCAGTCCGAGCCCAGGGTCGGCCGAGGCGGAGACTTCTCTTGAGGCCGAGGCCGGGGTCGGGCGAGGACGCGATTCCTCCCGAGACCGGGGTCGAGGCCGAGTTCGGGGATCAGGCGAGGCGGAGACCTCCTCCCGAGGCTGGAGCCTGAGGTCGGGCGAGGCGGAGCTTCCTGTTGCGCCCGAGGCTGAACTCGGTGGTTGATCGTGACTTGTTGTCAGTCGTTGCCGGGGTGACTGACATGGCAGTCGGAGCGGAGTGAGCGGTGCTGTTTTCCTGTCATATCGGACAGTAAAGGAGAGGGGCGAAGTGACTGCGGTCACTTCGGCCTGGCCGACTGAGGCGCGTGTGTCAGGATATGGCGTCAGGCATCCCCTGCATTTAATGCGCCTGCGAAGCGGTCGGTTGGTGTGGCGATATGGCCAAGGTTGCTTCACAACGAAGCCTTCCCGAGCCGGGCCTCGAGAGATCCGAGGGGGCGCCCGCTGCCTGAGGAGGGCCTCGGGCGAGGCGTGAACTCGTATGGGACCACTGTTCCAACCCGAGACTGGGCTCGGGTGAGATCACGTCCTTCGGGTAGATGAAGTCTTGGCTTGAACCGCACCCGTCAGTTGGTCTGAGGGTGTTTACCAGCCATGATTAGGAGCGTTGGGGGTACCCCTAATTATGGTACCCGACAGGAGCCCCCGAGCCTCAAAAGGAGTGATGGTACTCGCTTGGAGGCTTTTGCCGCGTTTTCGGTGAGGGGACCGGCCTTTCTCGGTTTTTGCCTTGTTCTGGTGGGTGCGCGCGAGCGCACTCGCCGGGTGTAGCCCCCGAGGCCTCAGAGGAGTGGTTTGACTCCTCTGAGGTCTGAATGCTTTTCATGGTGCTTCGGCCGGTCTGATCGTTCCCTCATCCGGCCCGGCAGTAGCTCGGGTGCGTGGTCAGGTTCCAAGTTATCAAGCTGGTTTGTTGACGCTGTCAACAGTTTTGGCCGTAGCCGGGTGCGAGAGCAGCCCCCGAGCCTTTGCACGGAGCGAGAGGACGATCAAGGACTTTCCCGACTTTTATTATACGCCCCTACGTCGTCTTTCCGCAAGGAGGAGAGGGGAAAGCGTCATGTTGCCCTCGGAGGGCGCCGAACATGGTGTTTCCAGTGAGCTGCTAACGGGTGATCCGAGTGGACGCCCGTGCCCCGTTCGTTAGGGGTCGACTGTGGCCCAGAGGCGCGCTCCAAAAGTACCTGCGGGTGATTCACCAGACCCAGACCCCTTCGACAGGGTCCGAGGGCTCGATGCCTCCCTCCGGTGGGATTCCGTTACAAATCTTTCCCGCCGGTCTCGGAAATGTCCTAGGGTACCTCGGGAGCGTAGCCCGAACCTTGGTTATGTATCGAACGTACCCAGAGTCATCCCTCACTCTGCGTGCTCTGGGGCGACTATCGAACCCTTCCGAGGGGCCAGCCTACGAACCCCTAATCAGTAGTGGGCACGGAGCCCGAGCGGTCTGGGGCGGCTGTCGAACCCTTCTGAGGGGCCAGCCTTCGAACCCCTGATCAGTAATGGGCTTGAAGTCCGAGTGCTCTGGGGCGGCTGTCGAAACCTTTCCGAGGGGCCAGCCTTCGAACCCCTGATCAGTAGGAGGGCTCGGGGCCCGCTTCCTCCACTGAGGAGGATCCTTTCCACAATGTCCCCTTTCCCGGTCCCTGTGGCAAGAGAGAGAGAGAGGAGGAGGGGAAGGATATGAATTTAAATAAGGTGGCGCACCTTTTTGACGCGGTCATTATGGCAAAGGCGAAGCGACGCCCGCCTCGCCTGCCAGAGGTGTTACCTGTTCCGTCGAGGAGTTAATGCGACGGGACGGGCGATTCGCGTGGCGCCCGTTGCGCGTGCGAGCCGTTCGAGGAACGGGGCACGGGCGCGTCGTCTTCACACCGTGGGAGAGGGCTCTCCCATCGCTTCAGGAGGGGACGAGAGCCTGCAGGCGACTTGACTGCTGCCTCCGCTCGTCTACCGCTGCAGTCACTACCGGCCCACTTTTGACCATGCCAACCATCGTGCCTACCCCGCGGCTGACTGACCCATGGTCGTCGCCTTTAATTGGCACTGTTGGGTCATGCGCAGGGGTACCTCGAGTCGCGGTACAGGTTCCGCAGTCGAGGAGGCGCAGCATTGGCGTGAGTGGCGGTGTAGCTTCTTGCACATCGTAACCGGCGCGCCGGTTACATGACATGCGGGCCCGCTTCCTTTGCGTTGGTCCACCGGATGTGGACGGAGCCGAAGTGGCGCACAGTTGCGGTGCAGTTGGATGCCTGTCGCGTGGTGGTCCACCCTTTCGACCACCGGTTTCTACGAAGATGGGAGAGCGCTTGTAACCGCGGGACAGTTACATGCCTCGCGTGCGGCGGTTCACCTTCTTCGTGCTTCAGATCAGCTCGTATGACGTGTGGGTCCCAGCCCCCGTGTCGTGGGGGGAGAACCCTGGAGGATGTCAGTGGGGATTTCGCCCGTCACGCTAAGGGGTGCAAGTGAGGAGGTCTGCCTATAAAAGGGGGATCGATCCCCGGGGCAGTGGCCATGCCTTCGTCCTTCCCTTATGCATTGCACCCTTCCACCTTTTGAGCCCCTGGATGGGGTGCTCCAGCGTCGCCTTGCTCTTGCTGTCGTTGGAGGAGCGCGGCCTCATGGAGATCGGCACCTTTCAGCCATCGCTCGGCTTCAAGGATTTTCGTCGTGCAGCCCGGCTGCATTCCCTCACCAATGGGCAGTTTGGTGGGGAGATGCAAGCCAGGCTACGGCCTCCGCCCCGCCCTCAGCTTCAAGGATCTTCATCATCCTTGCTGAGGCAGAGGGAGAGCTGAGCCGGGGCTCGCTTCTGCGTAGGCAGCGGCCCGCTCCTTCCTTCAGTGATCTAGGGGGAAGGGCGTTCGCCGGTGTGGCTCCGTCTCTTTGGCTTTAATGGCTGGTTTCCGTCTCTCGAGGGCGAGGGCCTCTTGGCTGCATCGTTTGCCCTGAAGCCGCCGCTGCAGCTGTCTAGCCGCCTGAGACGGAGGTTGTTATCGCTGCTGCTGGAGCGGCTGCCGGCGGGCCACCCGGAGTTTGTTATCCCGCAAGCCTTTCGGTGTGGAAGTTGTTCATACCCGCGGGAGCAGGACCGGAGTCCCGTTTGTAAGGAGATATAGCGGGTTTTTACCGGAGCAAAATGTACCGCTTTAAGTACTTAGACATTTGTCGTAGGTTGGGAGAACCGTTGAGGGTTCTGCGTCTAAGTCTGTGTAGCATAGTTACCCCAGGTATATGTGTTTGTTCTTTGTGGCTATCAAGGCCTGAACATTTGGGTATTCGAGAATGAAGTTGTGTGTCTTCCTCATTTCGAGCGCTGGGACTTGTCTGTTGGCTAGCCGAACCACTTAACCGAGCGTCGGTTGCCTTTCGCGGAAGGTGATGAGTGAGGTGTCCGTATCCTGGAGGCGTAGGAGTCCCTCGGCTCTGTCGGCCTTGCTGCTCTAGGCTTCCCTTGCTCAATTTTTGGAACCCTCGGCTGCTCTGCGATGAGCCGGAGCCGGAGGCAGCGGTGTTAGCACGGACAGACGCGGAGTCGGCTCGGAAAGAGACTTTGTCGGCCCGGGAGATGGCGGCTTCCCAGGCCGAGGAAGATGTGGTAGCAGCCGCTAGAGCTTGGCCAAGACATCTGCTGGCGTGGTGCTGGCGTCCTCCCTTAGGTGGAGGTCCTTTTGCCCGGGTCGTCGTCCGAGGCCGGGCCTGGTTCCGCCGAGGGTGGAAACAACACCGAGGGTGCTGCTGCTCCCCCTGCCGATGCCTGTAGCATGTGCATGCTTTTTCGCGTCCGCCGAGGCCTAAACACTTTATCGTCATGTTTAAAAAGCTGCGTCTTCTCTCCTCTTGTTTCGAGCATCATGACTTGTCTGTCAATAGCAGAATCGTCTGTCCGAACGAGAGTTACTTTTCGCGGAAGGTGATGAGTGAGGTATTCGTATCTCGGAGGCGTAGGAGTCCCTCGGCTCGGTCGGCCTTGCCGCTTACGTGCGCTCTCATTTGGTCGAAGGATTCCATTATTGGAACAGTCGAGAAGGCGCGAAAGTCATTTTCTACCCGAGCGTTAGGACTTGTTCGGTAGCAGGATCGCTTATCCGAGCGTGGGTTACTTCTCGCGGAAGGTGATGAGTGAGGTATCCGTATCCCGGAGGCGTAGGAGTTCCTCGGCTCGGTCGGCCTTGTCACTTACGTGTACTCTCGTCGTTCTCAGGATCCCGCTATCGATACGGAAGTCGAAAGCACAAAGGTTGTTTTGGTAGAAAATTTTTCCGAGGAAAATTTTGACGCAGAGGGGGTTCCCCCCTTCTAGCCCCCGAGGGAGGGTCGGGCTTTGCTGAGGCAAGGCCGACCCTTCCTTGACGGTTAGACTTTGTGTATGTAAATGAGGTACATGAACGACTTAAAACATCTTAAGGGTAGAAGCGACGTAGCTGTTGGATGTTCCAAGCGTTGCTGTAGACCTCGCCTTGGTCGTTGGCCAGCTTGTATGTTTCGGGCTTCAAGATCTTTGCGATGATGAAGGGCCCTTCCCAGGGAGGAGTGAGCTTGTGGCGCCCTCGGGCGTCCTGTCGCAGGCGAAGCACCAAGTCTCCCACCTGGAAGCCTCGGGTCCGAACGCTTCGGGCGTGGTAGCGCCGCAGCGACTGCTGGTACCGTGCCGAATGTAGTAGGGCGACGTCTCGAGCCTCCTCGAGTTGGTCCAGCGAGTCTTCTCGGCTGGCCTGGTTGCTTCGGTCGTCGTACGCCTTGGTCCTCGGGGAGCCATATTCTAAGTCCGTGGGGAGGACGGCCTCGGCCCCATAGACTAGAAAGAACGACGTAAAACCCATGGCACGGCTCGGCGTCGTCCTTAGACTCCAGACTACCAAGGGTAGCTCTTTCATCCTCCGCTTGCCGAACTTATTGAGCCCCTGCAGAATCATACCATTGGCACGCTCCACCTGCCCATTCGTCATGGGATGAGCTATGGCGGCCCAGTCCACACGGATGTGGTGGTCGTCACAGAAGTCCAGGAACTTTTTTCCGGTGAACTGCGTGCCATTGTCAGTGATGATGGAGTTTGGGACCCCGAACCGATGGATGATGTTGGTGAAGAACGCCACCGTCTGCTTGGACCTGATGCTGTTTAGGGGTCGGACCTCGATCCACTTGGAGAATTTGTCGATGGTGACCAGCAGGTGCGTGAAGCCCCCGAGTGCCTTCTGCAAGGGACCGACAAGGTCCAGACCCCACACAGCAAATGGCCAGGTGATGGGTATCGTATGCAAGGCCTGAGCGGGCAGATGCGTCTGCTTTGCGTAGAATTGACACCCCCGGCAGGAGCGCACAATCCTAGGGGCGTCGGCCACCATGGTTGGCCAGTAGAAACCTTGTCGGAAGGCATTCCCCACGAGGGTTCGAGGTGCTGCATAGTGGCCACAAGCCCCGAGTGTATTTCTTGCAACAGCTCTTGTCCTTGGGGGATAGATATGCATCGTTGAAGGATGTCCGAGGGGCTGCGGTGATAGAGCTATTTTTTATCACCCAGCAAGACGAATGACTTGGCGCGCCGAGCCAGCGACCGAGCTTTGGTCTTGTCGATGGGAAGCTCTCCTCGGAGGAGATATTCTAGGTACGGGCTCTGCCAGTTCGGATCTGGCGTGACCCCATCCTGTCCCTCTTCGACGGGCAAGGCCTCTTCCTCGATGGCCGAGGGTACCTCGGGCTCGGCTGAGGGTACCTTGGGCTAGGCCGAGGCTTCCTCAGGCTCGGGCGCGTCGTCGATCTTGACGGATGGTTGATGTAGGTCTCTGGAGAAGACATCCGAGGGAACCGTCGTTCGCCCTGAGGCTATTTTCGCTAGCTTGTCTGCAGTCTCGTTGTACCGTCGGGCAATGTGGTTGAGCTCCAGCCCGTAGAACTTGTTTTCCAGGCGTCGGACTTCGTCGCAGTAGGCTTCCATTCTCCGGTCACGGCAGTGGGAGTTCTTCATGACTTGGTCAATGACAAGCTGTGAGTTGCCTCGAGCGTCGAGGCATCGGACCCCTAGCTCGATGGCAATGCGTAGCCCGTTAACTAGTGCTTCGTACTCGGCCACATTGTTGGATGCCAGAAAATGGAGGCGAATGACGTAGCGGAGATGCTTTCCGAGGGGTGAAACGAAGAGCAGGCCAGCGCCTGCTCCTGTTTTCATGAGTGACCCGTCGAAGTACATGGTCTAGAGCTCAGGCTGGATTAGAGTTGTTGGTAACTGGGTGTCAGTCCACTCAGCCAGGAAGTCTGCCAAGACCTGGGATTTTATGGCCTTCCGAGGGGCGAATGATAGCGTTTCGCCCATAAGCTCCACCGCCCACTTTGCTATCCTACCCTGAAAGGGAATTAGGCTTACACCTAGTCCCTAATTAATTTTGGTGGTTGAATTGCCCAACACAAATATTTGGACTAACTAGTTTGCTCTAGTGTATAAGTTATACAGGTGCCAAAGGTTCACACTTAGCCAATAAAAAGACCAAGTATTGGGTTCAAACAAAGGAGCAAGAGCCAACCGAAGGCACCTCTGGTCTGGCGCACCGGACTGTCCGGTGTGCCACCGGACATGTCCGATGCACCAGAGGACTCCGACTTCAAACTCTTCACCTTCGGGAATTCTCGGAAGCCGGCGCGCTATAATTCACCGGACAGTGTCCGGTGCTCCAAGGATGAGCGCCCTCGCGAACTCGGCAGCCTCGGGAATTCACTTCGGCCACTCCTCTATAATTCACCGGACTGTCCGGTGTACACCGGACTGTCCGGTGTAACAGTGGGGAAACGGCTATTTCGGCGCCAACGGCTACCTGCGACGCATTAAATATGCGCGCTGCGCGCGCAGAGGTCAGGCACGCCCATACTGGCGCACCGGACAATCTACAGTGCATGTCCGGTGCGCCACCGGACATCCAGGCGGGCCCAGAAGTCAGAGCTCCAACAGTCGGAACCCAATGGCTTTGGTGACGTGGCTGTCGCACCGGACTGTCCGGTGTGCACCGGACTGTCCGGTGCGCCATCGAACAGACAACCTCACCAAACGGCTAGTTTGGTGGTTGGGGCTATAAATACCCCAACCACCCCACATTCAAGTCATCCAAGTTTTCACACTTCCAACTACTTACAAGAGCTAGGCATTCAATTCTAGACACACTCAAGAGATCAAATCCTCTCCCAAATTCCACACAAAGTTTTAGTGACTAGTGAGAGAGATTTGCTTGTGTTCTTTTGAGCTCTTGCGCTTGGATTGCTTTCTTCTTTCTTGATTCTTTCATTGCGATCAAACTCACTTGTAATTGAGGCAAGAGACACCAAACTTGTGGTGGTCCTTGTGGGAACTTTGTGTTCCAAGTGATTGAGAAGAGAAAGCTCACTCGGTCCGAGGGATCGTTTGAGAGAGGGTAAGGGTTGAAAGAGACCCGGCCTTTGTGGCCTCCTCAACGGGGAGTAGGTTTGCGAGAACCGAACCTCGGTAAAACAAATCCGTGTGTCTCACTTCATTATTCGCTTGCGATTTGTTTTGCACCCTCTCTCGCGGACTCTATTATATTTCTAACACTAACCCGGCTTGTAGTTGTGATTATTTTTGAGAATTTCAGTTTCGCCCTATTCACCCCCCTCTAGGCGACTTTCAATTGGTATCAGAACCCGGTGCTTCATTAGAGCCTAACCGCTCGAAGTGATGTCGGGAGATCACACCAAGAGGGAGATGGAGACCGGCGACAAGCCCACTACGAGCCAAGGGAGCACTTCATCGGAAGAATCCCGCACCAAGAGGAAGGAGAAGAAGAAGGACTCCTCCAAACGGAAGGAGAAAAGATCTTCTTCTTCTCACCACAAAGAGAAGAAGGAGAAATCCTCTTCTCACAAGTCGCATCGGAAAGGCGACAAGCATAAGAGGATGAGGAAAGTGGTCTACTACGAGACCGACACTTCATCAACATCGACCTCCGACTCCGATGCGCCGTCCGTAACTTCTAAGCGCCAAGAGCGCAAGAAGTTTAGTAAGATCCCCTTACACTATCCTCGTACATCTAGACATACTCCATTACTTTCCGTTCCATTAGGCAAACCGCCAACCTTTGATGGCGAAGATTATGCTAGGTGGAGTGATTTAATGAAATTTCATCTAACCTCACTCCACAAAAGTATATGGAATGTTGTTGAGTTTGGAGCACAGGCACCATCCGTAGGGGATGAAGACTATGATACGGACGAAGTAGCCCAAATCGAGCACTTCAACTCTCAAGCTACAACCATACTCCTCGCCTCTCTAAGCAAGGAGGAATACAACAAGGTGCAAGGGTTGAAGAATGCAAAGGAGATTTGGGACCTGTTGGGGACTTGTTCTCAATTGCTACGAATTAAGAACAAGGCAACATAAAATGTTAAATGTTAATGCCCTTCGTCCAACGAAACATTATTCCCTTAAGGACTAATGAACTTTGGACGAAGGTTAAAATCAATACGATTACGAAGGTTGAATCTTCGTAATCGAATTCTAATAAATCGTATAAAGTAATATAAAATATGAAATGTCAAAGGTAAATAAATTATAAACGAATAACATTACTATATTGATTTAATGTATTACAACATTGGATACAATTATACCTCTGACTTGACAAAGATTGATTCCCGAATGATGCGATTGCAATTACAGGAATGCGTGAACAGTAAAGGAATACTGTTCACTATTTATAGGCACGGGACATAGCCTGGGAGGAATTACATCCATGCCCCTCATAAGGAATTACAACAATGACTCAAACATTTATGGACTAAAAGGTCATTCTACTCTTAAGTCGGTTTGTAATTCCGAAGCTTCATGAAGAGGAACCTTCGGTCATCACATGCGGACAGCTTCAGCCGAAGCTGTTTCTCCCTTCAAGACCTTCGGCGACGAAGCATAATCCCAACAGTAGCCCCTTCGCGGTGCTAGATCGTTTTTCGTAACGAGCTTGATCTGTGAAAAAAGTCTCTTAGGCTTCGGGAAGCCGAAGGTCTGAAAAACACCTTCCCTGAGCTCGTTGTCGAGAAACGATTTAGTTTCCGAGCGCGTAGCGGTCCCACCTTGCAGCGGGTGCAAGCAGCTGTTCGCTTGGTGTAAAAATCCTGGCGATTCACCTCCTTACCTGCATCACTATATAAACAGATGGGTAGATGTGAAGTTACCACAGCATTCATTGCTATTTGCACTGTTTTGCTGCCAAAATTTTTAACGATAGCCGAAGCTTGACTCTCGGAATCAAACGAAGCTTTAGTTTGAAGCCTACTTCGTCAGAAGGAAAAGCTTCGAAAGAAAAAATATTTAGTTCCCAAAAAATTCAGAATTAGATGGCCAGAGTGCGCTCTACCGCTAGAGTTGAGCGTGAGGGAGGCGAAACTGAAGGATCGGAGACTGTTCCCATCTCCGAAGCGATGCAACGATCCGGACTGGTAACCTCGGAGGGAATCCATACCGCCGAGACAGAACAAACTGTTCCCATCCCCGAAGTTGCTGCCGAAACGGAAGAAGGAAATATTGAAGAAACTGATCCCGAAGATGATTATCATATTGTCGTGCCAAGTAAGCCCAGCCACTTGGACTTCGGCAAGTCGACTGTCTCTAAGGCTGGTCTCTCCAAGATGGTGAAGTCGGGTTATTTCAGCGAGAGTCAGAAGAAGCTACTTCGCTTCGGGGGGGAAGAAACCACCCCGAAGCCAGAGAAGGATGAAATAGTCATTTTCAAGAGTTTTCTAAAGGCTGGGTTGAGATTCCCCCTCCATGGGATTATTGCAGATGTACTGAAGGAATTTGGGATCTACTTTCATCAGCTGACTCCTAACGCTATCGTTAGGCTTAGTGTTTATATCTGGGCCCTCCGAAGCCAGGCGGTTGAGCCGTTTGCCGACAGCTTTTGTCGAGTTCATGAACTACATTACCAGACGAAGGCTAGAAAAGATGGATTACATAATAACTTTGGTTGCTATAATTTTGCCTATCAGAAAACCACAAAGTTTCCTGTAATTAGCTACCGAAGTAAATGGTCGGCAGGCTGGAAGTCAGAGTGGTTTTATGTGAAAGTTGACGAAGACAAAGAGAAGCTGGTACAAAGCCCTCTTGAATTGATCTTCGGAGAAACAAGACCGCGATGCCACATGACATTAGAAGGTCCCACTTGGGCTGCACTGGGTGAGTTTAAAATTATTTCAGAGCATATCAGTACTAGGGACCTGGTTCAAGAGTTCTTGGCCTTCAGGGTTTTCCCTACTTTAAAAGAATGGGAAATGCCGAAGCTAGAGGGGGAGAAGAAGAAAGGGGAGCTTGTGCGGTTACCTTACTATTACAAGTTTAAGAAATACTTTAAAACGCCTTGCCAAGAGTGGCTGGACACAATTGAAGTAATGTGCAATGAGATACTCGGTAATTACTCCAAAAAAGAAGATCAGTTGATGACTGCGGCCTTCGGTACCCGCCCGAAGCGAAGACTGAATCGAGTGCTAGACGCCTTGGGTTTTGAATACCCTGACTACGAACAACTGAATAAAATTGTCGAAGGCCGGAAAAGGAGAAGGGTAGCCGAAGCTTTAAATGAAGATGAGAAAGAACCGCCAAAAGGGAAGAATATTCTGAAGAAGAGAAAAGTATCATCTCCGAAGCGAAAAGTATCTGACGAAGAAGAGACTCCTGCATCACGCTCTGCCACTGACGTGGAAGAGATTTTGAAGGTAATGACTGAATCCCTGCCTGTGAAGCTAAGTCCATTAGGGCCTCAACTGACGAAATTTTTTTAGAAGGAAAAGGAGCCCGAAAAAAACGAAGAAAACAACAAAGAGACAAAGAATTATCGCAGTGACCGAAGTCATTGACAAGACACCACCGAGAGCTTCAGCTCGGAAAATACCAGCGGCTGAGGAAATATCAAATGTTGAAGTCGCACCTTCAGAAATCGTGGCTACCGAAGCTACCTTAGCCGAAGATTTGAACTTGGAAACTACGATTGAACATATCGACAAAATACTGCTAGAAATGGCCACAGAAGAAGCTACTACTACTGCCGCCGAAGAGACCATGACCGCAGTGTCTGGGAAAGGAAAAGAAATAGCTGACGATACTTCGGAGGACAAAACCTTCATGTTTCAAAATTTAGTTGGACAAGAATTGTCAAAAACCGAAATAGAAGAGCTTAAAGAATATGCCAAATCTTGCGGATATAAACCAGGAGCACTCCTCTTCGGAGGTATTGACGATGAAAAATTAGGCTGTATCCGGGATCAGACTGGAGCTAAGATTATCGGTACTCTATCAAAGAGTATCGGTTTTCCGAAGCTAGAAACAGATATTAGCCGCTACCGACGACAACATATCGTTGGTAGTTTATTTTATTCCAATTTCAAGGTGAACTACTTTTCCCTTGACTTTTATTGTTTTTAATAATGAAAACATTTCTAACGAAGGTTGTTTATGTGCAGAGTATGCTGTTGAGTAAGGCTTTGAAAATGCAGCAGGATCTGGAAGACAAAAAACACGAGGTTATGATTGAAAATTTAGAGAACAAAATAAAAGAGCAATCAGCTGCTATTGAAAAGAAAGACTTCGAGCTTCAGTCAACTGAAGGCTTATTGGCAGAAACTGAAGCTAAAATAGCAGAATTGAATACGAAGCTTCTCTGCCAATATGAACAGTTTGAACAAGAAAAGCAAGAACTTAATGCGAAACTTGAAGCCGAAGTCCAACAAAATTCAAATTTGAAAAAATTATTGTCAAGCCTTCAAGACAAATGTTTGGAGTTTAGCAATAGATGTATTGAGCGACTGAGAAAGATCTTCCACTCAGTTGGGGCTAGCAGCGAGAAATTCACTCCGTCAACTGAAGATTTACAAAAGACCTTCGAACATATTGAGGGTGAAATTGATGAGCTTGACGAAGTTATAGCCGGGCACGGTGACTTCTGTGCCTGGGTAGCTTCTCGGGGCACTGTTGCAGCTTTTCTGAAAGCTGGCTGCGACCATGGAAAAATTGTTAACAGGCCCAATTTCACCCTGTCACCATCAATTTTAGATGACATTCCTGACCTCGCCCGAAGCATTTCTAATAGATTTGTAAAGATGATATGGACAAAAGGCGGGCGAGAAAAGGCTGGAGACGAAGCTCGGAGTCATCTTGAACCAGTAAGAATTCATACCTTATGTTTACCTTCTCCTTCAAACTTGGTTTTGACTCACAACTTAATTCATGTAGGGTGACGAAGCCGCCGAGATCGATGCTTGAAGAGTATGACGCCGAAGCTGAGGCCCCATGAAGATCAGTAGGAATAGACTGTAGAAAAACTCAAGAAACTTTGAAATAACTTTGTAAATATGGCTAAACTGTTCTTAATGAATTTTGTTCATACCTTGTAATATGCTCTTACCCTTCCATTAATGTATGAGGTGCTTTGATGTGGACGAAATTATCTTTTTGAGCCTAAGGCGAAAAAACACCTTCCCTTCTTTTCGTACACAGCGAAGCACAAAAACAGGTTTTCCTTTCTGCCGAAGCTCTTCTTTTCGTATACGACGAAGTACAAAAGACAGTTTTTTCCTTTTTGCCGAAGCAGCCACTTATGCTATGATGATGGTTATCCTACATATGCCTGAATGAATGTTTATGAATGCAAGTGTTATAATGTAATGTGGTGTGCAAATGAATGTTCAAACACACATCCGAAGCCGCAATCACAACCGTTATTTCCTTAGAGACAATCACATATCAGCGTTGACTTTCGCTGTAAGCCTCCCTTAGGAGCTTCTTCGCCTTTTACTTTCGGCGGTATCAGCGTTGATTTTTCGCTGTAAGCCTCCCTTAGGAGCTTCTTCGCCTTTTACTTTCGGCAGTATCAGCGTTGATTTTTCGCTGTAAGCTCTGCATTCCCTTTGGAACGACTTCTGAGCAGGAAACTTACACTGCGCCCCCTTTGGAGCGACTTCTTTAGTAGCTTCGTCGTGCTCCGCATCCCCTTAGGGACGGCTTTTCGAGCTTCTTCTCTGTTTCTTTTTTTCGGCACTCGATGGTGCGTTTTCAGTTTTTACATTTACATCTCTGGGGGATTTTGCTCTTATAGAGGTAAAAATAAAAAAGAAATTACATGTGATGGCCCCATTAAAAACCTTTCTCCCCCTTTAGAAAGGAAAAGGGTGCCATAAAAGAAAAATAGAAAATATAAAAAATTACATCAAGTTATACATAAAATCGCCGAAGCTCATCCGCATTCCAAGATCTAGGAATGTCCGTTGTCGTCCATATCCTTCAATCTGTATGAACCGGGTCTTGACGAAGATGCTACCAAAAAAGGTCCCTCCCATTTCAACTGCAACTTGCCTACTGTATCTGGGTTTGCCACTCTCCGAAGTACCAAATGTCCTGGCTCAATATTCTTTAGCCGAACCTTTCTATCACGCCATTTGATTGTTTCGGCTTGATATTTATTGATGTTCTCCACAGCTTGAAGCCTGATCCCTTCTATAGCATCTTTTTCTACAGAGGTGATCAGCTTCGAAAATCTGATTCTGCCGAAGCTACTACTCTTATTGATCCGGTTTTAACTTCCTCCGGAGTTATTGCTTCGTCACCAAACAATAATTTTGAATGGAGTAAAGCCTGTTGACCTTGATGTTGTTGTATTGTGGCTCCACACCACTTTGATTAATTGATCTGGCCACTTTCCCCTGGGTTGATTGAAGATTAACTTCATTATTCCTGTCATTATGATGCCATTGGCTCTTTCAACAAGTCCATTTGACTCCGGATGTCTAACTGATGCAAAATGGATCTTCGTGCCAATTTGATCACAAAATTGTCTGAAATCTTCGGAGTCGAACTGTGTTCCATTATCTACAGTGATGGCCTTTGGTACTCCGAAACGACAAACAATATTCTGCCAGAAAAACTTTTGAATGGTGGCCGAAGTTATTGTGGCTAAAGGCTTTGCCTCAATCCATTTAGAAAAATATTCCACGGCTACTACAACATATCTTAGTTTCCTTGGGCCGGTGGTAACGGACCTAACAAGTCAAGGCCCCACCTTTGCAATGGCCAGGTGGGTTGTATCAGCTGAGTTAAAGACGAAGGTTGTTTTTGATCTCTTGCACATTTCTGACAACCTTCGCACTTTTGAACTAATTCCGCTGCATCCGAAGCTGCCTTCGGCCAGTAAAACCCTTGACGAAAAACTTTTCCAAGTAACGGCCTAGATCCAATGTGAGATCCACACAGGCCTGCATGTATTTCTTTCATCAATTCTATGCCTTCGGCTCTGGATAAACACTTGAGTAATGGAGCACAAACTCCATGCTTGTACAACTCCCCTTTTATCATGACATATGGGCGAGCTCTTGCCTCTATCCTCCTATTATAAGCTTCGTCATCTGAAAGGAAGTTACCCTGAAGGTAAGAGATGATCTCAGTTCTCCAGTCTTCACTATAAACAGGAGATATATTGAGGACTGCTCTTTCAAGAAGCTCCACTGAAGGTGCTTTTATTGTTTCGAAGAACACATCCGAAGGTAAGGGCAACCCCTGTGCCGCTGACTAGCTAGCAAATCAGCATGCTCATTCTCTCCTCGAGGAATATTTTTGACAGAAAATCCTTCGAAGGAGGCTTCAATCCTTCGGACCGTGTCTAGATATTTTTCGAGCTTCGGATCTTTAGCCTTACAACTCTTGTCAATATGACCGAGAACAACCTGGGAATCAGTTTTAAGAATGGCCCTTCTGATTCCCATTGCTTTTAACTTCCGAAGACCCAAAAGCAAGGCTTCGTACTCAGTAATATTGTTTGTGCAACTAAAATCGAGTCTTGCCGCATAACAAGTTTTAACTTTGGATGGTGAGACCAACACAGCAGCTGCTCCTGCTCCGAGGTTCCCCACGACCCATCGCAAAACACTGTCCACACTTCGGCATCTTTATTTGTTTCTTCATCCTGAGCCCCTGGCGTCCAGTCGGCAATGAAATCTGTCAATGCTTGAGACTGGATCGAAGATCTATGCACATAATCAATGCAAAATTCATTGAGCTCCGCAGCCGATTTTCCAATCCGTCCAGTAGCTTCTCTATTTCGCATAATATCCTTCAATGGTTGCGAAGAAGGAACAACAATATTATATGCTTGAAAGTAATGCCGAAGCTTCCTGGATGCCATCAAGACAGCATATAACACCTTCTCCAATTCTGTATAGTTTTTCTTTGATACACTAAGAACTTCAGATACAAAATATACTGGGACCTGCTTCTTGACTTGGCCATCAAGCTTTTCCTGGACAAGTGCTGCACTTACCGCTGAGTGCGAAGCTGCCACATATAATAACAAAGGAGCCCCTGGTGTTGGTGGAGTTAATGTTGTTAGATCCATCAAATATTGCTTCAGTTCCTCGAAGGCTTTTTGTTGGCTTGGTCCCCATTGAAAAGACTTCGGCTGATTTCAGCACTTCAAAGAATGGTAAATTTCTCTCTGCTGATCTGGATATGAATCTATTGAGAGATGCCAGCCTCCCCGTCAATCTTTGGGCCCCCTTTTTTGTATTTGGTGGCTCCATTCGAAGTATAGCTTCAATTTTACTTGGATTAGCTTCAATTCCCTTTGTTGAAACCAAGCATCCAAGAAATTTCCCCTTCTTTACTCCGAAGACACATTTTTCTGGATTCAGCTTTAGACCAGCTTGTCTAAAATTGGCGAAGGTCTCCTGCAAATCAGCAATGTGATTTTCTTGTTTCGTGCTTTTTACAATGATATCATCAACATAAATTAGCACATTTCTGCCTATCTGAGACTGAAGAACCTTCGAAGTCATTCTGCTGAAACTTCCTCCAGCGTTCTTGAGCCCCTCAGGCATCCGAAGGTAACAATATGTTCCACTAGGGGTTATGAAACTGGTCTTTGGCTCATCCTCCTTCTTCATCCAAATTTGATGATAGCCTGAATAACAGTCTAAAAGACTCATAAGCTCTGACGAAGCTGCTGCATCAACTAAGGAGTCTATCCTTGGCAATGGGAATTCGTCCTTCGGACAGGCCTTGTTGAGATCTGTAAAATCGATACACATTCGCCATTTGCCATTGGCCTTTTTTACCATAACAGTGTTAGCTAGCCATTTGGGTACTTTACTTCTCTGATAACTCCTGCACTGAGGAGTCTTTTGACTTCATTCCGAGCTCCTTCGGCCTTGTCATCAGACATTTTCCGAAGCCTCTGCTTTCTGGGTCTGAAGGATGGATCAACATTGAGCGAATGTTTAATAACATCCCTGTTAACTCCGCAAAGATCATTAGCTGACCATGCAAAGACATCTTTGTTGTTGAACAAAAACCTTATCAAGGTTTTCTCCTGTTCTTCGGATAATTGGGAGCCCAACAGCACTTTCTGCTCTGCTATGTCCTCACATAAGAGCATGGGCTTCGGCTGATCTGCCGAAGCCGCTTTCTCCCTTCTGAATTTGTACTGTTCACAAGTTCAGCTCCATCTATATTATGGATTGCTTTTGAGTCAGTCCAGTTTCCTTCGCCCTTCTGGCA